>CAUYUJ010002625.1:342252-409149 GCA_963575745.1 Prorocentrum cordatum
TCCTCCTCCTCCTCCTCCGCCCCCACCATCATCATCGTCATCATCACCCGTTCCAGCATACCCCTCACACGTTTCGTGGCACCATCGGGAACCCCACCGAAGGTCCCAGTGCTACCGTCCGCATGCGCCCCCCCCGCTGCCTGCCTCCCGGACTCCGTCATGCTCTCGAGCACGTGGCCGCAATGTTTCTGGAACTCCTTCTTCATGAACTCGAGAGCCGCGGCCACGTACTTCGAAGCGGTGGAGCTGACGTCCTTTGCGTTAATCCAGGCGTCGTTCGCCTCGGCGAAGACCATGAAAGACCGACTGCTGGACTCGAACTCCCGGCACTGGCCCAGGAAAGACTCCGCGCGCAACACGACCACGCCTTCGGCCATCATGACACACAAGCGGGCGCAAGACCGAGTCGCAAACAGCGCGCGGGTCTTGAAACCGACATTGAAACTCTCCGATTCGCTCGCCGCCGCGGAGTCTCGCAGGGCGTTGCAAGCGTCTTCGGACTCAGCGGAGGCGACGGCTCCAACTCCGCCCTCGGGGTCGGCCACCCCCGATCATCTCTTCCCCCTGCCCCCATCGACGATGGGGGCAAGGCGACGGCGTTGGCAGGATGGCGGAGGGACGATGGGCCATCGGCCATCGTCCCTCCGCCATCCTGCCAACGCCCCCGCCCTCCCACCCTCTCCCACCTCCTCCCTCCATCGTCTCCATCACCCCGCCTCGCCGCCCTGTTGGAAACGGAACCCCTGTCCATAAATGCAAATGCAAATGCGGGCGGAGAGGAAACTGCGGGCCCCGGGGTGGACATTGGCACAGGGGCGACGGAGGGCAGGAGATGAAGGGGAGGTGGAACGGCCGATGAGGCTGGAAGTGCCAGGAAGTCGATGGAAAGAGAACTGGAAGATACAGCTCCTCGACACCTGGTAGACGGCACCCTGCGAGGACTTCGGCCAAGGCGACCCCTTGTCGAAAGCGTCGTCGACCTTCTTGTTGTTCGAGCTGTCGGCGCTTCGCGTGGCTTCAGTCAGCACCAGCTCCACGCTCGCGGTGAACCACGACTTGACCCCCCTGAGGCTTTCGACGCTGGACGCCGCGAACTCGGCGAGAAACTCAAACTTCCCGAGGCCTAAAAGTCTCGACACAGCCTTGCCGCCCAGCTCGACGCAGCCGCCCTGCTCGGCGCTGTCGGGGTTCAGCAGCCTCGATCATGTACCATCGCCGGCCGCTGCGTGCCAACTCTCCATAAACTGCACCGCGGCTCGAGGATTACCGCCTTCTTCCATGGCGGGCAACTTGTTCAAGGCCACTAGCGATTGGCAGAATTGGGGCCCCTCCCCCGAGCAAGCCTCGCCAATCTTGAGAACGACCTGATCTGGCGCATGCGGCATGCGAACCGTGGAAGAGCGGACGGGAAGGCGCGTCAACGAAGGAGGCGCGAGGGCTCGATGGCCGATGGGCCGATGGGCCCTCGCAACCCCTTCGCGCCGCGCGACCCCCGCCGACCCGCTTCCGTCGACCCGCCTCCGCCGAAGCAAGAGCCTCGCCCCGACCAGGGAATTATGGGCGAGGCTTCTGATTCTGCGGAGCAAGACCTGGGCGTAGTCGGCGTTGCCCGCCACGGTGAAGTCCAAGGCCCACTTCGTGATCATGGCCTGCAAGATGCCCTTGGCGAGCTCCTCGATCGTCACTGCCCGCGCGGCAAGCGCCTCGGAGTCGAACTCGTTGATGGCTGGTTCGGCGCCCTCGCTCTTGATCTTCCCCCACAACGCGTCCGCCCTCGTCGCGAGGGCGAGGGGGTCGACGGTGAGAGTCAGACCCGCCGGGCTCTCCAATGCTTCCGAAATCGCCCTGGACGCAGTCGTGAGCTCCATTGCCTCGTCGACCATGTCACGCGAAGACGTGCTCGCTGCGAGGACCTCCTTGGAGTGATCCATCATCGTGGTTCTGTGCTTCGGCGATCGCATGAGCAACTGCGTGAAGCTGGGGTCCTGGCCCGCCACGGGCTCGCTAGCCTTCTCGGCTGCCTCCAGGGCGTCAGCGTGTTCCTGTCGGGAGAAGCTCTGGCATCCACCTCTACATGCCCGCCGTCGCTCTCCCGCACTTTCGCTCCTCTTGGCCCTGGTCCTACTACCCCTACTGCAAGCCCTGCTCGACCTGACTCACGCGCGAAGTCGCAAGCCCTACGTCCGCGGCAAATCCGCCCCACCCCCTCCTCATATTGTCCTCCCCCCTCCTCCTCCGCATCCCAATGCTCGCGCCTCCTCCCAATTATGATGCCCTTCCTACCCCCCCCCCACACACACACACACACACACACACACACACACACACACACACACACACACACACACACACACACACACACACACACACACACACACCACCACCCCCCACCACCACCACCACCCTCCCAACGAGGGCCTCATAGACCACCCAGGGACTCAGAGGGCCCATTGCAAAGCCCTCTTGGGCCACGACAGTGCCTGGGCCCGCGGGAGTTGCGCGCAGGCGCATCTGAAAAAAAAATCCAAATGAAATGACCAAAGCAGGAGTTACATAAGGACCCCGGGGGGGGGGGGGGGATTGCGCGGCCATCTCAAGGGCGTCGAGAGCCCTCTTGCGGGCAAAGCGGCACTGAGATCTAACATGTATATAAGTTGCGAGGGCAATGTCAACATGTGACACGTTGGCTCGGGACATGTTACATGTTACATGTCCCGAGCCAGGGGCGCACTAATGAACGCCTGGACTTCCTCTGAGGGCACCAAAACGACGCCCCAAAACGTCGCTCCGCCCCGAAAAGACATCCAGGACGACCCAGGGAACCAAACAATTGTTCGGGAGTTGCCCTTGCCACCTCTCAAGTGCCTGATCTGTTTCTTCCCCGAGAGCAGGCGTTCTTTGAACTTGTCCCTGGCCGAGCGGTGTTTGTCCAACCTATTCTTATCCTTGCGAAGTTGTGACTTGTACTCGGCACGGTCCTCCTTCAACTCTTTCTCGCTGGTGAACACCCGCTCGCAATGCCAACAGCCACCGCCCACGTTGTTGGGGTGGGCCCAGCGCATGCGCTTCGACGGGTCGCAGTGGTCAACGTCAGTGTTGGAGTAGCCACATATAAATGAACACTGTTGGACCTCCCAGTCACTCGGGAAAGGCTCGCACTCCACCGCGGGGCCTGGGCTGGGACCATCGCCAGGCTCTGCCATTGCAACGCAATGCCGATGCCGCGGCCGCGCGGCTCGCCCTCCTGCTGCCGAAACAGCTAGGGGGGCCACTACATTTAGCCGAGCACGCAAGGCCGCTGGTTCCGAATCGTGCGCCCGCTGCTGCGCTGGCCTCGTTTCCTGCGCCATGCCATGGCACGAAAGGCAATCGCAACGCAACGCAATGCGATGCCCCGCGCGCATCATGATCACGACGTGCGCCGTGCCATTTACCGCCAACCGTTCAACCACAATGGCATGCTGACATGCACTGCTTGACGGCGTAACGCCACGTCAATCTAACCTGGCGTGCCAAACGACGCGTTCATCTTCAACGCAATGCAATGCCGTCTTATTGGCGCGTTTTCCGACTGCGGAACTACGAAGGCATACGATATAAGAATGGGAGGGAGGGCGAGACGCCCGCTTAGCTTGCACACGCGCCTCCCACCTCCATCCTCATCCTCCTGCTCCTCTTGCCCTCCCTGTCCTCAATCCCTCCCCTCCCTCCCCAATCCACCGCAACCTCCTGCGCGGCCCCCTCCCCCTCCCCCGCCGCAAATCCCTCCCACCTTCCCCTCCTCTTCAATTTTCCTCCCCCGTAGACCCTTGAGCCTTCACACAGGAGCCCCAAGAGCCCAAGAGAGCCCCGAGAGAGCTCCAAGAGGGCTGTTTCACACATACATACATACATACATACATACATACATACATACATACATACATACATACATACATACATACATACATACATATATATATATATATATATACACACACGCACGCACGCACGCACGCACGCACGCACGCCGCTTTTTTTGAGGGACGAATCACGGTATGAACAGAAACTTTCGGAGCGTGGATTCCCTGGATCGGCGCTGGGCCCCCCAGGAACGGCGCCAGAGGCGCCGCGACGGGGGGCCAGAGCCGATCCACAAAATCCGAGCGGAACTCCGAAGGCTTACGGTCGGGATCTTGCGCCTGGCGTGTCGCGGCGGCGGCCGTGGCGACAGACGCTGGCCCTTGGGGAGGAAGTGGATAAGCGTGTCGCACGGAAGCGTGGTGGGCCAGAACCAGCAGAACGACACGCGATCCAAAGAGTCCCGGTCACGTGTCTGTCCCGTGCTTCGTCCCTCGATCGTTGGACGCTCCCCAACGCTGAGCAGGGACCGACCGTCCCAGCAGTCCCGTAGCCCTACCACGAAATGCCCTAGAACCAAGAAGTGTTCTAAATACGAATGCCCGGTGTATCAAAACAGAAGCCTGGTCTTTCAAAACAAGACAGTGTCAGCCAGAAGCGATCTGAGAACATTTCGCGCAAACCACAAAAGGTTCTTACAACATTCTTTGGTGGGCCCATAAGCGAGCCAGGACGTTTCCCCAGCGGATGCCTGGGGGCGCTCCCCCCCACCCCCGGGCCCGGGCGCCCTCGGAGCAGGGCCGCGCCGCCGCGGGGGCACGAGCCGGAGAGCGCGCCAGGGGCGGCCTGGGAAAAGCGCTGCCCTCGGGCCGAAAACGAGGTCGGGCGCACGGGGGGGGCCTCCTCCTCCTCCTCCTCCGCCGCCGCCTCCTCGTCCTCCTCCTCGTCCTCCTCCTCCTCCTCTTCCTCTTCCTCCTCCTCCTCCTCCTCCTCCTCCTCGTCCTCCTCCTCTTCCTCCTCCTAGTCTTCAGCGACCTCAGCGACCAAGAGTGCGTCTGATCATCCACGGGACAGCCAACACACTACAACAGGCAGCCTGGACACAGGCTGAAACCAAACACCAAACACAGCACGAACAAGACGGAACTGCAAGGGCCAGAGACCACCCTGCTGGCGCCGTGCCTCTGGCCCAGTCCTCAATCAGAATCATCGGCTCCTGCCGCCAACAGGGGGAAGATGAGGCACACCGTCCTTCTCGGACCCCTGAGAGGCTCGCACCAGAGAGAGGTGCCTGGCCCCGGGCGGGGCAGGAGCAGCAACAGCAACGGCAGGAACCACCTGGCTTGGGCCAGCAGGGGACGGGGCAGGAGCAAGGGGAGGGGGCGGGGGAAGAGCGGAAAAAGGCAGGGACGAGAAAGGGCGCGCATTGCCAAGAGAGGAGGCAAAGCCACCGCGCAACACACGAGGGCTGGCGGAGGTCGGACTCACAACACGAAGGCAGCGAGTACACCTGTGGACAATGCCATGACGCACCAGCACATGTTGGCTCATAGGGGCACGGAACCTCGGGGTTCGAGGAGGCCTCTTGAGAGTCCCATCCAGAGAGCAAATTGACGGAAGACAAGAAAGGACAGCAAGCATACCAGAGACCAGGGACTGATACTCGTCGCATGCTCTCTTGCAATTCTGATTCTGGACTCCAGAGAGGCTATGTAACGGGGCCCCCTGCTTAGCCCACCAATCAACAGCTGTGGATCCAGCGATGAGAGCTCTGGACAGGTCATCAGTGGCCTGCTCCAAGGACTGGTGAGCTTTCACTCTGCAGAGGTTCACCCATTCTGACGAGCCAGTGCGTCTGTTCATCTCCCTCCAGAAAAATGAACTAGCTGGGCCGCCCACTCAGAGCCCCAGAGGGACTGAGACCAGCGAACAGCCCGTGGTGATATACGTCAATGGGCTGCGGGGGAACCTCTGGGCCATGTTCTCCCCGCCGAGGCACGGCAAGAGCGAAGGGCCCCTGCTCAGCAAACCCCGACACCCGGTCAAATTCGCTGGGGAAAGGGGATAAATCCACGGAGAACGCTTTGGCCAAACATCTGCACGCAGGCCCCTTCCGCTCTAGAGACGTCCTCCCGCTCTCCGTTGCAGTGGGAGACGTCCACAAACATGTGGTCGTCAACTCCAAAGAAAAAGGGCTCCGTCGGACGACCATATCCCTCAACAAACCGCAGGTCCCAGTCGGCGCGAGGGGGCGGCGGGCCCAGAGACTCAACCCAAAGACGCGAAAACAGAAGCGACCCAAGCCCAGCAGTCAGGATCTGCTGGGGCTTCTTGGGCCCGAAATGCTCATTACGGTTGGCCAGAACATCTCGATGCTGGCAGAGCCAAGCTCCGTGCCACACATGATCGACGGGGGAGCCACAAAGCGGGCACCCGCCATCGACTCTGCGCCACCAGCGAATTAGCTGTTCGCCAGCGGGAGGGGAATCGCAAACGACTTGGCGATAAAATGTGCCCGAGCTGCGGGGGAAAGGCTTATGCTGCTCTCCTCATGGCAGGTAGCCGTAGCCCACCCTGAAACTCGAATCGGGAGAGCAGTCTGCATTGACAAAGTTGGCGATCTGCAGTCGCGCCGAAGGTCTGCGACAAGAGAAAACGCGACTTGCTGAGGAGGAGCTTCCGCCAGCGCCCAGCGACGTCCACTAGGGCTGTTGAACGTAGCAAGTCCCTCCCAAGTCCACCCAGACCTCTCCATCCACAGAAGCCTTGCACTGATGGGGTCCCTGGTCCTCTACAGCCAAGGGCGCCCATGGGAAGCTTTAAACTGAACCTGAGCTGCTCAGAAGGCCCTACTCAACTGTCCAGAGGACAGGGCATCCTGATAACGAGGCGGCCCAACGCGAGGCCCAGGTTCCAAAAAGAGCCACCATTCCCAAACATTCTGCTTGAGGGGGCCAGCAGCAAGTTGAAAGGACCTTGAGGCCCATGGTTGCCTGCCGAGAGGGCCCACATGACATCCAAGTTGCACTTTCCCGTACTGGTGCCTCCAGCACGGGCAACCGCTCGACGAATCGCGAGGACCTCGTTGGGGGTGACTCCTTGGGCCTCCATCCCAAAAGAGACCGTAGACTGCGCCCGGCTCCTGAACAACCGAGCCCTGGACTTCTTGGGGGCCTTCAAGGAGCTCAACTTGACGAGCCGAATACTCGAGGACCTCATACCTTTCTCACGAACCTGCTGGCGAAGGGGACAAGTTGGCGGCGACCAGCCGTGTGCGTAATACCGAGGTTGGATGCACCCACTCTGGCGCCTCTGCCAGAATCTGGAACTGCTCCCTCACCTGCTCAAGCAGAGAACGACTGCTGGCAACGGCAACATTTCTTGACAGCAAACGGGACCTTCAGCGCGCCGGAAATGTGCCTGGCCATGAAGACCGCCAATTCTCTAAGCTACCTTGTACAATCATGCGTCGATGCGTGCCAGGCGTGGATCGACAAGCCATCCACGTGCAAGCTGAGAGACATACCTGCAAACGCGCTGCCTGCCTGCACTGCAGGAAGCATGAAGGCCTTCGCCTCGTAAGTGGCCGACGCGCTCCCCGACGCGACACCTTGGGAAGACCAGGAAGGCTCCGAGCAGGCCCCGCCCACGTGGGAGATGCCCTTCCCAAGTATAGGCAGAGCTAGTTTACACCAGGATATACAACGAGAGCTGAGCTAGAGCCGCCTGGGAAACCAACTCCTGGCGCTGGATGCGCTGATCGTAGAAGTCGAATATATTCCATATCAGCGAGGCGAAACGGATACCCATGCCAGACCACATTTCAGCTAAGGCGCTTTGCCTTCAGACCGCGTCGAGAGCACTGCGGCCCTGCCCCATGGAGAACTCGGACCCGAAGCCGAACTCCCCCAAGCCCTGCACGGGTCCTTGTGGGTCTTGCCGTGAAGCCTCGCAAACCCGCTGTACTGCTCCATGGGTCTCCTGGCCCTGCTGGGCTGCCCCGTGAGGAAGACAGTCAGCTGCTGCGCATCGAAGGGTGCCTGACCAACCACATACATACCATGAAACATAAAGGGACAGGAAGGATCGCCCAGCACTCGATATCATAAAGCGACGCCAAGGGTGGAAAACATTAGGGACACGAGTGTTGGCTTTCAACCTGGAGCTGATCTTCCTGACGCGCTCAAGATCCACAGGTGGAGGGACAGGCACCCGACATGGCAACAAGGGCCGCCCGCGCGCCTGCCATGCGTCTCGCCAAAGAGCCCGCTCCGCAGCAAGTCGGCGGGGCAGAGCGGCAGACAACGCGTGGTCAAAATCGGCGACCTCCTCCGCTAGGGGCACGCCTGACTTTCAGAGAGCAAGTGCCTGATTGCAGTGATCATTGACAGAATCCGAACGCCACTCTTCCCAGGCCTGCTTAGAAATCTTCCTTTTCTCCAGAAATCCTATAGGTTGCTGCTCATCCACGAGCCGAATGAGGCCATCCAGAAGCGCGATAGTCCCCAGCAAAGTCCTCACCAAAAAGGTTGCACCGCCTCTCCGTGTGAGGGGCCACGGCAGGGGCCAAACCATTGAAAAATGAGCCTCCGCACCCTCCCAAGGAATGCACATCCTGGTCCTCCTCCTCCTCCTCCTCCTGCTCCTCCTCCTCCTCCTCCTCCTCCTCCTCTTCCGCCGCCTCTTCCTCCTCCTCCTCCTCCTCCTCCTCCTCCTCCTCCTCCTCCTCCTCCTCCGCCTCCCTCCTCCTCCCCCTCCCTCTCTTCCTCCTCCTCTCCTCCTCCTCCTCCTCCCCCTGCTCCTCCTCCTCCTCCTCTTCCGCCTCCCCCTCCCCTCCCCCTTCCCCCTCTCCCCTCCCCTCCTCCTCCTCCCTCCCTCCTCCCTCCTCCTCCTCCTCCTCCTCCTCTCCTCCTCCTCCTCCTCCTCCTCCCCTCCTCCTCCTCTTTCCTCCTCCTCCTCCTCCTCCTCCTCCTCCTCCTCCTCCTCTCCTCCTCCTCCTCCTCCTCCTCCTCCTCCTCCTCCTCCGCACTCCTCCTCCTCCTCCTCCTCCTCCTCCTCCTCCTCCTCCTCCTTCTCCTCCTCCTCCCTCCTCCTCCTCCCCTCCTCCTCCTCCTCCTCCTCCTTCCTCCTCCTCCTCCCTCCTCCTCCTCCTCCTCTCCTCCTCCCCTCCTCCTCCTCTCCTCCTCCTCATCCTCCTCCTCCTCTCCTCCTCCTCCTTCTCCTCCTTCTCCTCCCTTCCCCCCTCCTCCTCCTTCGTCCCTCCTCCGTCTCTCCGTCGTCTCGTCTCCTCTCCTCCGCCTCCTCCTCTTCCTCCTCCTCCTCTCCTCCTCTCTCCTTGAACGCCTCCTCCTTTTCCTCTTCCTTCTCGGCCTCATCCTTTTCCTCCTCCGCGTCATTGTCCTCCTCGGCCTCCTCCCCCTCGCCCCCCTCGTCTTCCTCTTCTCGCTCCTCCTCCTCACTCCTCGTCCCCTCCTCCTCTCCTCCTCCTCCTCCTCCTCCTCCCTCCTCCTCCTCCTCCTCCTCCTCCTCCTCCTCCTCCTCCTCCTCCTCCTCCTCCTCCTCCTCCTCCTCTTCCTCCTCGTCATCATCCTCGTCCTCGTCTTCGTCCTCGTGTTCGTCCTCATCCTCGTCCTCGTCCACGTCTTCGTCCTCGTCCCTTTCCTCGTCCTTGTCCTCGTCCTCCTCTGCCAAATCGTCGTCGTCATCCTCCTTCTCTGGGGCGCGCGCGCGGGGGGGAGCAGCGAGCGGCTGCCAGGCCCGAGCTGGATCGAGTCTTGACATCGGATCGCACCGGGAACGGATCGGATCGCCAGCGAAACGATCGAAATCGGATGGCCGCGCCCTGCTCCGGCTGGCCCCCGACCAGTGCATCGGAACGAAGCGAACCGAATCGGCATCGCAAGCTCCTCGCGCCGCCGGGGCCATATAGCGAAGGGCATCCGCTCTGGCCTAGATCGCGACGCGTGATTACCCTCCCGCCTCCGCGGGCGACCTGGGCAACCGAGGGATCGGCAAGCCCAAAGCTTGCCGCGACCGTGCGCGCGGGGCAGGCGCAACAAGATACGGCATCACCGCCGGCATCGCGAGAAAGAAATACACCAGCGCCAACATCGCGAAGAGCAGGGGAAGGTCCTCCTGGGAGCGTGGCCCGACTCTGCGGCGCCCCGCCCGGGGCACATCCGATCTCCAGCTCGCGAAGGCATCGGATGAAGGTGGAGGTGCCCGCGGATGGTAGTTTTGCGCCTCCCCCGTCCGTGCCACAGGGGAAGAACCAGGCCAAATGAGACGTCGGGAGCATGTCCGAAGAGCGAAAATCCTGGACGCTTGGCGTGGGACGGAAAGGAGGAGCCAGCCCGTGGCGGACGCGGGCGCCCCGCCCGCTCTGGCGTTGCGCTGGGCCAGAGCGCGCGTCGATATAAGTCTCTCCAGATTTTGCGCTTGCCCCCGACGTTCCTCCAAGAGTCGACCCAGGACAATGGCTTCCAGGTCACTTACCAGCCATATTGTCCAGCGCCCTTCCCTCGCCGTGACCAGCATGCCTGCCAAGGATTTCCATTGTGTCAAATCCATCGAGGTCCAACCTTGGGCGCCGCACTGCTCGGCAAGGCTTGCGAGGGTGTGCGCGGGGCGATGTATTACCCCATGTCTCGTGACTGCGTTGCCGAACGCATGCGATCTGCCGCGCCATGCACTGCTGCGCCATCAGAATATTGCGACCCTGTTCTACAAGTCAGCGCACCAGCACCCGCAGCGCACAGCAGGCGCGGCGCCACGCGTGCTGGCAACCATTTCATCATGCGAAATAATGGGAGCCGTGTGTCGCATGAAATACTCTTCAAAGCATGATGAAACGCCAGGCAAGCCGCAACTCTATTCGCAAACTCGATACTGCGACGATCGTCCAGCGACATCATCCAGAGGCACTTCTCAGAATCGCCGCGATGAAACGCGCGCGCGTGCCATGCTCTCTATTTGCCGCGCTTGGATCTTGAAGAAGGATTTGTCAGCGCAGCAGCCCCCCCCATATGCAGATTCAGGCATCATGTGTTGGCCTCTGCCCCCACGTTGGCCATCGTCCTGGCGACGTTCCGTCTGCGCCCGGATGGAAGCGCCGCGTCGTTTGCGAACCGCGAGCAGCGCAGCGGATCGGAGGGGTCATACACCGCCAGACCGTTACAGATGCCATCCCGCCTGCTGGCGAGAAAATCCCGATTGCATGTAATTGTCGCAAGACGACCCCTGGCATGAACTGACAGCGGCCTCCTTGATTCACGCCCTGGGGCGAGCCGAAACGCTGGCTCCGCTCTCCAGCGGGGGCAGCCGCAGTCTGCCACGCGCGCGACCTCGCCACAACTATTGATACGCGGGGTCGGGGCGCCGTGGTTGGCGAGGGCAGCCCCCAAAGCGTCGTGCTCGACCGGGCCGAAAACCTCGCCGAAATCTACCGCACCGCCCCGTGAATCCACATTGCAAGCCTCGATCGCCTGACCAGTCACTGCAGAATGGTGGCGCGTGGTGCTGGGGTCCCACCCGAATGCTACATGGGCCACTGACTGACCGCGAACAGCGATGTCCCCAGCGGGGCGCGCAACACACGACAAGACAGCTTAAACGAAGAATGCAAACATTACAATGGTCGTTAATTTGCCGGCAGGGCTGCCCTGCCATTCTACTGCAAGAAATGCCGGCCTTTAGAGAGCTGCTTCGAGGGGTCGAGAACTGCATTGACAGCACACATAACCAAATACCGGACTAAAGGGGAACAATCGTCAGAAGATGTGCCCTTCTGCCGTGGTCATCAACTGCCTCTCCTCGCTGCGCCTGTCCGATGGCTCCATCCAGTTCAGCTGCTGTAAACGGATCGACAACAACAGCACGGGAACTCGCGGATTGCTCCACGCAGACTTTCGCGAACACTTCGGCGTGTGTTCTGTCGCTGTGAACCGCGCCGCCTGCGTCTTCGCGTCGACAGCGCGCGCCTTCCATCTGCCTGCTATCGCAGCAAAGTCCCGCGCGCCCCGAAACCCGGAGAGAGCTCTGTCAAACTTCGCCAGCTCTACTCCGCCACGTCTGGAACGCGCCGCTTTCCCAGCGCAGTTGCCCGGGGCTGCTCGCGCTCGTTTCTCGTCTTCTTCTGCCGCGCAGGCGGCGTGCAGGTTTCGCCTCGTCTGGGTCTTCGCGCGCAGTCCCTCCTCTGACCCATCTGACGGCGCATGCGCATCTGTTGCCCGGGGCTGACCCTTGTCCTCGCGGGCCTCGCGAACCGCGCGCTCGTTGCGCTGACAGCGCGGGCTGGCTGCGTAAGAGAATCGTAGAAAGACTGCCCCAGAGCCCATGCCGCTCGCTGCCCCCTCACAGGGCCGAACTGCCCCCGGCCCTCAGAAAAGACCAAAGGTTGGAAAACACTCTGTCACTCGTAGCGGGCACGCTACAGGCTACAGTCCTCGATTTTGCATTCGCCACCCGGTGGAAGTGCGAGCTGCGAGAGCAGCGGTCTGCGATCCGAGCCGCTGCCCGCGCGGCCCGCGGGCGCGAGCTTTCCGCTCGCCTTGGGGGCCGGGCCCCGGGCCCCCCCCGGCCGCGGGAAGCGGGTGGAGGTGGGCGAGAAGATGAAGAGGAGGAGCGGGAATGGGAATGGTCAATTCGCGAAGCGGAAAATATTTCGGGAGGGATGAGGCAATTGGCTCGTTGCTACGACAACGACAGGAGCTATGGCCAGAGCCCGCCCTCAATCCTGCTCAAATAATGACGTCGAGTTCTGCTGAATGCACGCGCGCGCCCCGATGCGAGGCCGCGCATCTGGCCCGAGGAATAAAATCCGCATGCTCCGCGAAAGCAACGCTCCAGGTGGACGCGTTGCGCGCGGAACGCAACCGCCCCCCCCCCCCCGCGCAGTGGGCCTGGCGCCCCGAGGGCACGCGTAAAACAGCGCCGCCAACGTTCTCCGACAGGAAGCAGACGGTCTCAAGCACCTACTCCGCGAGACGCTTCTTAGACGCAGAGCCGCTGCACCTCGCGCAATGACGACCACACTCATCAATGCCATGCTCAATACATAAGAGGGCAACGGTTGCTGGGGCGGGCGGGATCGCGAGAGTTTTCTCCGACTCACGCCTGGGCCGAAGGTCGGCCAGAATGGCGCCCGTCGTGGCCCGCTGGAACCGACGTCGCGCAAACTCCGCTCGTTTCTCGTTGTGCAACGCGCGGGTCCTCTCACTATCAGACAACTTGCAGTCGTGTGCTGCCGTGCCTGCGAGCTGGTCAGCCCGCTCATTGCGGCGCCGCGTGCACGGCGCATGACATTTCTGGAAACTGCCTCTGCCTCATCTCTCGACATATGCGAACGCACGAATACGGCTGCGACCCTGCCACGACGATATCCAGCCTCATGCGCGTGTTGACAGATGGCCGCCCACAGGTCGCTACCTGATTTGGCCTCATGAGGGTGAAGGTAGACTCGGGCATCCCATCCCTTCTCCACCCCCCATTGTCGGTGAGTTACACAATGGGCACCTGATTGCATCGTGTGACATACTCAAGGACTGCCAGCTCGCCTCGATAGACAGTCTGCCCGCGTCTTGACAAAAGTCTTCTGGTTTCGAACCCGAGCCGAATAAGATTGCACTGCTCGCTGATGGCGAGACCGAACCCGACACGACCCAGCTTGGGTAAGTGTGTGGCCGGCCCTCCGCTTGCATCTCCACACATTCAGACTGGGTTGATGTCCGTGCCCGCCGCGGAGATCCTGTCGCTGTCGATGCGAGGCGGCTCGAAGGTCCACTGCTCCTCTGCCGTCGGCTGCGTGACTTCCGCCCACGAGCTGGGCAAGAGGCCGCTGAATCAAAAGCACTCGGACTGCTGGTGCTGACTGCCTGCCTGCCGCAGGTACGTATGATGCGAGTCGCGGTATGCTCTTTGGTCGCGGTTGCGCGGGCACAGCCACAAGCGATGGCGTGGTGTCTCTGGATGGTGTTCGACATGCTGCTGGCACCTGGGGCACCATTGAAATTCAGGATCCTCGATCTCGAATCTGGTGCGAGACCAAGCTCCTCCCGAGACGAATGCTAACATGGATTCGGCCCGCTGCGAAACACTCGGTGTTTCGCCCATTCTGCGTAGAAGCTCCACAGGGATTCGTTGTCGACGCCTCCCGACATACCTTCCTCACAATGGTGACTCGTTGCTTGCTTCCACCAGCAATTTGGACCTAAAACCCGACATCTGGAATCATATCGTTGATATCCCCATTGCCTGTTATCAGCTCACCGGGAAACTTCTGATCGATCTGCTCACCATTGCCCCTGTCACGAATTAGTTGTCTGCGTGAAGGAGAGACTGGGTCCCACTGATGCTGTAACAGCATGGCAATCACCGCGCTGATTGGCCCCCGAAAGTAACGAGCCCGTTCAGCGTGAGAGGGTAAGAGGAGGGGGCGGAAAGGGAGGAGTAGAAGGAAGAAGAGGAGAGAAGGAGGAGGAGGAGGAGGAGGAGGAGGAGGAGGAGGAGGAGGAGGAGGAGGAGGAGGAAGGGGAAAAAGGGAAGAGGAGGACGCTAAGGAGGAGGAGGAGGAGGAGGAGGAGGAGGAGGAGGAGGAGGGGAAGGAATACGAGGAGAAGGAGGAGGAGGAGGAGGAGGAGCAGGAGGGGGAGGAGGAAGGGGAGCACGGTTCAGAGGAGGGTCCTCTTCCTCATTCTCCCCGGGCCTTCACGGTCCAGTCGTGGCCGGCGAACTCCCCGCCGGAAAAGACCTGCTCGGGCCAGCCCGGCGCATCCGCGCGGGTGTTCCACCTCCGCAACCTTCCTCCTCTGAAATGGCCCAAGGGACACAACAAAAATATGCACGAATATCCCCGGATGTCCCACATGCGTCCCTACATCCCCAGGACGAAAGTTTTTCCTCTTGGGCCCGAACGACGGTTTGAACTCTTGCTTGACGTCTTGATCATACGCGTATGGGACAACCGCAGTCTGACCCAAATGAAAGTCGAGCGGATCCAATTGAGGTTATGGTTTTTATTTCGGTAGGTCCGATTTCCGTCCGCGCAGATCCGATTTCGAATTCTCTGGATCCGCGTGCGGGTTTATCCTTTTATGGCGGATCCGATTTGTACGCCGCTTCGAAAGTATATCACTAAATGAACTGGGAACCGGACGAAATCGGACCCGCGGACACCGGAACCCGCCTGTGTTAAGATTCTACGGGGGAAAGGGGGATCGGTCAGCAACGTCCCAGGATGGGTCCTGTGCTGTCTCGTGCGCTCCCATGAACTTTCCGCGCGCGGGGGCCCCACTCAACATGAATGCGTACCTCTCCTCCGGGACGAGCTGCACGCAGCTCGTCCAGACGCCGTCCGTTCGGCGGCGCCGATGTCATCTGTCGAACTCACCATCGCCAATGTTCAAATCAAGAGGAAAATCATCCGCACTGCGTAAGTATGTTATGGGTTTTCGTTGTCCCTTCCTCTTCCTAGCCATATTTTCATGGAAATTCACCCGCCACCGTGCCTGGAGGCACGAAGAGGAATTATCCCAAGGCTCTTATGTGTTCTCTGTCCTGGATCCTGAATTCTATCAAGGGGGCCCGATCATGCATTTCCAGATTGTCCAGGCTCCAAGTCGCAAAACGGCGTGTTAATTTGCCGCAAAGCATGCGCACTCGCTGCTGATTGACCTTGCAGAAGGCTCCCCATCCTGCTCGGTCTCTGACTCGCAGAAGGCCGTGCTGCTAATTGGCCTCAGAGCATGTGAGCGTTTAATGTTCCTTATCTCATTCGCAGAGCGCCGCTTTGCGAATTCGACTCAGAGCATGCGCGCTCGCAGGTTATGCCTTATTCATCCGAGAGCTCCCAAACAAACGGGCCAATAGGGCCCCAAGAAACGCCCAAGAGGGTCCGAGAGGCCTCCATGATGGCACCAGAGCGCTTCACGACGCCCAAGATGGCCCCAAGACGGCCCAAGAGGCCCCACAGAAGCCCCAATAGCGCTCCAAGAGGACCTCCATGAGGGCGCCAAGATGCAAACATCACTTATGTCCTCTGTGTTTCAATGTTTGTCGCGTCATCACGTTTTCGAGCTTTCGACGATCCAAGATGGTCCCAAAGCCCCCCAGGCCCCCAAGACCGCCCCAAGCCGACCCAGGACGCCCCCAAGAGGGCCCCAAAACGGCCCACGAGGGCCCCAAAAACGGCCCCAGAGGCGCCCAAGATGGCTCAAGAGAGCTCCAAGACTGCCCCAAGAGGCGCCCAAGAGGAGGAACAAGAACCGACAATGCGAGCCTTCCGCCCCAAGACACCCCCAGGAGGCCCCAAGATGCCTCCAAGAGGCCCCAAGAGGTGTCCAAGATGCCCGACGGGGCCCCCAAGAGGCCTACAAAGAGGCCCCCAAACGGCCCCTGGGAGGCTTCAAAACTGATTCCTAGAGGCCCCCGAGAGGCCTCCCACGATATCCCAACGAACGTCCAAGAGGCCTCCAATCCACAACCCGGGCACGGTGGCGGGATTGGCCGAAGGCCACTAGACTTACGCCTGTGCCTATGTGTCCCTCCCGTTCCTCCTCATGCCTCCTCCTACCCCATTGCTCAAATTTCGAAGGCCCAAGGGCAGTTGCTGCCACTCGTACAAGCAGCCTGCGCAGCCAAGTGCTCACTCGAGTAAAGAAAAGGCTGTGGTCCCCGACAGTGGCTCACCATTGGCTCGGGCTCCTGAGCTACGAAAGGGACCAGCTACCAACCACAAGGCTCCAGTCGAAACAACAGCAGACGACGAAGTGGAATATAAGCCTCGCGACGATGGGCAAGCACGAAGACCTGGATGTGACGAGGACCATGTTCGGGCAAGAATTGCCAAAAAGAACAAACATACTGATATGGCGATCCAAGGTAGCGATGAAGCTTGGAAGGTCCTGCTCAAGACGCTCTCCGATGAGCGCTCGGAGCTGCTGAACCAGATCAACAACCACAAACCCGCCGAGGCCAAAATGTCTGCCATCACCCGTCAGATCGAGGCGGCGCAAAAGCAGAAGGTGAAACAGGAGCACCTCGCCGAGAATCGAGCGCATGAGACCGAGGAGATGCAGGAAGAGCTAGCCCAGGTGGAGGATAATGTCCAAGAGAAGGAGGCGAGGCTAGTGGAGCCGCAGGGTGCAGCCCTTGGAGCTCGCGAAATTGGCGACGATTCCACTTACCGAGCGACCGCATCTGGGTGAACCTACCTACTGCTCTGTTGGCGGCCATCGGCTTGGACGCAACCATTTGTTCGTCGGCAGCGGGGCAGAGGCAGTCCGCACCAGCGTGGGGCTAATCGGGTCAACCGAAAGGCAAATTGTCCAGCGGGCAAGAGGAAGAGACGAAGACGAGGGTGGCCGCGCGAGCGGAGGAGGGGGAGGGCGCTCAACGTGGACACAACCAAGCTTGGTGAACCAAGCCTGGAGCGGGCGGTGTAGCCATTTTTCCACGGCGGAGGGAGTTGCGCAGGCGCTGCCGAGCATCATCCAGCATGCCCAGATCAGGCTGGTCGGCGCCACCAGGTCAGGAGCGGAACATCCTGTGGAGGAATGGGTGGATGGATGGACCGCGCCTTGAAAGGTCGCGAGGTGACACCACCACCAACAGCATGGAGGGGGATCGACCAGAGTTCAACCCTCCTTGGCTGCCTTTGTAGCCGCTTATTTAGCGTTGATTCTGGCCAGCAACGCCGCCATTCTCTGCCCATGGGGGGGCCGAAGGGGGCACCTGTGGAGGGAGCTGAGTCTCAACCTACAGGGCCAGCGGGAGAGCCTAATCAGTCTGGTCGTGCTGCTTCTGATGGCAAGCCTGGGTCATCATTGCAGGAGGTGGAGAGGTTGAGGATATCACGCCCACGCTGCTCATTACTGGGGTTGAATGCAACATGGACGACGCCCAGGAGGTTCGGAATGCAACCAATAAGCTCCTCAAACTCAGGGGAGTCACGCGTTTCAACTCGTTCCCGGCTTACTAGGCGCATGGCCATGGTGCAAGTATAATGGTGGCGTATCAACGGTGACGCCCAGAGTTGAGGTAGCTGGCCCAGTGGTCACGGTCAATGCTGATGTTGCAGGGCCCTCCCTACACCATGTTGGAAATGCTCCGGATGCGACCATCTTCGGGCAGGAACATACTCGGACGCTCAAATGCTGCAGAAGTTGAAGCGTCCGTTGCAGTGTCTTGGCGATCGTGGGGTAGTTCCGGCGTTCAGACGGACGGAGCTGCACGGAGCTTCGTAAATGACACGGCGAATTGTGAGCTCTTAGTGCAGATCAAAAGGTCGGGTTGCGACTGCCTCCAAAGGGCTCAATGGGTTCCAGAAGATGACATCCAGCACCAATTTATCATGTAAAACATGGGTACGCAGCTTGGGTCATGAATTATGTTGTGCGGCACCTGTTCGTACGCAGAACAAAAAGAAACTGGCTCCGCACAAAGATCGTGTGCTTCGCTTACGCATGCTAAGCCATGGAGCGGGGGAGCGTGTCACTACCAGTTGGAGGATCGGTGTCCTGCCAGCTGCTGCATTCGGGGATCGTCTGACCTGGGTCAACTCTGACCCGGGTCAGTCATGCCTTACAAGATCCTGCAGGACCCTGCAGGACCCTGCGCCCAAACTTGGGTTAATGCGCCCCTGCTGACCCCCGCCTGCATTGACCCCCCGTCTCTTGAGGCCCGACGCACATGGGGCTACAGTGTCGGGAGTCACCGACCGGGAGCTCGAGACTTCGAGACCGACAGCTGACCGTGCGCGCGGTCGAAAACGCTGCTCTTGGCAACGCAGGCAGACCCCAAGCTTGCCCCGATCTTCAATGCCACCCTTGACCCCTTGGTGAACGTGTTCTCATTCAGCGTTTTGACATTGGGCGGAAGGGGTGGGGTGGGGGGGTCTGGCTCCGGACCTCTGATTGATGCGACTGTTTACAACAGTGCGTCCTATGGGGGATACTCCACCGGCTTGAAACAGGCGCCAAAAACAGCCAAGATTTACTCCATGGGGGCAATGAATTGCCCGATGGTAAAAAATGAGGATACTCGAACTCATCAGGACAAACGCATTGAAGGAGACATGTATATATAATATGTACATATCTGTACAAGATGGTACTGGCTCGCTGCGCTTCGCCTTTAAAATCTTGGTCGCATGGCGCCAGGGAGGCGCGATGATATCGGTTGTCGTCACAGCCGCGGAGTTTTCTGGCCATGGAGACCATGGAGCAAACAGGGCTGACAGGACCCAGCGAATATTGCGGCTCAAAGAGCTCATAAGGGGTCTCTGCCGTCATGGGGCCCAAGGGCTCGGAGCCCCCATTTTAGGCGAGGGGTAATGCTGCCGATGCGGCTCCAGGGGGTCATGAGACTCACAGGGTTCACAGGGCTCATGGGGTTCGTTGAGGTCATGGGACTGATTGTGCACATCGGGCATGGGGCTCACAATGCTGAGTGGCTTTTACAGAGGTCATGGGGGTCATAGGAGGTTCATGTTGCTTATAAGGGTCCTGGGACTCGTTGGAGTCATCAGCTCTTGAGGGCCACTGGGCTCATAGAGCCCGCAATGCTCCGGGAGGGGGGCATAGGGCCCAAAGCGCTAACAGAGCGCGTAGGCCTCGTAGGGCTCATGGGGCCGATTGGGGTGAAGGGGCAAGTCGGGGCCATAGGGCTCATAGGGCTCATAGGCCGTGTACGGCTCACTGTGCTCGTAGGGCTCAGAGGGGGTCTCATGGATCTCGCAAGGCTTCACGGCTCCTGGTGCTGAGGGGGCTCTAGGACTCATCGGGCGCACAGGCTTCCTAGGGGTCATCGCGCTCATATGGTGTCATGGAGGATCGGGGGGGTATGGGGCTCGGCTCAGTGACTTCATAGGGCTCCTGGGGCTCGGCTCATAGGGCCGATAGGCCTCATAGGGCTCGTAAGGCTCATAGGGCTCAAGGGGTTCATATGGCTCTTGGGGCTGGTAGGGCTCACGGACTCAATGGACTTATGATGCTCGTAGAGCCTATAGGGCCCATAGGGCTCATAGGGCCCATAGGCTCAGAGGACTCATATGGCTTACAGGGCTCGTGGGGGCCATGGGGCCCACAAAGCTCGTAGGGCTCATAGGGCTGACAGGGCGTGTAGGGCTCATAGGGTTCATAGGGCTCATAGGGCCCATAGGGCTCATAGGGCTCATGGGGCTCATAAGGCTCATCGGGCTTCTGGGGCTCATGTGTTCATAGCGCTCATAGGGCTCATAAGGCTCGTGGGGCTCAAAGGCCTCATAGGGCTCTTAAGGCCCCTAGGGCTCAGAGGGTTCGTAGGACTCATATGGCTCATGCGGCTCATGGGGGGTCGTAGGGCTCACAAGGGTCATAGGGCTCATAGGACTTATAAGGCTCATGGGGCCCACAAGGCTCATAGGACCCATAGGGCCCGTAGGGCTCATAGGGCACATGGGGGCCGTGAGGCTCGTAGAGTTCATAAAGGGCTCGTAGGGCTCATAAGGCCCGTAGGGCTTACAGGGCTCATCGGGGTTATAGGGGACATAGGCTCCTAGAGCTCATAGGGCTAGTAAGGCTCATAAGGTTCATAAGGCGCTTGGGGCTCATACGGCTCATGGGGCGCGTGGGGCTCACGGGGCTCAATGGACTCATAGGGTTCGTAGGGCCCATAGGGTTCCTTTCATATGGCCAGCAGGGCTCATAGGGGGCCATGGGGCTCATGGAGCCCATTGGGCTCACAGGGCTTATCGGACTTTTATAGGGCTTGTATGACCAATAAGGCTCATAGGGCTCATAGTACCCGTCCTCCTCGTCATGCTTCTCGCCGTCTTCCCATCCGACTCCTCGTCCTCCTCCTCATCCTCCTCCTCACTGTCTCGTTCCTCCTCCTCCTCCTCCTCCTCCTCCTCCTCCTCCTCCTCCTCCTCTTGCTTCTTTCGTGTCCTCCTGCCCCTACGCCCCCGCCGCCCCTTCGCGCGGCGCCGCTGACCGGAGGAGCACTGCCATTGAAGGTTTTTTTTGGGGGAGGAAGACGAGGAGGAGGATGAGGGGTTGAGGGGTAAGATGGGGGTAGGTTTTTGGTGAACGCGGCAAAGGGGAGGACCAGTTCAGGAAGCTACTCAGGAAAACTCCAAGGGGACAGCGCAGTTGATGTGAGGCCGCGGCGCCCGAGGGCGCACGCAGAGGGCCGTGCTGTGGTCGGCCAGCGTCGGCGGCGGGACCTCGCCGACCGTGGAGCTGACGTAGGTGATCGCTCGGACTGCGTCGTCGTACCCGACGATTCTGACCTCGGCGGCGCCGTCGGCGGTCCCCGGGAGGAGCTCGCTGATGACGTCCCGGGAGGAGCTCGCTGATGACGCCCCAGTCCGGCTTGCCCCACGCGCAGCGGCCCTCGCGGCGGAACGCGTCGAGGAAAAGCTGTCGAACCGGGTGCCCCCGAAGGTATTTGCACCCAGCGTGGAGGTGCATGAGTTTCGGTTCCCGCGATTCCAGCAGTTCGTGGAGGACATTGGGGCCCCAGGCGGCAGGCGGCGTCGCAGTGAACTTGTCCACGAAATGGCGCGCGGCAGCCATGCTGGCGTCATCGTTGACGAGCTCCTGCAGCGCGGCCAACCCGCCGACAGGGCGGCGGGTATCGAACCGCGTCTCCCCGGGTTTGAAGCGCTGATTCAAGTGGTGAACCACGTCCGTGGCGTTCTGCATCACGAAGGCGGCGGCGCGGGAAAAGACCCATTACGCGAAGGCGAGCGCCACGCGGCGCCGATGCACCACGTGCACGAGCGTAATCCTTTCGAAAATATCGGCGTCGCGCTCCAGCGCGGAGGTCAGAACAGTCTCTGCGTAAAGAACTGCCTTGACGTCTGCCCGCTCGGAGGTGCGCGACCGCGCGGGGGCAGGGGGCGAAGGTCCGCGGACAGAGACGCGGCGGTGTCCACGAACGCGGCAAGGGGCTGCCAGGAAGCGCGTTCGCTTGACAGGCCGTCGCCGTCGTGGTCTGCCCTGGGCGCGGCGTTCGGTGCCGGATCTGGCGGGGGGGCCACAGGGTCACCGGCAGCAGGGGCTGCCAGAGGAGCATGGTCTTCGTCGTCTTCGTCGGCGTCGGCGTCGAGCATCGCTTGTAGCTGGGCGACCTCCGCCCGCAGGCGGTGGATCTCAGTTAAGGCGAAAGACGGGCCCGAAAGGGCCTCCATCGGCAGCCGAAGGCGCCCGCCTCGGGACCGATCGAGCGAGGAGGGCGGCGTGGTTGCCGCGAAGTGGCAGGCCGAGTTCCCCGCGCGGCGCGGAAAGGCCAGCCCAAGACGCCGTGAGGATGGAATCGTCGAAAGGGGCATCCTGGGTGGGAGCGGTGGCTCGGTGCTTCTGCTTTTTCCGCCATGGGGCGGCGGAGACAGGAAGCACTGTCAAGCGAGGGCCGAAGGCGCCTGGAGCCAAAATGGAGACTGGGAAGAGGTTGCAGTAGTGGGAAGTGGAGAGAAGGAGCGAAGGAGGCAGGGAGGGACACAAAGGGCAGGAGAGGTCACGAAAGACATGGGGAGGGAAGGTCATAGGCGTCGTCGATGGAGATGAATGGAGATGGTGCTGCGGCGCAAGAAGTAGTAGCAACGAGCTCGCTACATGAATGACCGTTGTTCGTTGGCTGCTGCCGTGGACGACCGACATCGGCTCAGAACCAGTCCCCGATGTCAGATAGACTTTGGACGGATGGTCCGAAAACGGTTCCGAGAGGCAAACATGTCGAGAACTGTATCGTCGGGTTTGGATGGTGGATTTTCCTCCTTCTCGTCCAGCCTCTTCCTGTTTCCCTCCTCCTCCTCCCTCCTTTGACCTCCTTGCTCCTTCTCCTCTCCTCGTGTGCCTCTCCCCTAGGAGAGCGGGCTTCACCTGCGGCTCTGAGTGGAGGATTCGCAGTGGGGCACCTTCGGCCGTCTCGTGGCCCTCATGGGGCCCTTGTGATCCGTCTTCCTGGGAGGATCCGCAGAACGCTACGTCACCGCACGTGTGACGTATGCCCCCTCACATGAACCGCACCCCACAGGGAGCTCCACCGACGGTGAAGAACCAACGTGTGCATGCCGCCTCACCGCTCCACCGACGGTAAAGAGCCAACGTGTGCATGCCGCCGCACCGTCCACGGCGGCACACCCGTGATCTGGATTATGAATTTGGGGGGCCCTTCGGGGTCTCGCGGCGCGGGGGGGTGAGAGCTCTGGAGGCGTTCGGGTTCCCAGGCCTCGCAGGGCTCATGGGGCACCATGAGGCACCATGGTGGTCGTAGGGCTTGTGGGGGCTAGAGGCCTCACATGGCTGATACGAGCATGGCCTCTCGGGGCTCTCGTGGGGCCCCTTTTGAAGCTCATTTGGGCTGTCTGGCGGCCATCCTGGGCCGTCCCGCGACCCTGTTGGGCCGTCCTGGGGGGCTGGGGCAGTCTTGGGGCCCTCTTGGTTCTTCTTGGGGGCCTCCTGCGGCCTTCTTGGGGCTCTCTGGGAAGCCTTGTGGTGCTCTTTGGGGCCGTCTTGAGGCTCTCTTGGGTCGTTTTGTAACCCTTTTGTGCTGTCTTAGGACTCCCTTGTATACTTTTTAGGCCGTCCTGGGGCGATCTTGGGGGCCTCTTGGAACGTCTTGGACGCTGTGAAAGCCAAAGAAGTGGATATGCTAAAAATATACGTTTTCCGATGGGAATGAGACGATTTTGACTTCTTGGGGGGCCTTTTGGGGCGTCTTGAGAGCATCTTGGGCCGTCTTGAAGCCACCTTGAGGCCTCTTTGAGCGCGCATGAGCCGTTCTGGAACGGTCTTGGGCCGCCCTGGGGCTTTGAGGGACCGTCCGGGGATGGCCGGGGGAGGCCCCCGAAACCGAGTTTCGAATTTTACGTCGGTGGGCGCGCCCAGGGCCGAATTTATGTACGGAGGGGGGGGTCACGGGAGGGGTTCCGCTGAGAGAATATTCGGAGAAGAATATATGAGAATTGTGAGAAGGTGCCCTGTGGGGGGGGTCTGGCTCTGGACCTCTGCTTGATGCGACTGTTTGCAACAATGCGTCCTATGGGGGAGACTCCACCGGCTTGAAACGGGCGCCCAAAACAGCCAAGAGCTACTCCATGGGGGGCAGTGAGTTGCACGACGGTAAAGAATGAGGATGCTCGAACTCATCAGGACAAACGCATTGGAATATATATATATATATATGTATACACACACATGTATGTATGATTAAGTCGGGCCTGTCCTCCTACAGGGAGATCTTCGACGAAAAATTAGAAATACCCCAAACATAATCCAAAAAGGCCCAAACATATTCAAAAAATAGTCCCCAGACTATGTTTGGACTATGTTTGGATCATTTTTGTTTTTTATTTTTCGTAGAAAATCCCCCTGTAGGGGGACAGGCCCGACTTAAGAATTGTGAGGTGCCCCGTGTGGGGGGGTGGAAGGCTGCTGCCACGCAGCATCTCTTCGCCGGAGCTTTGCGTGCGCCCCGGTCGGGATCGCTTCGGTCGAGGGCCAAACGCTGCACGAGGCAGGCTGCCCATTGCGCAGGGGCCGACCGCGCCGGCATTTCTGTGGTCCTGCCACGAGGTGTTCTCAGAACCCAAAAATGTTCTCAGAACAAAAACAATGCTCTTACAACAATAACCCGATGTGTTCAAACAAGACAGGCTCCGCCAGGAATGTTCTGAGAACATTTCGTGGAAACCAGACAAGGTTCTTCGAACATTGTTTGGCAGGGCTATAGGCGAGCCATGACGCTTCGCCACTGCTTGAACCCGATCTCTCCTGCATGCATTTGGCCCGTGGCCGGCAAGGCCAAGTTCGGGCATGATTGTTCGATTGCCCTGGGGTGCATTGAAGTACTGCTGACGATGACTTGTGCTGGGGCAACAGCCTTGAGCATGTGTATTGGTATCTTCGGCAGGGGGGAGACGGGGCCCTTGGGGATCCCGATTGGGACTTCTTCACCGCCAGCGTTGGCATCCCGCTTAGTCCTCTCACTCCTCCTTGTGATGAAGACAGGCTGCCACATCACATACGTATGTGGAGATTGGGACTCTGGCATGAGCTCTTGGTTCTTGGTCGCTGTCACGGATGGGTCTGGCATGGCCTCGTCGTGGCCTGAACTTAGACGGCGCGGGTGGCATATGGTTCGGTTTCGGGGCAACGGTATGCTGGTTCGAGCCGCACATGGGCCTCTCGCAGGCCCGATTCAGACTATGGGCAGGGCGGAGAGAACGGCGTGCCTGTGTGCATGTAAGCTTTTGCCAAGTTTTGAGCTCGTGGCGACAAATCTTCAAGGGATGGCACGCGAAACTGACGCCTGGCAAAAAGACCAGGCAAACGCTTAGGCATCGTATGCCGACGTCTGGCGTGCGATCTTTCTTGTGCAGGGCGGCAGCCGTCCTGCTGGGTACTTATGCCCTGCGCACGTCAAGCTTGCGGAGTATGTTGAAAAATTTGCCACCACGATCCCGTAGAAATAATATCTGTGCACTATGTGGGCAGAACACTTCGCCTGATATGGTGCTGACTGCCACTCCTTTGCCTACAGCCTGGTCACGTCGTTCGAATCGGAGCTCCAGGATGCGAAGATGCAGGCCTGGTATGTCTCGTATGCGGCTACGTGCCTGGTTTCCAGAGATGCTGAGCCGGGGAGGGGTGAACGAGCCCAAACCCGCGAACCATGTAGGCATATGCCCTCACACTGTTGCTGCTTGGAACCCTGGGGTCCATCAATGCCAATGCTGCTTCGCCATCGCTCGGAACCAACCGACCTCCGTAAAATAATGCATGTTTCCGCTATTGCAACTACTCCTTATGTCAGCCCTCGGAGCATCAAGCTCTTAGGGCGCGGGGGGATCAAGTTGTGCAGCGAGCCCCACTGTACAGGAGTGAAGCTATCCAGATTGCATTGGAGCTCGACCACAAGAAACCTTCCACAAGAAACACAACCATGAGACCCAAAGAAGTCCGTGCTTGTCTGTGTGGGAAAGTCACGTGCTCCATAGCAAAACCATCGGAACCCAAGGAACCCAGGGCACCCTGGAGGCAAGCAAGGTATCTCTTGTTATCGGTTTCCACTTTTGGGTTTGCCGACTTGGTCTTTGATGGGCCTCCCGAGGCTCCCGTGGATGGCCTGCCTGGACCTGGGGAGCCTGTACCGCCCGAGTCCGACGTGATCGTCGAGCTCGATGGCCATCGGGTTGTTTGTTCGTTGTCGTGGGGCCATGGCTTGCAGTCCCTGTGGCTCCTTCCAGCTCGGGGTTCACCGAGTTGGGAACTGTGAAGTGTCGGGCAAGTGCACTGGTACTCCTCAGCAGGAAGAAGACCCGCTCGAATCAAAAATATGCTACAACAGCCATTGAGGCCGGCATGCACTCAGTAGGAGCTCGACCACACGAAGCCTTCCACAAGAAACCCATCCCTGAGACCCCAGGACGTCCCAGAGACCCCATCCCAGAGACCCCAGGACCCCATTTTCGGTGTGGGAACGTCACGCTTTCCATAGTAGAACAATCAGAACCCAAGAAACCCAGGGAACTCTGGAGGCAAGCAGGTTGTCTCATGGCATGGGTTCCCACTGTACGACGGGAAGCCCCCGCATGAGGCTTAAGTAATGCTACGCCTGGCTCGTTGTCGCGTCCGACTGTTTCGGAAGGATATGTTTAGTGATGAGCAGGCCCGATGTTGGCCCTTGCTCCCGCTTTTGGCTGCGCGACTGGGCTGCACGTGGGCGTCCCTCTCTTCTATTCTCCCTCCTCCTCCTCCTCCTCCTCCTCCTCCTCCTCCTCCTCCTCCTCCTCCTCTTCCTCCTCCTCCTCCTCCTCCTCCTCCTCCAGTTCTCCTTTCTATAGTATTCCCCATCGTGGGACGCGCCGGATTGGTGGCCCGCCATGTCCTTCTCACCTCCTCCACTCCCTCCTTCCATTCCCCCTCCTCTTCCTCCCCATTCGTTCCCCCCCGTGTCCTCCCAGATTCCTCGCTCCTCCTCCTCCTCCTTATCATCCTCCTCCTCCCTCTCCTCCTCCTTCTCCTCCTTCCATTCCCCCTCCTCTTCCTCCTCCTCCTCCTCCTCCTCCTCCTCCCTCTCCTCCTCCTTCTCCTCCTCCTCCTCCTCAGAGCTCAGAACTCAGCAGGAGCCTCGTGGTCCTTTTGGATCCCTCCGAATCATCTGGGGCCCTTTCGGAGACCTGTGCGGGAGGACTCCGGAGACTTCCAGAGACCCAAGACACAAACGACTCGAACACAACACCATCTGCACATGTTTTTCGGGCGCTTGGAACCCCGCTACAGGCCCCTGGACCGTCAACGCACTGCTCGAGATGGCCAGCGTGTCTGAAGGAATGTAACGAGGCCACCAAGGACTGGCGACTCAGACAACTCGAGCCGTCGAAGATGATCTTGGTCGGTTCCGTTCTCCCTGCTCCTGTTCCTCCTCCTCCTCCTGATCCTGATAACGACCCGACGACGCTTTCAAGACGGCCAAGACGGCCGTTAGAGAGTTTAAGGTAGCCTTAAGATGCGTTTAAGATGACTCAGGATAGCCCCGAGACGGTCCACGACAGCCTCAAGATGGCCAAAGAGGTCTCAAGAAGCTTCACGAGGGCTCCAAGGTGACCCTCGGGAAGCCCAAACCATTGATTCCCACTGTGGTGTTTCAATGGATTTCGCGTTCTCGCCTTCCGGGCTTCGGGAAGCCCAATATGGCCGAAGAGGTTTCCAATATCGCCCCAAGTCGGCCCAAGAGGCTCCCAAGAGAGGTCCCCAAGATGGCCGAAGAAGGCCCCAAGACGGCCCTGAGGTAACGCAAAGACGGCCCAAGAGGGCCCCAAGACGGTCCCGAAGAGTCCCAACAGGTCCCCATGATGGTCCAGGCAGGCCGCCAAGTTAATATCCGAAGGCGTCAGACGGCCCAAGAGCACTCTACGACGGCGCAAAAGAGCCCCCAAATAGGATGGCCGAAGCGAGCCCCTCGAAGCCTCCAAGATGTGCTAGATGGCAAGAAAAGAACCCCAAGAGAGCCGCAAGTGACTGGTGTTCCCCGAGTGGCTTCTCAAAGCGTGGTCGCACCTTCGCTCGACATTACACCACATAGGCGGTTCCCGAAGGCATGGGGCGGTGGTGATTCGCCGCAGGCGTCTTGGAAAACAGTAGCGGTGACGGCACTACTGTCAGCAGTGATGCTGTCAGTGCCAGCTCCCCTCGCGAGCGTCCTGCCCAGGCTAACAATTATTAAGTCAGGCGTGTGCCCCTACGGGAGGATTTTCGACGAAAACTAACAAATACTCCAAATATACTCCAAAATGGTCAAAAAATACTCCAAAAATAGTCCCCAACTATTGTTTGACTATTTTTGAATGTTCCCCCTGTAGAGAGACAGGCCCGACTTAAAACAATTACAAATAAACATCCCGCTGGCCGGCGTGCTTCTCGTGGCGGAACGGGAGGGTCAAGCGACGGATCACCAGCAGAGGGTGGAGGAGGGGAAGGAGGATGAGCGGCAGCAGGACGAGCAGCAGAATCCTCCAGCGGGAGGAGGGCCTGCAGATGCACTCAAGTTATGCATCGGACAAGAACGTCCGATGTCTGTTGGAGTGTGTTGTCTGGTCGCACCTGCATGATGAGCGCATGCCTGCTGCACGCTTCGCACTTCCTCGACACCTCCCCGTGGGAGGAGGCGCCGCCTGAAGAACTGGCCATCCTGGCCAACTGATCTCGACAATCAGCTCAAGGACGCAGGGCAAGGAAGCGAGACCCGTGGGCGGCCATGCAAGACCCTTCGACGGTCCCAAACTGCCTGGGGATGGGCCGGAGAGTCAGGGCTGCGAAGAAGACCGTGCAAACGTACTCCATCCCCGGTCAGAGTCTCATTTCAAACCAAAGGCGGCACTCGATCATGGCGTGGAGCATGTCCTGACCAAAATTCTGAGGGATCCATCCGTGGCAACGAGGATCGCGCCCATTCCAGGGTTCGACTAAAGCCTCAACTCAGGGAGAGATCGATCCTCAGTTACTACAGCTGCAGGGGCCAGGCCGCCTTCTTCCACACCCGCACAAAAATGTCGGTGTTCAGCGCCGTGTAGTACAACCCACCAATCTGATCGCGGGCACACGCTCGTCGCTCGGCCGACGCGCCCGCAACGCAACGCGTGCAAGATACAGCGGCGACCCGTCCATATGTCCCAACTGTAGTAGCAACTATGATTTTGCCGCGCGGCCCACGCAAGCTGGTCAATGGTCCGAGAAGACTTGGGTTGATGGGTTGATGTTCTTCGCGTGTTTGTGTGCGTGCGCATGCGATTGTCTGCGTTTGTCGACCTCACTCGGCTGTGCTGCGCTGCTGGAGTCTGCCCGTGTCCGTCTTGTCGTCCTCGTCGTCTTTTGTCCTCCCCCTCCTCGCCCAGGTGGGTCTCCAGTCGCTAATGCGCTGGAGGACGCGCTGGACCGTTCCTCAATCCGCTTGATGCGATGCGTGGCTGTCTTTTCACCCACTTTCCCGCACGGCCCATCGAATGTTTCGTTCACCGTTTTCCCACACTCAACTGCTCGCCTTGAACCGCTCCTGACCTGGGAGAGCACGCCCTACGTTTGAACACTGGCGCGTCTCATTAAAAGACGACCCTCTGCAGGTGCAACCCGGCGGATGCGACACACATGCGCGCGCGTGAATGTGTATTGGTACTTGTTTATACGGGAAGCCCTTCGAAATCCGGGCGCGCTTCAATCCGGAATTCTACGTTATCAGGAATTTTACGTCACTTACATACGTTGAACTATGGCGTGTTCGATTGATTCTCTGGCGAAGTTTTCGAAATGCCCTACCGTAGGTTCCTGCCTTGACGTGGCAGGGCCACTTTTTTCACCACCCTCATCCTTCAACATTGGACGACCGCTGCCCCGTCTTTTGTCTCGCGATAGCGGTCGTTACTGGCATCAGGTAACGTCACGACTCGTACTGACGTCCGAATTGGACGGTCCCTGGCTATTCCTGCAGATTCCAAGACGGCGCCGGCGCAGAAACGCGACCCAACCGGCCGCCCCCCCCCCCCCCGCTACCCCCCTCAGTAACGCCCGCTATCCGGCCGGAGTGCAGAAACGCTCTGCTGCAGAGGCCCCCGCAAGCTGGTTCCAACTTTCATCATTTGGATATCTGCAAGCCCGACGCCCGACACGCCCAATGGGGAAGCCAACCATTATGACAAAGCGAAAACACGAATGAGGATCGAGAGCACAATTGTGGGGGGGAGGGGACAACATATAAGTACTGAGATAATGAAGGAACAACCGAAGAAAATCATGGGCAGCAGCGTGGAATGGAGATTCCCCGCTGCAAGGTCACGCCTGGGGGCCGCGAGGAGGACATCCATCTCCACGCCAATATCCTCCTTGACGTCCACCACCTCATCCTCCTCCGTCCTCCGCAACAAGCACAAGCTCGTGCACCTTCGCAAGCAACACCACCCTGTCATCCCCCTCCCCATCGTCTTCCTCCTCCTCCTCCTGGCCATCCTGGTCCTCCTCGTCTTCCTCCTCCTCGTCCTGCTGCTCCTCCTCCTCCTCCTCCTCCTCCTCCTCCTCCTCCTCCTCCTCCCTTACTGCATCCTCGTCCTCCTCCCCCCCCTCCTCCACCTGCTCCTGCACCAGATCATGAATAAGACGCGGAAGAATGCATGAATATGACGGCGCCGATGCACCTACTTCCGCGGGCAGCTTGCGCGCGGGTGAACGCGCAATCGATCCCCGTGACATCGCCCCCCCCCAACTTCAAACTAGGCGGTGCAGCGGACCGCTTGTGGCAAAGCCTTGTCTCCCCCCTCGGGGGCGGTTAACCCCCCCATCCCGCTAGCAGACCGTGGAGGCCTTGGATGAGGAATCCAGGGCATGGAGCCTGGTGGAGATCCACTTGCGTGGAACGACGGGGGGCAGAAATTGTCCGCCCCAAATCACTGTGAGCTCTCTACCCTCCCTCCGTCTCCCCTCCCCCCCCTGTTTCCTCCTCCCTCCCTTCTCCCTTCTCCCTCTCCTCTCCCTCCCGCCTCCCTCCAACCCTTCCTCCGCCTCAGATCCGCTGGAGGAGGACGGCAGGTGAGCGGTGCGGTTGCGGTTGCGCGCCCGCGGGCGAGTTGAAATGTAACGCCCAATTGGTGTTGCGGTTGCGCGCCCGCGGGCGGGTTGAAATGTGTCGCCCAGTAGCGGTTGCGCGCCCGCGGGCGGGTTGAAATGTGTCGCCCAGTTGGGGTTGCGGTTGCGCAACCGCGGACAGGTCGAAATGTGTCGCGTAGTTGCGGTTGCGGTTGCGCGCCCGCGGGCGGGTTGAAATGTGTCGGCAGGTTGAGGTTGCGCGCCCGCGGGCGGGTTGAAATGTGTCGCCCAGGTGCGGTTGCGGTTGCGTGCCCGCGGGCGGGTTGAAATGTGTCGCCCAGTAGCGGTTGCGGTTGCGCGCCCGCTGGCGGGTCGAAATGTGTCGCCCACTTGCCGTTGCGGTTGCGCGCCCGCGAGCGGGTTGAAATGTGTCGCCCAGTTGCGTTTGCGCGCCCGCGGGCGGTTTGAAATGTGTCGCCCAGTTGGGGTTGCGGTTGCGCGCCTGCGGACATGCCGAAATGTGCCGCGTAGCTTCGGTTGCGGTTGCGCGCCCGCGGGCGGGTTGAAATGTGTCCGGTTGCGCGCCCGCGGGCGGGTTGAAATGTGTCGCCCAGGTACGATTGTGGTTGCGCGCCCGCGGGCGGATTGAAATGTGTCGCCCACTTGCGGTTGCGGTTGCGCGCCTGCGGGCGGGTCGAAATGTGTCGCCCACTTGCGGTTGCGGTTGCGCGCCCGCGGGCGGGTTGAAATGTGTCGCCCACTTGCGCTTGCGCGCCCGCGGGCGGGTTGAAATGTGTCGCCCAGTTGCAGTTGCGGTTGCGCGCCCGCGGACAGGTCGAAATGTGTTGCCCAATTGCGGTTGCGGTTGCGCGCCCGCGGGCGGGTCGAAATGTGTCGCCCAGTTGCGGTTACGGTTGCGCGCCCGCGGGCGGGTTAAAAATGTGTCGCCCAGTTGCGGTTGCGGTTGCGCCCCCGCGGGCGGGTCGAATTGTGTCGCGTAGTTGCGGTTGCGGTTGCGCGCCCGCGGGCGGATTGAAAAGCATCACCAGGTTGCGGTTGCGCGCCCGCGGGCGAGTTGAAATGTGTCGCCCAGGTGCGGTTGCGGTTGCGCGCCCGCGGGCGGGTTGAAATGTGTCGCCCAGTTGCGGTTGCGGTTGCGCGTCCGCGGACGGATCGAAATGTGTCGCCCAGTTGCGCTTGCGCGCCCGCGGGCGGTTTCAAATTTGTTGTTCAAGGTGCCCTCCTGACGTTCAGTCAAGCAATCAGTCAATCAGTCACCGGCGGACACAGAATTTCACCAGGCTCCGCCGGGAAGAACATGAGCGAATGCGCACGAGGATGAAAGACTGAAGGGGCGAAATAAGAGGCCAGCAAGAGAGGGGCCAAGAGATAAACCTCGAACTGCCATTTCGAGCCTTCCACCCCAAAACGTCCATGGACAGAGTTCGACGCGCGCTGATGCGCTTTAAATGTTGTTTTCAAGCCGCGGACAGCGTCGTACGCGCCCCGAGGACAACATTGTTGGAGCCCTGTGGTGTCAAATTATATACTCGGGGCCAGGGGGGTCTGTTTTGTCCACGACCAGGGCACGATGGCAGGATGGACCGACGGCCACCAGATACATTCTCTCTCAGTGGGGAACGCGGAACGGTACATGCATGTTTTGTTACCACAAGGTCGGAACGCACTTGACGCATGCTCCTGGCTGGCGAGTATGAGTAGGGGGATAAGGGACGGCCCGCAAACCAGTTGAACCGCGCAGCAGTCGTAGCAGCATGAATCAGAACGCACTCGGCACTTGCTCCTCGTCAAGCGGAACAGAACGGGCGCACGGACCCTTGAGAGCTACACTCGGGTGCATGGGGGCAGTCAAAGATAATATTCGACCTGTACAAGGCCAGTGCAAGAAGATATGGAATAACCGAGATCAGTCTTTAGAACCCCGCCCAAACAGTGGAAACTAAATACCCTTTCGACGCCCTCATTGACGGACTGGGGTCCCACCAATAGTTTAAAAAAACAACAAATTATCCGCGGCACACGCCGCGCAACAACGAAGAGGAGGAGGAGGAAGAGGGGATGAGGAGAAAGAGGAGGAGGAGGAAGAGCAGGAGCAGGAGGAGGAGAAGGTGAGGAGTTGATTCCCCGCCGAGAGAAAGAGAGGGGGGGTGATCCCCAAGAGTAAAGACCTCCTGAGGTTATCCGCCGACCCCCGCATGCCAGGGATGAGACGGCGTGTGAAGTGATTGGTTCGTCCCCCTTCCTCTTCCATCTCCCCCAAGGCCCAAAATCGAATTTTTAAGGGGAGGGGGGTATGCGGGCTCCCCGCCGCACCCTCGGAGACTCCCGAACTTCCAAATCTGCCTTCCGTGGTTAAGACGTTCCCAGACGATCCCGAATCGCGAAGCGATTGGCCCAAGACGCCTACGATGTCACGAAGTTGCCCTAGGACGCCTCCGAGACGCCCCAAGAGCCTTCCCAAGAGGGACCCGACAGGCCAAAATCAATTGTTTGCATAGGGTTTGTCCATTGTTTCTGGGGTTATCGTCTTCTCGTCTTCTCGAATCTCTGACGCTCCAAGACGGCCCAAGATGCCCAGTAGACCGGCCCAAAACTGCCCAAGAGGCCCCTACAAGGGCCCCAGGGCGGCCCAAGAGGGTTCCAAGAGGCCCAAAAAGAGGGACCCAAGACAGCCAACTACTGTCGCAAGAGGGCCACAAGAGATGCGAAAAGGAAGAACACGAACCGACATGTCGATCTTCGCCCCCAAAGCCCGCCCAAAGGCCCCAAAAGGCCCCCAAGCGGCCCAACAGAGGACCCCAGCAAGCCCCAAGAGGTCCCCAAGAGGCCCAAAAAGAGGCCCCAGTGCGGCCGCCAACACGCTTCAAAAGTGTATCCAAGAGACCCCGCCAGGCCCTCAAACAGCTCTCAAGACGCCCGCAAAAAAACCCAAATACTGCAAACAAACCCACGACGCCTCAACGGTGGACTCCGCAGATCCTGTGGGGGACGGCGGAATGGCGTAACCCTCTTGAACAAAGTTGATCGGCTTGGATTGACGGGGTCTCTTGAGGATCTTCCTAGAGTGTCTGAAGGCTGCCTTCGAGCCCGCTGCGGGACATCTTGGGGGCTTTGGGGGACAGCTCTTGGGAGTCTCCTGGAATCTTTTGAAACCGCTTGGGCCATCCGCCCTCTCTGGGCCCTCTGAAGCAATATCAATACCATCACCAGGAGAACACCCTGAGAAACATGTGTTCCAAATGCTGGCTGGCTGCCTGGATCGTTTCTTCGGTACTCCAGGATCGTCTCTGGAGGCATACATCACCGTGACGAGAGCTTCTTTTGTTTTGAAAATCTGCCTTCGCCAATAGCGCAGCAGAGCATATTAATCCGGATAACAAATACTGCAACTACTCCGCGCGCAGGCGAATCCCGCTCGATGCGTACAGGGTGCGGCGCGGAGTAGCTTCCGATCCAGTCTCGGGGTAACAGTGTAATCAGCATCAGGCGGATCAAAAACTACGCCGCCGAATGACACACGTATCATGTCATGATGGACCTTCTGTCACGGCTATGTATGGTGATCTCCCAAGGCCGTCATGGAGATTTCTAGGATCGTCCTGGGCCCTGGACCATCCTGGGCCGTTTTGGCGACCGCTGGGCGACCCTTTAAGAACGACCTCGGAGCCTCTTGAGCCAAGGCAGCCCCCAACGGGGGACAGAAATCCCACCAGCCCTTTGGGCGTGAGTGGTTTAGGGAGCTCTCTCTGTCCTCAACCCCCCTTCTTCCCCTTCGGGGAGGGGTTTACCCCTCCCCCTCCCCCCTCCCCCTGGGCCTGGAGAGAGCGTTTCGCGGGCCGTCAGGGGGGTCAATTTCGACTCCTGGGAGGGCTAAAAAACGACACCCCTCACGAGGATTCTGCCCCCGACGGGGGGATTGAGAAAAAACCCTCTCCTCTTCTTTGAAGCCAAAATCATTGATTTTACTACGGTTTCGGCCCCATTTTGGCCTTCTGAGGGGGCCCCGCCCATCTTCCTTCATAGCAAAATCATTGATTATACGAAGGTTTTGGGCTCAGTTTGTCCTTCTCAGGGGGGCAGCGCTCATTTGCGCTTCTGAGGAGGTCGCAAGAGGCCCCAAGATGGCCCCAAGAGACCCCCAGGAGGCTCCCAAGAGGCCTCCAAGAGGCCCCCAAGAGGCCCCCAAGATGCCCCCAATACGCCCCAAGAGGCCCCCAAGAGGCACCCAAGAGGCACCCAAGAGGCCCCAAGAGGCCCCAAGAGGCCCCCAAGAGGCCCCCAAGAGGCCCCCAAGAGGCCCCCAAGAGGCCCCAAGAGGCTCCAAGAGGCCCCCAAGAGGCCCCACGAGGAGCCCGAACGACTCACACCAGGACGAGGGGCCCGAACGACTCACACCACGAAGAGCCCGAACGACTCACACCACAAGGAGGGGCCCGAACGACTCACACCAGGACGAGGCGCCCGAACGACTCACACCACGAGGAGCCCGAACGACTCACACCACGACGCGGGCCCCGAACGACTCACACCACGAAGAGCCCGAACGACTCACACCAGGAAGAAGGGCCCGAACGACTCACACCAGGACGAGAAACCCCAAACGACTCAAACACGAGGAGCGCTTTCTCTCCCTCCTCCTCCGCCTCGTCCTTCTCCCGCTCCCCCCACAAGGAGGATGTACAAGGAGGCGGGAGGAAGGAGGAACAGGGGAGATATGCGGGGCCAAGCGGACACACGCCTGAAAAACACGACTGTCGGCATGTTTCGCAAGAGTTGCTGCTGTGAGATGGGCTGGTGGGGATACGCGAAGCGTAAAGAATTGAATTATCCCGGCAAAGCAACCTAACAGCGATGTGTAGGAGCATATCTGGAAGTATTCCCCTTAAGATTCAGATAAGACTCCTGTTGTAGAATTCTGCTGGTCTCGCAGTCGTGGTCGCATTCGCGATGGCAGTCGCAGTGGCAACATCAGTCGCAGTCACAGCCTCAGCCTCAGCCTGCCTCAGCCTCAGCCTCAGCCTGCCTCAGCCTCAGCCTGCCTCAGCCTCGCCCTCAGCCTGCTTCAGCCTCAACATCAGTCTGCCTTCAGCCTCGGCCTCAGCCTGCCTCAGCCTCACCCTCAGCCTGCCTCAGCCTCAGCCTGCCTCAGCCTCGCCCTCAGCCTGCTCAGCCTCAGCCTCAGCCTGCAGCCTCGCCTCAGCCTCAGCCTCAGCCTGCATCAGCCTCAGCCTCAGCCTGCCTCAGCCTCAGCCTCAGCCTCAGCCTGCCTCAGCCTCAGCCTGCTTCAGCCTCAGCCTCAGTCTGCCGTCGGCCTCGGCCTCAGCCTCAGCCTGCCTCACCCTCAGCCTGCATCAGCCTCAGCCTCAGCCACAGCCTGCCTCAGCATCAGCCTGCCTCAGCCTCAGCCTCAGCCTCAGCCTGCCTCAGCCTCAGCCTCAGCCTGCTTCAGCCTCAGCCTGAGTTTGCCTTCAGCCTCGGCCTCAGCCTCAGCCTGCCTCAGCCTCAGCCTGCAGCCTCAGCCTCAGCCTCAGCCTGCCTCAGCATCAGCCTGCCTCAGCCTCAGCCTCAGCCTGCCTCAGCCTCAGCCTCAGCCTGCTTCAGCCTCAGCCTCAGTCTGCCTTCAGCCTCGGCCTCAGCCTCAGCCTGCCTCAGCCTCAGCCTGCATCAGCCTCAGCCTCAGCCTCAGCCTGCCTCAGCATCAGCCTGCCTCAGCCTCAGCCTCAGCCTGCCTCAGCCTCAGCCTCAGCCTGCTTCAGCCTCAGCCTCAGTCTGCCTTCAGCCTCGGCCTCAGCCTCAGCCTGCCTCAGCCTCAGCCTGCATCAGCCTCAGCCTCAGCCTGCCTCAGCATCAGCCTGCCTCAGCCTCAGCCTCAGCCTGCCTCAGCCTCAGCCTCAGCCTGCTTCAGCCTCAGCCTCAGTCTGCCTTCAGCCTCGGCCTCAGCCTCAGCCTGCCTCAGCCTCAGCCTGCATCAGCCTCAGCCTCAGCCTCAGCCTGCCTCAGCATCAGCCTGCCTCAGCCTCAGCCTCAGCCTGCCTCAGCCTCAGCCTCAGCCTGCTTCAGCCTCAGCCTCAGTCTGCCTTCAGCCTCGGCCTCAGCCTCAGCCTGCCTCAGCCTCAGCCTGCATCAGCCTCAGCCTCAGCCTCAGCCTGCCTCAGCATCAGCCTGCCTCAGCCTCAGCCTCAGCCTGCCTCAGCCTCAGCCTCAGCCTGCTTCAGCCTCAGCCTCAGTCTGCCTTCAGCCTCGGCCTCAGCCTCAGCCTGCCTCAGCCTCAGCCTGCATCAGCCTCAGCCTCAGCCTCAGCCTGCCTCAGCATCAGCCTGCCTCAGCCTCAGCCTCAGCCTGCCTCAGCCTCAGCCTCAGCCTGCTTCAGCCTCAGCCTCAGTCTGCCTTCAGCCTCGTCCTCAGCTTCAGTCTGCCTTCAGCCTCAGCCTGCCTCAGCCTCAGCATCAGCCTGCCTCAGCATTCAAAGTGTGGCCCGGGAATGGAGTTCTGGGAACTCGAAGAACACGAAATGGCCTACAGTTGGCTCCGGGCATTCAAAATCATGCCCAGGAATGGAGTTCTGGGAACTCGAACACCACGAAGTGGCCTACAGTTGGCTCCGGGCATTCAAAATCATGCCCAGGAATGGAGTTCTGGGAACTAGAAGAGCACGAAGTGGCCTACAGTTGGCTCCGGGCATCCAAAATGTGGCCCGGGAATGGAGTTCTGGGAAGTCGAAGAGCACGAAGTGGCGTACAGTTGGCTCCGGGCATTCAGAATGTGGCCCGGGAATGGAGTTCTGGGAAATCGAAAAGCACGAAGTGTGTGACTGTATGCGAAACACGATCCCCCCCGGCAAACCCCAACGGCCCCCCAACGGCTGCCCAGACCCCCCTGTGGAGTAATGTGCTGCTCTCTTTTGAGACTACTAGAAACCTATCAGTCTTCGCTGTTAGGTAAAAAGTGTGGACCGCCCCTGGGCTGGAGAGCCACCTCGCTGGCTATAGACATACACCTATTGTGCCTACGGGCTCGATACATACACTAATCTAGACACATGTTAGAAGGTGCATAGACGGATAGAGAGAGAGAGAGGCATACAGAGAGAGTGAGAGATGGCTACCTCTATACATGTGTATTTAGATTCAGGTGTGACTACAAGAGGTGGAGGGACAGAGAGAGAGGGAGAAATACAAACAATAACAAACAAACAAGCGAGAACGAGAGACTGACGCGGGCTTGGCACAACGAGCTGTTAATTGCAAATGCAACGCAGACCCCGCACAGAGACATGACTGCCTCCACCAACCATGCCCTTCAACATTACACTCGCCGCATTAAAAACACATTGTCGTGTCATGGCTCCAACCCACAACTGTACTTATGCGCACCCCAACTCAACTTCCACTTGGCCCTGAAGTAAAGCATATTGGGCGGTCCTCGACCTCCAAGGAACCATCCAAGACCTCGCAAATACCCCGATCCCTCTTTCTTTGCTTCTCACTTTCTGACTCTCTCTCTCTCTCTCTTTCTCTCCGAGCCTCCTCTTCCTGCTGCTCCCCATACGTAGTACCTCTTGTCACGTCTCCGCAATCTCTTCATCCTGGCCTCCTCTTTAACATCCACTTCGTCCTGCTCCTCCCACTGCTCATCCTCTGCCTTCTCCTCCTCCTCCTCCTCCTCCTAGACACCTGGGCAGCCACCCTGGCTGCTGACGCTTCACATCATCGACTCGAGTGCATGGACACGCTTGTCGTCGCAGACAGCCGCTTCATACTTTAAGCTCCTGCGAGAATGGCAACGCTGCGGATGTTGTGTCAGAACTCATGCATGCTTCTGCTCTCTGGTCCAGCCAGCCAACTCAGTTAGACCGAGATCCAGCGAACGTCTGACGTCATGCTCGACCGCATGCACTCACCATAGATGTGTGTGTGTGTGTGCGCAAGTCACTCGTACATCGATACGCTTCAGAGGGACACTTTTGTTAGAGTGCCCCAGACATGTTTGCAAGTCAGTTCAATCAGTCTCGTGGGAACGGATTTCCCAGCGTAAAGAACATGGCGTGCAATTGTGGCATTCTCCAGAGCAGAGGCTGCCAATTTCACCGTTCGGGCACACGTTGACATGGATTACGGATCCGTGGACCTGGCGCGTGGACGGCAGATCCACGGATCTGGGCGAAACATGAGGCCACCACCGCCTGATCAGGCAACGGATCGCGTCGATCGCTCATGGAAGCGGGGCCGGTCGCTAATCCATGCGCCCTGAACATGTCTGCGCTTCCTCGAATCTCTAGTACAGCCGCAGCATGGCCACAATAACATGGATCAGGGCCGCGAGTCCCTTCGTCGAGGTGATCAGGCGACGGAACGCGTCTATTTCTCACAGAAATTATCCAGGCAAAGCAACCTAACAGCGATGTGTAGGAGCATATCTGGAAGCATTCCCCTTAAGATTCAGATAAGAATCCTGTTGTAGAATTCTGCTGTTCTCGCAGTCGTGGTCGCATTCGCGATGGCAGTCGCAGTGGCAACATCAGTCGCAGTCACAGCCTCAGCCTCAGCCTGCCTCAGCCTCAGCCTCAGCCTGCAGCCTCAGCCTGCCTCAGCCTCGCCCTCAGCCTGCTTCAGCCTCAACATCAGTCTGCCTTCAGCCTCGGCCTCAGCCTGCCTCAGCCTCAGCCTCAGCCTGCATCAGCCTCAGCCTGCCTCAGCCTCGCCCTCAGCCTGCTTCAGCCTCAACATCAGTCTGCCTTCAGCCTCGGCCTCAGCCTGCCTCAGCCTCAGCCTGCATCAGCCTCAGCCTCAGCCTCAGCCTGCCTCAGCATCAGCCTGCCTCAGCCTCAGCCTCAGCCTGCCTCAGCCTCAGCCTCAGCCTGCTTCAGCCTCAGCCTCAGTCTGCCTTCAGCCTCGGCCTCAGCCTCAGCCTGCCTCAGCCTCAGCCTGCATCAGCCTCAGCCTCAGCCTCAGCCTGCCTCAGCATCAGCCTCAGCCTGCCTCAGCCTCAGCCTCAGCCTGCCTCAGCCTCAGCCTCAGCCTGCTTCAGCCTCAGCCTGAGTTTGCCTGCAGCCTCGGCCTCAGCCTCAGCCTGCCTCAGCCTCAGCCTCAGCCTCAGCCTCAGCCTCAGCCTCAGCCTGCCTCAGCCTCAGCCTCAGCCTGCCTCAGCCTCAGCCTCAGCCTGCCTCAGCCTCAGCCTCAGCCTGCTTCAGCCTCAGCCTCAGTCTGCCTTCAGCCTCGGCCTCAGCCTCAGCCTGCCTCAGCCTCAGCCTGCATCAGCCTCAGCCTCAGCCTCAGCCTGCCTCAGCCAGCCTGCCTCAGCCTCAGCCTCAGCCTGCGCCTCAGCCTCAGCCTGCTTCAGCCTCAGCCTCAGTCTGCCTTCAGCCTCGGCCTCAGCCTCAGCCTGCCTCAGCCTCAGCCTGCATCAGCCTCAGCCTCAGCCTCAGCCTGCCTCAGCATCAGCCTGCCTCAGCCTCAGCCTCAGCCTCAGCCTGCAGCCTCAGCCTCAGCCTCAGCCTGCTTCAGCCTCAGCCTCAGTCTGCCTTCAGCCTCGGCCTCAGCCTCAGCTGCCTCAGCCTCAGCCTGCTCAGCCTCAGCCTCAGCCTCAGCCTGCCTCAGCATCAGCCTGCCTCAGCCTCAGCCTCAGCCTGCCTCAGCCTCAGCCTGCCTCAGCCTCAGCCTCAGCCTGCTTCAGCCTCAGCCTCAGTCTGCCTTCAGCCTCGGCCTCAGCCTCAGCCTGCCTCAGCCTCAGCCTGCATCAGCCTCAGCCTCAGCCTCAGCCTGCCTCAGCATCAGCCTGCCTCAGCCTCAGCCTCAGCCTGCCTCAGCCTCAGCCTCAGCCTGCCTCAGCCTCAGCCTGCCTCAGCCTCAGCCTGCAGCCTCAGCCTGCAGCCTCAGCCTCAGCCTCAGCCTGCCTCAGCATCAGCCTGCCTCAGCCTCAGCCTCAGCCTGCCTCAGCCTCAGCCTCAGCCTGCTTCAGCCTCAGCCTCAGTCTGCCTTCAGCCTCGGCCTCAGCCTCAGCCTGCCTCAGCCTCAGCCTGCCTCAGCCTCAGCATCAGCCTGCCTCAGCATTCAAAATGTGGCCCGGGAATGGAGTTCTGGAACTCGAAGAACACGAAGTGGCCTACAGTTGGCTCCGGGCATTCAAAATCATGCCCAGGAATGGAGTTCTGGGAACTCGAAGACACGAAGTGGCCTACAGTTGGCTCCGGGCATTCAAAATGTGGCCCGGGAATGGAGTTCTGGGAACTCGAAGACCACGAAGTGGCCTACAGTTGGCTCCGGGCATTCAAAATGTGGCCCGGGAATGGAGTTCTGGGAACTCGAAGAGCACGAAGTGGCCTACAGTTGGCTCCGGGCATTCAGAATGTGGCCCGGGAATGGAGTTCTGGGAGGTCGAAGAGCACGAAGTGTGTGACTGTTTGCGAAAAACGATCCCCCCCGGCAAACCCCGAAGTGTGTGACTGTTTGCGAAAAACGATCCCCCCCGGCAAACCCCAACGGCCCCCCAACGGCTGCCCAGACCCCCCTGTGGAGTAATGTGCTGCTCTCTTTTGAGACTACTAGAAACCTACCAGTCTTCGCTGTTAGGTAAAAAGACCGGTCACTCTGTAATCCACGCGCCTGGAACATGTCTGCGCTTCCTCGCACCTCTCGTGCAGCCGCAGCATGGCCACAAGAGCATGGAGCAGGGCCGCGAGCCCCTTCGTGTAGGGGCCGAGGCCACACGGAGAAACCCCGAGAGAATAACATTCCAGGGCTCCTCCTCCTCCTCCTCCTCCTCCCTCCTCCTCATGCCTCATGCACGCTGGCAGAATTGCTTTCTCGTGGATCGCCCAAACACGACGAACGCACGGGTACCCCTCCGACGCTGGGGCTGCTCTCAAACCCCCACGCCAGCTGCACGAGCGCATCTCGCGCCATGGCTTCTCCCGGCGCGGCGCTGTCCTGCCGAGGGCTCCTGTCAAGCGGAGGCCAAGGCAGGGGAAAAACAAGACGGGGATATATCGCGGACCTCTGAGATCAAACGCTTCTGGAGGATATGTCGGGCGCCGCGGCCTTCTCAGAGCGTCCAAGAAATCTCTGAGAAATCTCCTGAACGCTCTGGAACGATCTATCCTGTCCTAACCCCGCCCGGCATGTCGATCTAAAATCGGTACCTAGGCCTCTTCCGGACACCGTCATGGCAAGTCGGCCTCCCCACACATCATGAGTGGAGTTACGTTTACCAAGAACATCCTCTGCTCCTCCTTCTCATCCCCCTTCTCCTTTGTCCCCTTCTTCCCTATCATCTCCTCGCTCCACTGGTCAAGTGAAACAGCACTGTCCCTCGCAACAGCCTCACCGGTGCCCCGCAAGGCAGGCCCCGCTGGGTCCCGCCAGCGCCGTCGCCCTCCCGACAGTCCCACCAATGACCCTCCGTAGACGAAGTGCGCCCAGCCGCGGCCACGCGGTAGCCGCCCAGGCAACCTACAATTATCCCGGCAAAGCAACCTAACAGCGATGTGTAGGAGCATATCTGGAAGCATTCCCCTTAAGATTCAGATAAGAATCCTGTTGTAGAATTCTGCTGTTCTCGCAGTCGTGGTCGCATTCGCGATGGCAGTCGCAGTGGCAACAGCAGTCGCAGTCACAGCCTCAGCCTCAGCCTGCCTCAGCCTCAGCCTCAGCCTGCCTCAGCCTCAGCCTGCCTCAGCCTCGCCCTCAGCCTCAGCCTGCTTCAGCCTCAACATCAGTCTGCCTTCAGCCTCGGCCTCAGCCTGCCTCAGCCTCACCCTCAGCCTGCATCAGCCTCAGCCTGCCTCAGCCTCAGCCTCAGCCTGCTTCAGCCTCAACATCAGTCTGCCTTCAGCCTTGGCCTCAGCCTCAGCCTGCCTGCCTCAGCCTCAGCCTCAGCCTCAGCCTCAGCCTCAGCATCAGCCTGCCTCAGCCTCAGCCTCAGCCTGCCTCTGCCTCTGCCTCAGCCTGCTTCAGCCTCAGCCTCAGTCTGCCGTCGGCCTCGGCCTCAGCCTCAGCCTGCCTCAGCCTCAGCCTGCATCAGCCTCAGCCTCTCAGCCTCAGCCTGCCTCAGCCTCAGCCTGCCTCAGCCTGCCTCAGCCTCAGCCTCAGCCTCAGCCTGCCTCAGCCTCAGCCTCAGCCTGCTTCAGCCTCAGCCTCAGCCTGCCTTCAGCCTCGGCCTCAGCCTCAGCCTGCCTCAGCCTCAGCCTGCATCAGCCTCAGCCTCAGCCTCACCCTGCCTCAGCATCAGCCTGCCTCAGCGTCTGCCTCAGCCTGCCTCAGCCTCAGCCTCAGCCTCACCATCAATAGTTTTAGTAATAGTAATAGTAATAATAATAGTAATAGTGATAGTAATAGCAATAGTAATAGTAACAGTAATAGCACTAGTAATAGTAATAGTAATACTAATAGTAATAGTAATAATAGTATAGTAATAGTAATAGTAATAGTCATAGTAATAGTAATAGTAATAGTAATAGTAATAGTAATAGTAATAGTAATAGTAAGAGTAATAGTAATAGTAATAGTAATAGTAATAGTAATAGTAATAGTAATAGTAATAGTAATAGTAATAGTAATAGTAATAGTAATAGTAATAGTAATAGTAGTAGTAATAGTAATAGTAATAGTAATAGTACAATAGTAATAGTAATAGTAATAATAATAGTACTAGTAATAGTATACTAGTAATAGTAATAGTAATAGTAGTAGTAGTAATTGTAGTAGTAGTAGTAATAGTAATAGTAATAGTAATCGTAATAGTAATAAAAATAGAAATAGTAAAAGTAATAGTTATTGTAAAAGTGATAGTAATAGTAATAGTAATAGTAATAGTAATAATAATAGTAATAGTAATAGTAATAGTAATAGTAGTAGTAATAGTAATGTGCTAGCTCTCTTTTGAGACTACTAGAAACCTATCAGTCTTCGTAATTAGGTAAAAAATTATCCCGGCAAAGCAACCTAACAGCGATGTGTAGAAGCATATCTGAAAGCATTCCCCTTAAGACTCAGATGAAAATCCAGTTGTCGAATTCTGCTGTTCTCGCAGTCGTAGTCGCATTCGCGATGACAGTCGCAGCGGCAACGGCAGTCGCAGTCACAGCCTCAGCCTCAGCCTGCCTCCTCCTCCTCCTCCTCCTCCTCTTTCTCCTGCTCCTCCTCCTCCTCCTCCTCCGACTCTTCCTCCTGCTCGTCCTGGTTCTCGTCCTCCTCGTCTTGCTCGTCCTCCTCCTCCTGGTGCTCTCTCCTCCTCCTCCTCCTCCTCCTCCTCCTCCTCCTCCTCCTCCTGGTGGTCCTCGTTCTCCTCCTCCTGGTGCTCTCCCCCCCCCTCCTCCTCCTCGTCCTCCTCCTCCTCCTCCTCCTCCTCCTCCTCCTCCTCCTCCTCCGCCTCCTCCTCCTCCTCCTCCTCCTCCTCCTCCTCTCTCCTCCTCCTCCACCTGCCCCTCCTCCTCCTTCCTCCCTGGTCCGTCCTCGTTCTCGGCCTCCTCGTCTTGCTCGTCCTCCTCCTCCTGGTGTTCTCTCCTCCTCCTCCTCCTCCTCCTCCTCCTCCTCCTGGTGGTCCTCGTTCTCTCACTGGTACTCTCCCCCCCTCCTCCTCCCTCCTCCTCGTCTCCTCCTCTTCTCCTGTCCTCCTTCCTCCTCCCCCCTCCCCTCCTCCTCCTCCTCCTCCTCTTCCTGGTCGTCCTCCTCCGTCCTCCTCCTCCTGTCGTCCTCCTCCTCCTCCTCCTGCTCGTCCTTCTTCTCCTGTTCCTCCTGCTCCTCGTCCTGCTCCTGCTCGTCCTCGTCCTCCTGGTCTTGCTCGTCCTCCTCCTCGTCGTGCTCTTGCCCCTGCTGAAAATGTGGCCCAGGAATGGGAGTTCTGGGAAGTCGAAGAGCACGAAGTTGCCTACAGTTGGCTACGGGCATTCAAAATGTGGCCCGGGAATGGAGTTCTGGGAACTCGAAGAGCACGAAGTGGCCTACAGTTGGCTCCGGGCATCCAAAATGTGGCAATGGAGTTCTGGGAACTCGTGGCCTACGGCTCCGGGCAATGGAATGGAGTTCTGGGAACTCGAAGACCACGAAGTGGCCTACAGTTGGCTCCGGGCATCCAAAATGTGGCCCGGGAATGGAGTTCTGGGAACTCGAAGAGCACGAAGTGTGTGACTGTTGCATCCGGCCCTCCAGAATGTGGCCCGGGAATGGCGTTCTGGGATCTCGAAGAGCACGAAGTGTGTGACTGTTGCATCCGGGTATTGAGAATGTGGCCTGGGAATGGAGTTCTGGGAAGTCGAAGAGCACGAAGTGTGTGACTGTTGGTGAAAAACGAGCCCGGCACCTGCCGCCCGGCAACTCCCAACACCTGCCCGGACCCCCCTGTGGAGTGATCTGCTGCTCTCTTTTGATCCCACTAGAAACCTATCAGTCTTCGCTGTTAGGTAATAATACTATTAACAGTAATAGTAATAGTACTAGTAATACTAATAGTAATAGTAATAGTAATAGCAATAGGAATAGCAATAGTAATAGTAATAGTAATAGTAATTAGTAAAAGTAATAGTAATAGTGATAGTAAGAGCAATAGTAATAGTAATAATAGGAGAAATAATAACAGTAACAGTAACAGAAATAGGCATAGTAATAGTAATGATAATAGTAGTAGCAATAGTAATAGTAATAGTACTAGTAGTAGTAATAGTAGTAGTAATAGTAAGAGTAGTAATGACAATAGTAATAATAGTACTAGTAATAGTAGTAGTAGAAGTACTCGTAGTAGGAGTAATCGCAGTAAGCAGTAGCAGTAGTAACAGCAGTGGTAGCAGTAGTAGTGGTAGTAGAAGTAATAATACTATGAATCGTGATAGCAGTGGTAGTAGTAGTAGTAATAGTCGTACTAGGAGTACTAGCAGCAGTAGCAGTAGTAGTAAAAAGTAATAATAGTAGTAGTAGTAGTAGTAGCAGCAGTAGTAGCAGTAGTAATTGTAGTAATTGTCACAGTGATAGTGATAGTACTAGTAATAGTAATAGTCATAGTAATAATAATAATAGTACTGGTACTAGTACTAGTACTAGCAATAGTAATAGTAATAATGATAGTACTAGTAATAGCAATAGTAATAGTAGTAATAATAATAGTAGTAGTAGCAGTAGTAGTTAAAGTAGTAGTGGCACGAGTAGTAGTAGTAATGCAGCAGTACTAGTAATGGTAGTAGCAGCATTAATAGTAAGAGTACTCATAGCAGTGGTACGGGTAGTAGTTGCAGTACCAGAAGTAGTAGTAGCACTGGTAGCAGCAGTGATAGTAGTCGTAGTAGTAGTAGTAATAGTAGTAGCAGTAGTAGAGTAACTGTAGTTCTGGTAGTGGCAGTGGTAGTAGTAGTAGTAGTAGTAGAAGTAGTAGTAGTAGTAGTAGTAGTAGTAGTAGTAGTCGTCGTAGTAATAGTAGTAGTCGTCGTCGTAATAGTAGTAGGAGTAGTAGTAATAGTAGTAGTAGTAGCAGTAGTAGTAGTAATAGTAGTAGTAGTAGTAGTAGTAGGAGTAGTAGTAGTAGTAGTCGTCGTCGTAGTCGTCGTCGTCGTCGTCGTCGTCGTCGCCGTCGTCGTGGTGGTAGGGGTCTTACAGACCCTAGAAGTATGGAGGGATCCTTATGGATCCCTGGGAAATCCCCGAATCCCCTAAGAATATGGAAGGGTCCGTAAGAATCTCTCGAAAATCTGCAGGAAAATCAAAACTCCCTAGGAACCTGTAGGAATTCTTAAGAATCGCAAGGAATCTGTCAGGATTCTTAAGAATCCCCGGGAATATGTGGTGATATTGGGGGATTCCCTCGGGAATCCTAAGAATCACGATGGACTCCTATGAACCCCTGAGGAATGATCCGAATCTTTGGGAACACGAAGAATCCCCAAATAATCTTAGAACTATGAAAGGAACCCCAGGAATCTCTCAGGAAGCCTCAGGATTTTTAGGGAATCCTAAAGATTCCTAAGGGATCCTAAGAACCCATTGGAAATCTTAAAAACCGATTGGGGATCCTAGGAATCCCTTTGGAATCATAGCAACTTCTAAGAAATCCGAAGGGTCCCTACGGCAGCCTAGGAATCCTTCCTAAGGAGTCCTAGGAACCACATGGGAAGCATACGAATCCCTAGGGAATCCCAAAAATCTGGAAAAACAACCCTGTGAATCCTCATGGGATCTAGGGAACCCTAGGAAGGAATCCTTCAGGAATCCTAAGAATCCCTATGGAATCTGAGGAATTCCTGAGGAGTCCGAGGAACCCCTAAGGATTCCAACGGAACCCAAGGAATCCGATGAATCCCTTTGGAACCCCAGGAATCCAAAGGAAATCCTCGGAAATTCTTACCACATCCTAGAAATGCTTAAAGAAGCCCAGGGACCCCTATGGAATCATAGGAATCCCTATGGAGCCCTAAGAATACATATGGAATCCAAACAATTCTTCGGGAAATCAAAGAATCCGTCGGGGAACCTCGGAATCCCTAGAGAAATCCCTGGGGAATCTTAAAAATCCCTAGGGAACCCGAGAAATCCTTAAGAAATCCCAGGATTCCTTCAAAGCAACCCACGCATTCCAGCGAGCTGAAACCATGTGCACGCTAGCGCGCCGATCTCACAACTCCACATTCGTAAAGAATCCTAAGAATCCTTACGAAATCCTAGGACTCCCTGAGGAATTCGAAGAGCCCTGAGGAATCCTAGGAATCCCTGGGAAGATCAGGAATCCCGATAAAATCTTACAATATACCATAGGGGTCCTACAGGATCCCTACGGAAGTCCATAGGATCCCTATGGAATCCGATCGGATCATTCTGCAATCCTATAGGATAGTTCTGAAATCCTATAGCACCCCTATGAAATCCCATTGGATCCCTGGGGAATCCCGCAGGATCCATATGGAATCTGATGGACAAAGCCTGGAATCTCACAAAATCCCGATGGATACCGATGAGATCCCTGGAGGAAATCCTTGTAGAAGACTCATGGAATCCTATAAGCTCCCTGTGGGATCCTATGGCATCCCAATGGAATCGAATCCTATAGGATCCCTATGGAATCCGATAGGATCCCCATGGGATCCCATCGGAGCCCTATGGAATCCCATCGGATCCCTATGGAATCCCAGTGGATCCCTATGGAACCCCATAGGAGCGCCGCCGCGGGCGGGGAGGGTTTTTTGACTTCTGGTGGGGGCGGGGGGGGCAAAGGACCACGCGACGGGGTGCACAGGTAGGGTTCCTTCGAACAACAGCAGCAGCAGGAACGACAACAACAACAACAACAACAACAACAACAACAACAACAACAATCACTTTACCCGAACGCTCAGTGTTCTCACCAGTGCCAGGGTTTTCATGCGACGCCAGCCAATACCCCCACTTTGTGGGGGGGCAGTGCAAGCTCTACCAAATATCCACACGACTCTTCGCCACCACCCACACCCAGCTTCCCGCCCTATGACGTTCGGACACTTCACTTCGTGGCCTGCGGACGACCGTGGCTACTACACTGGCGTGGAGTACACACCCACAGAAGTTGTTAAGCCTACGTTCGTACACCCACAGAAGTTGTTAAGCCTTGTTAACCCACAGAAGTTGTTAAGCCTTCCACAGAACATCTGTTGCATATGATGCATATGGTACATGATACACATGATACACATGATACGTACTCACAAGATAGTTGATCACATCTTTAGGGCAAATTCCTGAGGGATGTGGGAATACACAAGAGAGAGAGGATATGGTTGTCCCGATGGTTGTCTCGATGGTTGTCCCGATGGTTGTCCTGATGGTTGTGGTTGTCCCGATCGTTGTCCCGTCCCGATGGTGTCCTGATGGTTGTGCTTGTCCCGATGGTCCCGATGATTGTCCGATGGTTGGAATTGTGTCCCGCATGGTATTATTTGACAGGGATGATGGCCCTGGCAGGTGCGCAACCGTTGTCGCAGAAGTTCGAAAAAGTTGCTCGCAAAAGCCCGTTTGACAGAAATGTTTAAAAAGTGTTGGGTTTCCTACGAATCCGCAAGAGCGCGCGGGATGAGATTTTGACATTTTTTTGTTGAAAAACCATTGGTTTTTTGATGTTTTTATGTTAAAATCGCTGCCGAACACTAAGCTTTTGGAAGGATTTCGTCTTGCGCGCGCGAATGTCCACTTTACCTTATTTTTTGCAAGGGATTCTTGAAATTTGATTATATTAGAACAAGAAATGTCATTTTATAGTGTTTTTTGCAAGGGAAAACGGATTACAACAAAACAACCGGATCTTGATGACATCGTATTACCTGAGGCTTCCTCACGAAAATGATGAAAATGTAGCTGCGGCCTAGGCGGCGCAGGGGGGCCGTGCACCAGGGGTCCCAACAATAATTATTCTTTAGAATTAATAATGTTCAACAACAACAACAACAACAACAACAACAACAACAACAACAGCAACAACAACAACAACAACAACAACAACAACAACAACAGCAGCAGCAGCAACAACGACAACAACAACAAAACCAGCCTGACAAAGGACCCAATCACATGCAGCACCGCGAGGGAGATGGGACGAAGGAAGGGAGCGCGCAAACTCCGAGTAGCGCACGCGGTATAGCTTTCTGCCACGAAACGTGTGAGGGGTCATGAATCGGGAGGGCGCATGCAAATGTCGCCATTGGGGTCTTCCGTGGGCCTCCCTATGGGACCTGGAAGCGTGTGAGAGGTGTGCCGAAATGAGGCGGGGGTGCCATGCAAACTTTCCCACTGGGGCCTTAGGTGGATCTGCCCTGTGGGGCCACGAAGCGTGTGAAAGGTGTGCCAAAATTGGGCGGCGGTGCCGTGCGAACTTTCCAACTGGGGCCTTAGGTAGGGTTCCCTATGTGCTGATCTGGTCCCTTTTCTCCGACATGCGCGCGCGAGTCGCACGAGAGGCATGTGTGGTAGCCCACGAATGGGCGGCAGCAGAACCGCGCAGGAGATCCGTCCTACCACATCACTGGGCTCTACGAGGGTGTACTCAGCGACGTCAACTCCTATCACCTGTCCAGCCCCGCCGCCCCGGCCAATAGCCAGGGGGAGGGGGGGTTCAAACGCAAAGTTTGAGCAAGGACGCCAGATTGTTTGGGGAATGTCCCGGAGAGGAGGAGAGGGGGAGGAGGTTAGGTTAGGCAAGCCCCGAGGGGAAGAGTCCCGAAGGAATAAACAGGAGGCACCGCGGGGTGGCGCTCAGGACCACACGGGGATCCGCCACCTACGTCACGCGCGTGCCTGTTTTCGGGAGAGGGGGAGGAGGACGAGGGGGAGGCATCGGGGGCGACCAGCGGCGGTCGTGGTCGTGGCTGCGGTCGGGGGCTGTCGTGGTCAGGGAAGGGGGCCGTCGGGGCAGGGCGCCGGGGGGGGTCGTGGTCGAGGTCGCGGGAAGGGGGGGGCCTAGGTGGCGCCCTCGTCCCGGTGAGGCCAGCACGCCTGCACCTGCCGGGCGGCGCGGCGCCACACCTCAGTGCCGATGGCCGCGGCCAGCCGCTTGCACCGCCACTCCCCATCAGAACAGCCACGCCTCCGCGATTGTTTGGTCGCGAGAGAGCCCTGATCGGGCCCTGATCGGGCCCACGCGGGTAGTGCAGTGATGAGCGAGTGCGTACCGTGCGTGTTGTGTCTGCAGCATTTTGGCTTGCCTCTGGTGCGGGAAAGAGGGAGCGGGAGCCGCCTCTCCGGAAGCCCAATCTGCATCGGTATTGCGGAGAGTGCCGCGCGGTAGCAGGCGCTGTCGCAACGGGAGGTACTGAGGACAGTACCGGCGGACGCTGTGAGGTGAAGTATTGTCCACGGACGACAAGACACCAGGCGGTGCGATCAGACAGTTCTCAGGTAGTGGGGTCGACGTTTTCAAGGAGTATCGCTCGTGGAAGTGGTCGAAAGCCTATCTCATCGTGCAGAAGGCCAAGGGAGTGCCCACCACGGCACTGAGGCCCATGTTTTTCACGCTGCTAGACGACGTCGCTGCCAAGGCAATGGAGGTGATTGATATGGACGACCTTGAGCACAACGGCGGCGAGAACATGGTCTACGAGACTCTGGACAACCGGTTTCCAGATCTGGCTGCTCACCACAGGCTGGGCGAAGCTCTCCAGGAAGTGTTCACGCTGAAGCTGGTCAAGAATGAGTCGATGGCGGCGTACTGCGAAGGGCTCAGGCGGCTTTTGCCAAGGGTGAGTCCGAGGGCGTGGTCCTGTCGGACATGGCGCGGGGCTTCTTGCTGCTGCAGGGCGCTCACGTGCCTCCGCAAGCCCTGGCAGTAGTGCTGGCGGCGTCGACGAGGTCATACAAGGAGCGGGACATGGCGACGGCGCTCAGGACCACCTATCCGAATGGTCGGCCGATTTCAGTCAGGATCCCGACAAGAACCCAGACATTGACGCCCTTTATGCAGGATGCGATATTGCCAAGGACGACGACGACACCATCCTGGACGAGAGCGAGGCCATAGAGATCCTTATGGCGTGGCGTGATCAGCGAAGTAAGATATCGAAGGAGCGATTGCCTCGTGGTTTCGGGCCCAAGAAGCCGGACATGACGGCGATGGCCCAGCGGGTGAGATGCTACAACTGCGACGAGGTCGGCCACTTCAGCAAGGACTGCAAGAATCCCCGACGTCAGCGTCGGCCGCCACCTCGAGATGGAAAGGGAAAAGGCGAAGGCAAACAGGATCAGCGGGCGGATGTAGTCATGGTGGTGAACGACGACGACTCGGAGCCGGTGTACCTCGCGAGCGACAGCACGGACGAGCCCCCCGAGTGCGAGCTGTGTGACGCCGACTATGACGCGACGATCGACGAGCTGAGGGATGCGTTCGAGGCCGAGGCGGAGTCATCCGACTCGGAGGTCGGCGAGGTGATCGCGGAGTAACAGCGGCTGACGCACGAGGCTGAGGAAGAGGAGATACCGAAGTGCTGGCGGCGTCGGCGCACGAAGCAGGGTCCGGCGTCGTGGATACTGAGTGCGGCAAGGGCCTCATCGGGGAAGAGACGCTGGAGGATCATAAGGCGATCATGAAGGTGGGTCTCGAGATGAAGAGCATCAAGCAGGACAAGCCGGCGGTGTTGAGGTTCGGGAACCAGGAGACCCTGACGTCCATCTACACGGTCGAGCTGCAGCGTCGCGTCGGCGGCAAGCTGCTGGTCCTGCGCGTGTGCGTCGTTCCAGGAAGGACCCATCTCCTGCTGAGCAAACCCATGCTGAAGAACCTCGGCGCAGTCATCCACATGGAAAAGGATGAGATCCACTTCTCGAGGCTGAACGTGTCCGTCCCACTGAAGGTGGCAGCCAGCGGTCACTATCAGCTCAACCTGTGCGAGACGATGAATGAGAGTCACAGACAGATTCAGACGGCTGAGGTGGACGTGAGTGATGATAGCAAAGGAGGTGACAGCCATGGAGAGGTTCGTCGCGGAAGCGACGGCGGATTTTCGCTAGGGCCGGGCCGGAGCCCAGAGGCCAATCAGGATGGCATGACATCTGTGGGAGTTGACGTCGAGAATGCCAAAGATGGCATGGCATCTGCAGGGGGTTACGTCGATGATGTCGGAGATGGCATGACATCCGCAGGGGGTAACGTCGATGGCGAGATGGATTGTGGAGTATGCGACGACACCGACGTCCTATGGACGGCGGGCGTCACCGATGTCATAAGCAGACGGGCCAAGCGAGATGCACTGAAAGGAGTCTTGGCGGCCCAGGTGGCCGTGGGGTACCGTCCAGTGCCTGGAGCTGTTGACTGTGCCGAGGGTGGCCCCAGTCCTGGAGACCATGGGCTTCGAGAACCTCGGCTCGTTCGACCTCGAGAAGGGCTGGGATGCGCGATGAGGTCAGGACCGCCACCACATCCTGCACCTGATTCACACCGAGGAGCCGGACGATGTGGGCATGAGTCCTCCGTGCGGCGCCCTGTCGGCATTGCAGAACCTGACGATGGACGATGCTCGCAGGGACTTGGCCAAGTACAGACGGACGGTGAAAGAAACAGTGGGATGTCTCAGGTTTTGCGTGGTCGTAGCTCGTATGCAGATGCAGGGAGGTCGGTATTTTGCAATCGAGGCCCCGACGTCAGCCAAGTCCTGGAATTGTACTTCTGTGGTGGCACTATGTGCCGCTACCAGCGTGCATCGTGCTTCGGTCAGTGGCTGTCAAAATGGTATCAAGGATCCGGTGTCCCCGAAGTCGATGTCGAAGGAATGGTGCTTTGCAACCAACTCGGACATGATCCTGAAAGAGCTTCGATGTCCGGGTGGCCATGAGCATCAGTGGTGTTGGGACAGCTCGAGGGGGATCAAGAGGAGCATTTTCTCTCAGAAGTATCCAGATGGTTTGTGTCGGCGCCTGGCGGCTGCGTTGGTCTGTCAGCCGGACCTGGATATCGTCGACTCCGGCCCTGAGGCGCTGTCGACGTGGGAGGATGAGGAGGTCATCAAGCGTCGCAAGCTCACGCTGGAGACGTCGCTGAGGAGGCTCCACGCGAATCTTGGTCACCCGAGCAACGAGGACCTGGTGTGGATTCTGAAGCACGCCAAGGCGAGTGAGATGGTGCAGGCGATGGCTCGGCAGTTCCCTGTTCGGTGTGCGAGTGCTGGCGGCTTCCCAAGTCCGTGCGGCCTGTGAAGGTGCTGTCCAAGGTGGCGCCACTGAGGCTTGCTGAGATCGATGTCAAAGAGTTGCCCGGCTGGTCTGCTGGCACGAAGGCGAAGGCCCTTAACGTCGTGTGCCCGAGCAGCGGTCTGCAGCAGATGGCTCCCTGCTCCCTTCTGCGAGGCCGAGACTGGCAAGGTGCTGGAGAAGCTGTTTGCGTCCGAGCGGTGCGGGCCCTACGGTGCCCCGAAGTACCTCAAGTGCGACGCCGGGCGGACCAACCTGGGCCAGGACATCCTTGACACCTTCGTAAAGATGGGAATTGAAGTGACGGATGCCGCAGGTGAAGCTCATGAGCAGGTTGGACACGTCGAACGCCATGGGGCTTGGTTCGAAGACATTCTCAACAAGGTGATGGACCAGATGGTGCCTGAGTCCAAGGACGAGTGGCTGGCCTCGGTGCAAGCCGTGACCCTGGCCAAGAACTCACTGCTGCATGTACATGGGTTCTCGCCGTACCAAATAGCGCTGGGCAAGAACCCGGAGGTCCCAACGGACATGATGCAGGAGGAGCCGGACATCGTGGCCAGCAGTGGGGTACTCCATGACGAGCCGTTCGCGGTCATGGAAAAGGTGCAGGCAGTGCGCGCGTCTGGCAGTTCTCGAGCACATGGACAATCGCACGACCAGAGTAGCGCTGGACAGTCGTCCCAGGGTGGTTGGGTCATGTGAAGGGCAACTACTGGGTCGCCATGCGGGGGGTGGTCATCAAGGCGCCGCCGGAGCAGCTGCGCCATGCCACCCAGGAGGAGAAGCTCGCGGCCGGGGTGGTCCAGCCAGAGCTGCGCGCCATGGCCAAGGAGTTTATAGACGGCCAGGGACCTCAGAGGGGCTTCATGGACATCACGGCGGATGAGCGACCGCCAGGCGTGGTGGCCGGCGGTCCCGAAGCGCCTCCTGAACCCGAGGTGCCGAGCTCTACGACTCCAGTAACTCCCGAATCTGCGCCGTCAGAGGCAGAGGCGGCGGAGGCACCCCCGGTGCCGGCAGATGATCTCGACGCGACCGAGCAGGTGGAGGAGGAAGAGTATGACGAGCCCGTGACAGGGGCCGACCAGAAGGTGCATCGACGCATCGCTGGGAAACGACCAGTAGACCCAGCTGCCGGTCGCCCACTGAAGACGATGAAGCCTGATGCCGTGAGCCACTCGCCAGGTCGTCCGGCGAAGGCCCCACGCCCGGAGGAGGACTGCTACAGCGTGCGGATGGTGAGCGTGGAGGCGGACACGTGGAGGACGAGGAGGAGCTGCCTGTGCTGCACGTCGACCAGGACAACGAAGGAGATGCTGGAGGACGCCGTGCTGGCTAGTGGCAGGAGGAAGCTCAATCGCAAGGATCCGAAGTGGATCAGCTCGGAGGGCATGAGGAAGATCAACGATGGCATCAAGGAGGAGGTGGACAACCTGTTCGACAACAAGCAGGCACTGTCGGTGGTGACCAAGGAGGTGTCGGACGCCGTCCGACGGGCGAACCCGGAGAGGATCGTGGGCAGCAGGATGATCCTCACGAGCAAGATCGACGACTCAGAGACGGAGGTGGTCAAAGGCCGGCTGTGCAATTAAGGCTACATGGACCCAGACTTGATGCAGCCCGTGCGGGAGAACAAGACGTCGTCCCCGACGCTGTCTCAGAACGGAAGGTCGTGGCCTACCAGTTGTCCCACGGCTTTCAGGTCCAGATCGGCGACGTGGAGGGGACCTTCCTCGAGGCGGACCCCATCAATCGCGACGGCGGCGACCTGTACCTGAAGCAGCCCCGAGGCGGCCTTCCTGGCCTTCATCCCGACCAACTGCTCAGGGTCATCAGGCCGATCTACGGGTTCAACGACGCCCCGGCTCAGTGGTGGGGCAAATTTCGGACAACGGTGCTGGGCTGGAAGCCCAAAGATGGTGGTGAAGGCTGGCGCCAGTCCAAGTTGAACCCGTGCATGTTTTTCTTGTTCGAGGGCCGTACCCTTCATGGCCTCATCTCGACGCACGTTGGTGACATTCTCACTGGTGGAAAACGAAAAACGTACAACGCCTTTCTCCAGTACCTCAGGTCCAAGCTCCCGTTCTCCAAGTGGAAGACCCGCGAGGGGAAGTTTTGTGGCTCGTATCTTGTCCAGGACCTTCGCCAAGCCGATGAAACCCGCAGGAGTGAGACCCCGGGCCCCTCTGGACAGCCCGGCCACGGCGAAGGAGACTGCCAATTTCAGAGCGATGCTGGGCAGTGGAAACTGGCTTGCGCGTGCAGGTGTCCATGAGTCAGCAGTGCATGCCAAAACCCACGGTAGGCGAGGTGAGACACGGAAATACGATCGTACGTCGGGCCAAACAGTTTTCGAACCTATCCTGGAAGATCCTCCCGATCGCGATCGAGCGATTCCGAATCATCATGCACGCCGATGCCTCAAACCAGAACGCGACGAAGTCCGGGACCCAGGCAAGTTACGTGATCGCAGCGACCGACGAGAGCATGATCAGAAACGCGCTGAGCCCCTGGAGCCCCCTTGTCTGGAAGAGCTACCGTCTGCGACGTGTGACGTCTTCGACCCTTGCCGCCGAGACCAGAGCTCAGATGGACGGCATAGGACATCTGGAATGGATAGCGTGCCTGATCCTGGAGGGGAGGGCTGGGGATTTGTGTCTGCGTCGACGCTCTGAGTTCATGCCCATGATGACCCCTGTTGCGGTGACGGACTGTAAATCGCTGTATGTCCGTATTATCAGTTGTGGGAGCGCTGGTGCATGTTCCGACAACCGAGTGGCGGCGGATCTGCTTACGATAAAGAAAGTGTGCGACGATTGGGTGTAAGCTATCGTTGGGTTCCCTCTGGGCTACAGCTAGCTGATATTCCGATAGTCTAACTAAAGACAAGACCGAGCCAGCCGATATGTTGAGAGCCACGATGACGAGTGGGGTACAGTCAACCCGCATAGTAAGGACGGGCAACCTTCCCAAGGGTACCATTGCATCCTTGCCTCCTCGGTGCATTCTTGGCCACTTTCGTTGGTCGCGCCCCGCTCGAAAACTTCGGAATGGGCTTCCAAGGGCCATGGCATCCTTATCGCGCATCCTTACTCTGCGGGTTGACTGTATACCAACTGGCCGATGAACCAGCCGTCATGGCAGCAGCAGCTCAGGAGCGGGCCCGTCGTCGGCTTCTCTCGGCCCGGCTGGTCCGGTCTGGCCCTCTACGCATCCAGTTGTTGCAACCGATCGACTGCAGGGGAAGGAGGATGGTCAAGTTCGAGAGCAGGCTGTCCGAGGACCAAGTCAGGAGCATGTTCGAGAGCATCCAAGTGGAGCCAGTGCGACGCTCAGGCACGACGTGCAAGGTGGTGACGAACATGCTGACGCTGGGAGATGTCGAGAACCGCGGGAGCCGCATCAAGGTGACGGCGACGTGGAGCATGGGGACCGGAAACATCGCGATAAGGTCTGCGGCGATCGTCGAGGATGCAGCCCTACTGTCCCTAGACGCCTGGGACAGCGCGTACGCGGCGCTGCAGATGAGCAAGGATCAGGAGCTGCTGGAGGCAATGCAGGAGGCGATCGAAGCTCTGAGGATTACAGCCGAGCGAAACATCTACGAGGGTCCAGGTCAGTCCGATTCGGTCGCTTCATCGAAGATGCCGAACGAGCCGGAGTTCTCCCATGCCATCGAGCGTCCATGCGACTGGGTAAACCAGGAGCTGGAGGAGTACGAGGATGAGCGTGTGAGGCTCATCCGCCGGATGCTTCGGGAGCTCCGTGCACCGAGGACGTACCTTCTCCCGTCCGTGGACGAGGATGAAGGGGCCCTGGGACACACAAACAAATACACACAAATAACAAGATTCCCTATATTTTCCAATATTTTCGGGTTTTTTGTTGTCTTCCCCCCCGTTTCCCATATTTTCCCATATTTTCTGGGAATCGACGATTAATTGTGTCTGTGTGTTTTTTCCTTCCTGACAAGTACCTTCTCACGTCCGTGGACGAAGAGATGGACCACGGGGATGGTGAGTTCGGGCCGGCCTCTGAGCCGACCGACGCCGCTGGCGCCGCCGCCCAGAGCCGTGCCGAGCCCTCCGCTCGTGGCAGGCAGGCTCTCCTCGAGGCCGCTGTGCGGCCATGCCACGCTTTCTTGTGGCCGGGAGGCCCTCGTGGGCCGGTGCAGCCGCAATGACGCACGAGCTTTAGTTTCAGATCGGTGCTGATCTGGGCCCTGATCGGGCCCACGCGGGCAGTGCAGCAATGAGCGAGTGCAGTGCCGTGCGTTCTGTGTCTGCAGCATTTTTGGTTTGCCTCTGGTGAGGAAAGGAGGGGGCGGGCGCCCCCTCTCCCGGAGCCCAATCTGCACCATGGGACCACGAAACGTGACAGGGGCGTGCCGAAATGGGGCGGCGGTGCCATGCGAACTTTCCCTCTAGGGCCTTAGGTGGAGCCCCATATGGGGCCACGAAACGTGTGAGGGGTATGCCAAAAAGGGGTGGCGGTGCCACGCGAATTTTCCCACTGGTCCCTTTGGCGGAGCTTCCTATGGGGCCACGAAACGTGTGAGGGGTGTGCCGAAATGGGGCGGCGGTGCCATACACACTTTCCCACTGGGGCCTTAGGTGGAGCTCCGTGGGGCCACGAAGCGTGTGAGGGGTGTGCCGAAATGGGGCGGCGGTACCTTCGAACTTTCCCACTGGGCCCTTAGGTGGGGCTCCCCCAGGTGGAGCTCCCTGTGGGGCCACGAGACGTATGAGGGGCGTGCCGGAATTGGGCGGCGGTGCCATGCAAATTTTCCCACTGGAGCCTTAGGTGGAGCTCCCTGTAGGGCCACGAAACGTGTGAGGGGTTTGCCGAAACGCTGCGACGGTGCCATGCGAACTTTGCCTTAGGTTGAGCCCCCTAAGGGGCCACGAAACGTGCCAAAATGGGGCCTCGGTGCCACGCGAATTTTCCCACACTGGGGACCTTTGGCGGAGCTTCCCATGGGGCCACGAAACGTGAGGGTGTGCCCAAATGGGGCGGCGGTGCCATGCAAACTTTCCCACTGGGGCCGTAGGTGGAGCTCCGTATGGGGCAACGAAGCGTGTGAGGGGTGTACCGAAATACGATGGGCGTGCGGAGAGCAGAGGCAGGGAGGGGAGGAGGGAGGAGGGGGAGGAGGAGTGGAGGAGGAAGGAAGGAAGGAACGCGGTGCACTGTCTCTTCAAAACGAGGACCCAACACCACAGGATGGTTGGGAAAAACAAAACGCGAGAGGTCCAGGTGAGAGGTCGATACACCGACGAGCACCGTGCTTCCAACAGCCGCCAACGCCGCCAACGTGGGTGGCACCCCTGCTGGCCGTCCTTGATGAATCCGTAGCTACCCCGGATGCCATTGACAGAGTACAGCAGGAGGATGGGCTCCTTTCGGCGGCGAGCCCCGGGGGGAAGTGAGAAGGGGCGGGCCTTCTCAGAAGGCCTGGAGGTCCCTGGGCCTCCTGAGGTGCTCTGCGCCTCCCCCGAAGAGACAGAGAATTTCTGAGGGCGCGAGGGCTTCTAAGAAGTCCCGCCGCCTTCTGAGAAGGCCCTCTCCTCCTCGCTCCCCCCCCCTCGCTCGCCGCCGATGCCTCGCCGGGGGCGTGCCGCGGGGGGGGGGGGGGGCATCTGGGAGAGGGGGGGGGGGGCTCGCGAGGCCCGGCCCGAGGCGCGTGCACGCACCGAGGGGGGGCAGGCCAGGGGAACCGCACCCGGGAGCGAAGAGGAGGAGGAGGAGGAGGAGGAGGAGGAGAGGAGGGAGGAGGAGGAGGAGGGAGGGAGGAGGAGAGGAGGAGGAGGAGGAGGAGGGAGGAGGAGGAGGAGGGAGGAGGAGGAGGAGGGAGGAGGAGGAGGGGGAGGAGGAGGAGGAGGGAGGGGGAGGAGAGGAGGAGGGAGGAGGAGGAGAGAGGAGGAGGAGGGAGAGGAGGGAGAGGAGGAGGAGGAGGAGGAGGAGCTGCAACATCCGAGAAGATCCTGAAGGCCCCGAGGCCGCGCCAAACAAAACCCAAGAGAGGCTCAAGAGGCTCTCCAATGCAAGGGCCCCGACAAGTAGGAATCGTCCCATTCCCTCCGGAGAGCATCATGTTTCGCATGTAGGGCGTCTGGGGGTTCACAGCGTCTAGAACTGCCTCAGAGGCCCCCAATATCGTCCCCAGACGGCCCAACACGCCCCGAAGATGGGCCCAAGAGAGCCCCTGGTCATTGGCCCCCTCTTGGCGACGTCGGCGATGCATCGGCCATGCACTGGCAACGTCGGCGACGCAACGGCGACGTCGGCGTGGAGAAAATCGGGCCCCACATCGAGCCGCATCGCCGATGCATCGTGGATGCATCGGCGACGCGGCGCCATCCTCCGACCCCATCTGGGAGGCCCAGACCCCAGGCGTCGCCCCCCTCTTGGCCGCTCACGGCATTGGGGACGCGCACCCCAAAGGCACAGACGTCCAGTGCGACACCCAAACTGCAAAACCACCCGAACCCATAGCGAAACTGGAACCGACTGGAACCGACGGACCTGATTTGAGCAGGGACCGACCGTCCTGGGATTCCTATAGGCCTACCACGACATGTTCTTAGAACCCGCAAACGGGGCGCAAACGTTATAAGAACAAGAACCAATAACAAAAACCCAATGTTCTTAGAACATGAACCCGATGTGTCAAAACTAGACAGTCTCAGCCAGAAATGATCTAGGAACATGTCGCGCAGACCACAAAACGTTCCTAGAACATTCTTTGGTGGGCTTATAGCCACTGCTTGGCTGATGCAGCCTAGAAGGACGCAACGGCGCAGCAGCCAGCCGAACTGGTCCGGCCGAACGCAGCCGACCGCGAGGCAGCCGACCTACGGGAGGCGTGGACATCCCTGAAGAAGGGGCGAGGAGGGGTTACCTTCTAGGAAGGGCGGAGGGGGGTCTCGGATGGGCTCGCAGGCTTTTGAGAAGGCCCCTTCGAATCGTAGAGGGAGGGAAGGCTTCTACGAAGCCCACTAGCCTGCTGAGAAGGCCGTGTCTTTCGTCCGTCCCTCCCTAGAAGCACCGCCGGGTAGTAGACCTGATGGGCCACTTTTTCACGTGAGCAAGAAACGGCATCAACGTCCACCGGCCCTCGTTTGCCCAGGGTGAACAGACGTCTGAGACAACCATCTCCAAACACCTCCGCGCCCCAGCAATAGCATTAGGTCGGGCATGCCCCCTACAGGCGGATTCTGGACGAAAAATAAACAGGTCCAAAAATGTTCAAAAATGGCCGAAAAAAATCGAACAATCTTCCCCTGACTATTTTGTTAACTATTTCTGGATATTCCTCCTGCAGAGGAACAAGCCCGAGTTAACAGTAGCAGGAGGGGCCCATTTGAGGCGATCCTGCGGCCCGAAGGGCCCAGCCCACCCCACACCACCACCTTGAGCAACAGCAACCGGGGGCCAGGAGAGCCCCAGAATCGGATCGACGAGTCGGATCGGAAGTCGAGGTGAGGAAGGGACCCAGGGACACATGAATAAGTACACACAAATCCCAGGATCCCCCATGCTTTCCCATATTTGGGGGATTTTCGTCTTCCCCCCACTTCCCATATTTCCCCATATGTTCCAAGGAATCGATAATCAATTGTGTCTGTGTGCTTGTTGCCCCTCCTGACAGGAGTCGGATCGACGGAGATCGGCAGCCGAGCCAAGGGCGAGTCGAATCGGCAGACACCCGCAGGCAGGCAGGTCTCGATTGAGAAATCGGGCCCCGGGTCGGAATCCGAGGTCGCATCGAATCGGGATCGGAATCCGGCGAAGTCGAATCGAATCGGGCCGAAGGAGTCGAAATGAGCCCCTGGGGGGCCCGAGGAAGCTGCCGCTGCCGTCGCTCGGGGGGGGAGGGGGGGGGAGGGGGCCCAGCGGGGGCCTGCTCGAACCAGCCGCCGCCGTGCCCCTCCCGAGCCGTTGTGCGCCCCGCTGGTGGCCGTGGCTCGATGGCTTCCAAGACGGCCGAGGCCGCGAGGAGGACGCCTCAAAGACGGTCGAATGGCCCGAAGGCGGCCCAGGATGGCCTCGAGGCGACCCAGGAGGCCCCCAGGAGGCCCCCAGGAGGGCCACAAGAGGACCACGAATTGAGGGCCCGAGGAGAGCAAAAGCACTCGGTCTCCGTAGGATTTGGAAGCACTGGCGAGTCCTCAAGATTCCGGGCTTCCTGCAGCTCCAAGCGGCCCTGGAGGCCTCAAAGATGACCCGAGGGGGCCCCACCATTGCCAATGAATGCTCCCAGACGGCCGCAAGACCAAGAGGTCCAATGGCCGGCCTCGAACGGCCCCAAAAAGAGCCCCAGTGTGGCCGAAGATTCCTGCGTGGCCGCTCTCCCCGGCCTGGTCCCGTGCGGCCGCACGGACCGTTGCTGCGCTGGCCGACGCGCTGAGTGCGGCTGCACGGGGGTCGACGCGGGGATGCCCACATGTGCATCCCAAACTCCTGTCACGTCTCACTGAAGAAATCTGTCTGTGAGCATCTGGGTGTGAGAGCAAGAACCGCGTAGACGACGGGCGCGGCAACGACGACGAGGACGACGACGACAGCGACCACTTCAGTGGCGTCATCCTCCCCTGGACATCTTTTTTCCCCACATCCTAAGTGGGGTTCTTGTTTTCTCTGCACACCCTCCGCGCAGGATCTCCTCCTCCTCCTCCTCCCTCTCCTCTGCTCCTCTTTGCTTCCTCCTCCGCATCATCATCACCATCACCATCACTCCCCACTCATCATCATCATCATCATCATCATCATCATCATCATCATCATCATCATCATCATCATCACCATCAGCATCACCATCACCATCCACGATCACTCACCATCATCGGCATCGAACGATCATCATCATCATCATCATCATCATCATCATCATCATCATCATCATCATCATCATCATCATCATCATCATCATCATCATCATCATCATCATCATCATCATCATCATCATCATCATCATCATCATCATCATCATCATCATCATCATCATCATCATCATCATCATCATCATCATCATCATCATCATCATCATCATCATTCATCATCATCATCATCATCATCATCATCATCACATCATCATCGCTGACTTGAGGCCTGAATATGGAGGAAGTATCAGGCGGGAGCCTCGTCTGTGAGTGAATTGCGAGGAAGTCTCAGGCGGGAGCCCCCTCCCTATGGGGCCCGCACTTCATGTTTGAATCCGAGCGGGTCATCCGCAACGTGCAACTGTCGTCACTTTTGGGCTCTTGAAACCTGAATATGGAGGAAGTCTCGAGCGGGAGCCTCGTCTGTGAGTGAATTGCGAGGAAGTCTCAGGCGGGAGCCCCCTCCCTATGGGGCCCGCCCTTCATGTTGGTAATCCGAGCGGGTCATCCGAAACGTGCAACTGTCGTCACTTTTGGGCTCTTGAGCCCTGAATATGGAGGAAGTCTCGAGCGGGAGCCTCGTCTGTGAGAGAATTGCCCGGAAGTCTCAGGCGGGGGCTCCCTCCCCATGGGGCCCGCACTTCATGTTCGAATCCGAGCGGGCCATCGGAAACGTGCAAGTGTCGTCACTTCTGGGCTCTTGAAACCTGAATATGGACGAAGTCTCGAGCGGGAGCCTCGTCTGTGAGTGAATTGCGAGGAAGTCTCAAGCGGGAGCCCCCTCCCTATGGGGCCCGCACTTCATGTTCGAATCCGAGCGGGTCATCGGAAACGTGCAAGTGTCGTCACGTTTGGGCTCTTGAGACTTGAATACGAAAGAAGTTTCGAGCGGGAGCCTCGTCTGTGAGTGAATTGCGAGGAAGTCTCAAGCGGGAGCCCCCTCCCTATGGAGCCCGCAGTTCATGTTCGAATCCGGGCGGGTCATCCGAAACGTGCAACTGTCATCACTTTTGGGCTCTTGAAACCTGAATATGGAGGAAGTCTCGAGCGGGAGCCTCGTCTGTGAGTGAATTGCGAGCAAGTCTCAGGCGGGAGCCCCCTCCCTATGGGGCCTGCACTTCATGTTTGAATCCGAGCGGGTCATCCGAAACGTGCAACTGTCGTCATTTTTGTGCTTTTGAGCTTCGAATATGGAGAAAGTCTCGAGCGGGAGCCTCGTCTGTGAGTGAAGTGCGAGGAATCTCTGGCGGGAGCCCCCTCCCTATGGGGCCCGCACTTCATGTTCAAAAGAGATCGGGTCATCCGAAACGTGCAACTGTCGTCGCTTTTGGGCTCTTGAGACCTGACTACGGAGGAAGTCTCGAGCGGGAGCCTCGTCTGTGAGTGGAGTGCGAGGAAGTCTCAGGCGAGAGCCCCCTCCCTATGGGGCCCGCACTTCATGTTCGAATCCGAGCGGGTCATCCGCAACGTGTAACTGTCGGTCATTTATTTGTGCTCTTGAGACCCAGAATAAGGAGGAAGTATCAGGCGGGAGCCTCGTCTGTGAGTGAATTGTGAGGAAGTCTCAGGCGGGAACCCCCTCCCTATGGGGCCCGCGCTTCATGTTCGAATCCGAGCGGGTCATCCGCAACGTGCAACTGTCGTCACTTTTGGGCTCTTGAAACCTGAATATGGAGAAAGTCTCGAGCGGGAATCTCGTCTGTGAGGGAATTGTGAAGAAGTCTCAGGCGGGAGCCCCCTCCCTATGGGGCCCGCGCTTCATGTTCGAATCCGAGCGGGTCATCCGCAACGTGCAACAGTCGTCACTTTTGGGCTCTTGAGACCTGAATATGGAGGAAGTCTCGAGCGGGAGCCTCGTCTGTGAGTGAATTGCGAGGAAGTCTCAGGCGGGAGCCCCCTCCCTATGTGGCCCGCAGTTCATGTTCGAATCCGAGCGGGTCATCGGAAACGTGCAAGTGTCGTCACTTTTGGGCTCTTGAGACCTGAATATGGAGGAAGTCTCGAGCGGGAGCCTCGTCTGTGAGTGAACTGCGAGGAAGTCTCAGGCGGGAGCCCCCTCCCTATGGGGCCCGCTTCCCGAGGCGCTGGCCGAGGCGGCGACGGCGCTGAGGAAAATGGATTTGCTTGCCCCGACGAGGGGGAAGGGGAGGTGCACATGGAGAAAAGGCAGGGGAATGAGGAGGGAAGGGGCATGGGGGAGGCCGACGACGAGGAGGTGGCGCGAGAGGAGGAGGAGGAGGAGGAGGAGGAGGAGGAGGAGGAGGAGGAGGAAGAGAAATAGAAGGGGGAAGAGAGGGCAGTGCAGGGGGCAAGAGGAGAGGGTGTCCGCCAGGGGGAGGAGGAAAGGGCAAAGGGTAAGCTAAACAGATTCTCATGTGGGGTCCTACCGTCGGAGTAATTAGGAGAGGCTGCGTATCGTCTAACCGATCCCCATCCCCAGCGGCGTGGCCTGGGCCGCACTGGCCAAATCACCCCCCTAGATGGGGATGTAGGTCGTTCCCTTCGGGTTTCGAGGGGGTGTATCCCCAACTGGGTTGGTAATTTGGTGGCGGTCTCGAAGGGGATGGGGATGGGGATGGGGATCGGTTAAACGACACCGAGAGGCGAGGGCAACGCGAGCGGGCGAGTGAAGGGGAATCCTCCCCTTGGCGTTCTCGCTGCGGCAGTGCAGGCAAGCGCGCACGGCGCTGCGACGCCCGCTTCTCCAGAGTGCTGCTCGCGGCGCCTGCTGGCAGCGGGGGGGCCCAAATGCCACGCCAGCGGTGTCGAGGTGACCACCTGTGTGCGAGCAGCGGGGCGAGCGAACCTGAATGTGAGTGGTCTGCGCGTGAGCGAGTCGGCGTGTGAGTGAATCGGGGAATGGTTGAGCCTGAGTGTGAGCGTGAGTCTGAATACAGCAAGTCTGAATACGAGTGGGTCTGGGCATGAGCGAGTCTGAGTGCGAGCGAGTCTGCGTGTGAGTGGGGCTGAGTACAAATCCGTCTGAGTGTGAGTGAGTCTGCGTGTGAATGTGATGAATACGAGTCCGAACATGAGTGAGCCTGAGTACGAAGTAGTCTGAGTATGAGTCCGTCTGAGGGTGGGTAAACTTGAGTGTGAGTGAGTCTGAGTGTGAGTGAGTCTGAGTGCGAGTGAGTCTGAGTGTGAGTGTGATGAATACGAATCCGAGCATGAGTGAGCCTGGGTACGAGGTAGCCTTAGTATGAGTGAGTCTGAGGGTGGGTGGATCTGAGAGTGAGTGAGTCTGAGTGTGAGTGAGTCTAGGTATGAGTGAGTGTACTTGTGAGCGAGTCTGGTGAGTATGGGTGAGTATGAACATGGGTGAGCCTGAATGCGATGTGTGAGTTGGAGCGAGGAAGAGGTGCTGATGAGTAAGACTGAGTTCGAATGAATGAGCCTGAGTGAAAGAAAGAGGAAGAGGAGGTGAATAGTGAGGAGACAAGTCCAAAGAGAAATCTGGGGGCAGAAACAAGCCAGACGCCCAAGACATTCCTACGACCTAAGCACGAACGGGCCCATGAAATACCCCTGGCGGTTCCCTCTTGGGGTGCCCAAATGCCACGCCTACTATATGGCGGTGAGCAGTGGACCACTGAAACGAAAAAGACTAGGGGGGCAGCAGCAAGCAAAACAGAAAGACTGAGACGTTCCCACAATGTGGGCGCGCCCAGCCCGTGAAATACCGCCTGGCGGCTCCCCCTTGGAGTGCCTAAATACCACGCCTGCTATATCGCTGTGCGCAGTGGATCACTCAAAGAAAAAACCTGGTGGGGCAGCAGCAGGCAAAAACGCCTGAGGAATATCCCCTGGCGGTTTCCCCTTGAAGCCCCCGAATTATCCACGCCTGCTTGATCGCGGTGAGCAATGAATGGACCACCAAAGGACAGAAGCCTAGCCTGGAGGGCCGAAAGAAGCAAAACGAATGAGACATTCCCACAATCTGGGCGCAAACGGGCCAGTGAACTACCCCCCTTGCGCCCCCGCCCCTTGGGGTGCTGAAACCAGCGCATCGCCGAAGATATCCTCACAATCTGCTCCGAAAACAAAGGATATAGCGGACCCGGCAAACCACATGAGACATCCCCCAAATCTGAACGCACATCCTGGAGTGTCCTGGCCCCTGGCGGCTCCCCCATTGGAGCGCGGATGAGCAGAGGACATGTCGAACCCTGTCCCAGGCTTCGTGGAGCTTTCGAATGGTCCAGAAATTAGGGGCCCAACCCTGGGATATACAGTGGGGGGGCGTCCATCCCCGATGGGGGTGCGTCCGAATAGCCCCCTTGGGGTGTATCCCGGGGTTCTCCCCCCTTCCTGAGCGGCCAAACCTTTCGGGCGGAGCCCGGGGATCGGGGGAGAAACACCGCCTGCGCCTGATGTCAGCAGCCGTCCGCCTCAGACCCCCCCACAATCTGGGCGCGAACGGGCGAGTGTCAGACCCCCTGGCGGCACCGCCTCGGAGTGCTGAAACCAGCGCCTCGCTCA
>CAUYUJ010002625.1:419940-452440 GCA_963575745.1 Prorocentrum cordatum
CCCCTGCCCTTTCCGGGAAAAAGGGAAGGACCTAAGAGGCAACTGCTGGGAGGTTTTCGTCGGAAAGATTAAGGAGGATTAAGCCCCACTGGGGGGCTGTTACGCCAGAATGGGCCTCGGATCAAACGGGATTAAGCCGAATTAAGCGGGGTCAAGCGGGATTAAGCGGGATGAAGCCGGATTAAGCCTGACTTCGGACCAGTGCAAAATCAGAATTTGACCTCCCAGGAATTGCATCTGAAGAGGACGATGAAGGAGGACCAGGACGAACAGCAGCAGCAAAAACTGTGGTGGAAAGAGCGCGAAGAGCAGGATGACAACGGGAAGGCGGAGGACGGGAAATGACGGGGGGGCAAATGATGAAAAAGAACTCGGCTGTAGAAAAGCGGCCCTCGCTGGGGAGGAGTGCGAAGAAACGAGGGAAGAGTCCCACCAGCCTTTCATGGCGTAGGCCTAGCGCGTTTCCTCTTCCAACCCCTTCTTCTTCTTCTTCTTCGGGGAGGGGTTTACCCCTCCCCCATCCCTCGTGGCCGCGGCTGGACGCGGCTCGGAACTCTCATCGGGATGGACCCCGAGAGAAGTCTGGCGATCCTCTTTGAGCCGAGTTGGGTCGGAGGCGGGGCGAGGTGGCGGCCTTCCAGTTCCGGCAAGGCTCGAAGGCTCCGGCGAGGGCTTCTTGGAGGGCAGGGAGGCTTCTGGGAAGCCTCCCCTGTTTTCTTTGGAGGCAGCGCGAGTTCCGAATTTTCAATTTCATGAAGTTGTTCATGGAATCCTGATTTTTTGATGGCCTAATGCTCACCTCGATATGGCAGGCGTGGCAATTGGGCACCCCCCAGCGGGAACCGCCATGGGTGGGGACACTCCAAGACTCGCGCTGGACTGCCTCAGGCGGCGCTCTTGTTTCGGCGCGTCGGACTCATCTCTTTTGGTGGTCTGGTGCTCACAGCGATGCAGCACGCGTGGTACAGTGGAGGCCAGTCCACAAGAAACCTTCCACAAGAAACCCAACCCTGAGACCCTAGGACTTTAGAAAGGGGAAAGGGGTGCGGTGCAAAAGGGCATGGTTCAATGGGGCGGCATGGTGATATTATGGTTGACGTGGTTCGCTTTGGAGCTGGCGCATCAGATTAAGATGTGCATGCGTTCGTGGTTGTAGATGCTCTCGCACTGCAGTTCTGGCGCATCCAAGCGATGGTGGCAAATTGGCCATTGATGCGACGCCACTTTGTTTGCTCGGCCGTTTGGTTTCGCCTGTGTTTGCGCGCGCCTGGCGTGCAGCGTTGCCGTGCCACCGCCGACAACATGGTTCCGTAAGAAAAAGACAACGTCTTCTCAGCTCTCTCATCCTTCTCTCCATGGCCTTGATCGCCCTATACAGGTCTGTCCTCATGCGCGCCTCGCCGCCCCCCATCCCCACCCAACGTTTGAGTTTTTCCGCTGTCGTTTTGCTCTTCTTGCGGATATGAGGTCGTCGCGCGTGCGGCGCTGTGCAGTTGGCAGCGATGCCCCTCTGAATGATGATTGCAGTCGTCGGCGACGTCTTTTTGTCAATGGCTGCCGCGGTAGCATTGCGCGGTGGCTGTCGTTTCGGCGATTGCGCATGGGTGATCGCAGGCTTTGTCGTTGCCGCGATTGCTATCATCAGTGGCCTACAACCCCCAGCGCGCAGCATTGGATCCAGTCGAATTTTCTCTCGCTTGCGACCCCTCCCCCCCCCCCCCCCCACGCGCGCGCATTCCCAATGCAGCGCCCGGTGGCCTGATCGAGAACTCCTTCGAGTGTGTCAGTGGTGGAACTCGCGCGCGGCCACGCATGGGGCTCCACCGAAAGCAGCGGCGGCGGATCTCGCATGCGCCCCCCTCACCCAGCGAATCGCTTCGGAGCCCAAAGCGAAGCGCCACCTAAGGTCCCAGCGGCGGAAACGGCATGCGCTTCCCCATTCAGTGTGGCGCGTGGCGCATTGTGAGCTTCGCCGAAGGCCCCGGCGAGGGAATTCGAATGCGTTTCCCACGCCCACCGCGGCGGTTCGTGGACCCATGGGGGGCCCCATCGAAGGCCCCAGCGTTAGAACTCGATGCGGTTTCTCTATATCCCGCGCAGCGCTTCGTAGCCCCACGGGGCCCCCACCGCAGGCCCCAGTGGCTGCGCTCGCGTTCGTGCATCCAACCACGCACGACGCCTCGTGAGCCCATGGGGATCTCCAGCTTTGACGATGCCTCTGCGGCGGAATTACAGAAGTCATGCGGTCGGGTCTCTCTCCAGAAAATTAGCTTTGAACGCGCATGTTGGCGCCGCGGGCGCATCCGTGATGAGATGCCGCCCGAGGGGATCTGGAGAGGCCCCCTCGCACTTCTCCGGCGGTTCCTTGGCGGATCTTCTCTTAGACACGCAGGCGCGCAGCGCGGTGGCCACCTGTTCTGGCTGGCGGTTCTGAGGTTCCAGGGATCTGGCATTCAAATTTAGGAATTTCGAAACTTTCGCGCTGAAATTTCGGAATTTCCGGAATGTCGTCTTTCAAATTTCGGAATTTCCAGAATTTCGTTTTTCAAACTTCGGAATTTCCGGGATTCCGTTTTGCCTGTGAACAACCAGCCGTTTTGAAAATTCGGAAATTCCGGAATTTCGTTTGTCAAATTTCGGAATTTCCGGAATTTCCTTGTTCAAATTTCGGAATTTCCAGAATTTCGTTTTTCAAAATTCGGAATTCCGAAGGTCCGCTCTTGATAATTCGGATTCTAGCAGGCGAAAACATGATATACTCATGCGCAGTTGCGCGCGATCGCAGCGCGGGCAGGCGCCGGCGGGTAGAGGGATGCAGGGGGAACCTTTGGTGGCGGAGGAGGCAGATAATGAAATCGCACCTGAGAGACCAGTCGGCGCTTCAGACAGCAGAGCGGCGTAGTCGCGAAATTAATTGTAGGGAAATTGCGGGGCGCACCAAACACGTCGCGCATTGTGCTTTTACAGGGCAGCGCAGCTCAGCGCATCTGCCACGACGATTGTTTCGTGGGCCGGGGGGGGGGGAGGTTGAGAGTTGAAACAGAGGCCGTCCTACATCGCAGTTTTGGCGCGGCGCCAGATTGAAATCGCCACGGGCCCCGCTTTGACTTCCAAGGCCCTTTTCGGCGGACGTTTGAGCGACGTGCAGAATCCCATGTTTTCCCACGCCCTGTTCTCCATGCCTGCCCAGCCCATTCGCGCCCGCATGCCGCGGGCCACTTTGCCGCAACGCCGCAATTCAAATGTTCTTTTGCGCCTAGCTAGGCCGACCCGAGGAAACATCGATGCGCCCGCTCGCGCTTCCCCGTGGAACTTCGCCGAGACAGCCCGACCAGTGACGCGTGATATTCCGCGCGTTGCGCCCCTTGGGCCAGTGGCCGACTGAGTGAAACTTTCTCTCGTGGGTCATGCAGGTCGGGGAGGGGTGCGCGTGGGGGCTCTGCTTGTCGCCACGCTGCAGATTAAAAGGGCGCACGTTGATGCGCCCGGTTATTAGCTCTACACGGCCATGCAGTCGCGTGCTCGGCGTCGTGTCCAATTCGCGTTTTCCATGCAGCGCGTTCAAACGAATCCGACGACGGGGGGCGGACCCCCGGCGTCCGTTTCGCCCCCGGTGACGGAGTCGCGCGGCTCAGGCTTGCCGCGCGCGCCCGCGCGCGTGGCGCGGCCAGGGGAAGGCAAATGGGAAGTGATGTTTCCTTTGGAAAGCGGCGGAGCAATTATGCGGGGAGCGGCGTAGCAGCAAAGGATCGGTAGAGGAGGGTCTTTCGCATTTTGACGAGTCGGGGGGCGGTCATATTCGCAAGCCTTCCGGGGCACCGAGCCGTTCCCGCGATCCGACGGCGGGCTTGCGCGGAACACTTTCTCAACGCGATGATTGCGTCAATCATGCCAATGCTTATGATTCACGTTTATGTGACACACTAGAGGTCCACATCCGTTTTTGCATTACCATCCGATCGTTTGTATACCCCCTGCATCCGCTCCCACCTTGAAAGTGGCCCACTTGGAGCAGCGGTGCCAACGTTGCTTTGGATTCGGCCGCGCGTGTCGCAGGTGGCAACGCAGCGAAGTCGCCCATATCGTTGTTTCAATGGGCATGCAGGGGGTCCACACCACACCCCTTTACACCGCACCCCTTTCCATCTTCTAGAAGGACGTCCATGGATTTTTGATGTGGGAACGTCGCGCTTTCCTCAGCAAAACCATCTAGACCCAAGAAACCCAGGGCACCCTGGAGACAGGCAGGGTGTTTCTTGGCATGGGTCCCCACTGTACGGCAGGTGGGGCACTTGAGCGCCCCACGGGGGAGCCGCCACGGGCGGGGCACTCCCCCCCGCTCGCGGCCAGATGGTGGACAAGTCTGTCTCCGGCGGTTCGCCTCTCAGGTGTCTCACCTGCGGCGCTTGCTAGGCAAGAAGGCCTTAGCGGCGCTGAGAAGATCGGGTCGGCTGTCTCTGGGCCTCCCGCAGTGGGAGAAGCCGTGAGCGATGTCCATTGAGGCCTCGGCCCGATCGCGTTGAAGATGGGCGACCTCAGATGCCTGACCTCCGTCTCAGTGAGCCCAGCGCAGCTGACCCCGTGGAAGAAGCTCGGACCCAGTCCCATTGCAGCTATCTTGGCTGCGACCGCTGGGTCACGGCAAAGTTCCAACAGCCTTCGGATGCGAGGTACAGTCGACCCGCAGAGTAAGGATGCGCGATAAGGATGCAAGGCCCTTGGACGCCCATCTCGAAGCGTTTCAAACGGGGGGCCGCAAAAGAAAGTGTCCAAGGATGGACCCAGGAAGCAAGGATGCAAGGGTACCCTTGGGAGGGATGCCTATCCTTACTCTGCGGGTCGACTGTAGGCGGGGCCGACTCTGATGCGCCCCAAGCCTCCGGATGACACTGGTTCTGCGCCCTCCTTCCGCGCGGTCGACGCCGAAATTCCGCACTTGCTGCACCCCCGCCGCCCCTGCGCAGAATTTGCCAGCTTCAGGTGCAGGGTGTCCCTGAGGGGCCTGTGGCTTGCCAACACCCTGGGCTTCTTGGTCGCAATACTCATCCGCACCTTGCTGGGGTTCCTGACAAACGTCGTGGCAGCTCGTGTGAGGTCCTTCTACACCCTCCTCGTCCCACTTTGGCGCTGCAGCACCAGGCCGTCGACCACAATGCATGAACGACCGTTGAATGTGTGGCCATCATCTCATCTTAAGGGGGGTAGAGCAAGACCTTCACGAAAGTCGTGACAAAAGCGGCTCCCGCCAGCACCACCTGTAGTAGAGCCAGCTCGTCGGAGCAGCAGCTCTCGAAGCAGACTATCCTAGGCAACCTGTGGAGCGTCACCTTCAACTTGGCCAGCAACCTCGGGAAGTTATGTCGCTTGCATGCTTCGGTCAAACACGAATTCATGATCTGATCGAATGCTTTCCGGAAGTCCAGCAGGATGGACGCCGACGTCCAGTCCTGGTGTTCGTGCAGGGCCCCATCTTTTGGACAACGTATGACTCCGATTGCCGCTGCCACGCTGCTCTGTAACAGCTCTTGCCCGAGCTGACCCACCAGCAAGGCCTGTCGCAGTCTCGGTCCCACTGCTTCGCCGAAGGTCTGCAAAGTCTTCCGTGGATGCGAACGATAGCCCAAAACAGCACGATCGGCCTTAGCCAGCCATCGGGCTTCGGAAAAAAAGCGAGCTTGGACAAGCAGAAGGCCAGTCGCACCTATCCCCGATGGCCATGAGAAGATCAATCAGCACCTCGATGCCCTCATCGTCCAAGAGCCCCAGTCCTCGGGACCTGGGCGAGTCGAAGGAGGACCCACTCGTCTCCCTGAAGGTGTGGATCACGTTCCTCAGCTCCTTGATGGTTGCTGCGTTGCCCTTGGGGCCTTGGCTGGGGCCCCCATATGGGGCCACGAAGCGCTCCAGGAGTGTGCCGAAATGAGGCGGCGCCGCCATTGCGGGCGTTCGGCATTCGGGCCTTTGTTGGAGCTCCCAAAAGCGGCCACGAAGCGGGCGAGAGGGGCGCGCTGAAATGAGGCGGCGCCGCCATGCGGCCTTCGGCATGTGGGCCTCCGATGGGGCTCCATATGGGGCCACGAGACGTGCGAGGGGCGTGCCGAAATGAGGTGGCGCCGCCATGCGGGCGTTGGTTCCTGGGCCTCAGTTGGACCTCCCTCTGGGGCGAACCGCGCGAGGCATGTGCCGAAATGAGGCGGCGGCGCCATGCGGCCTTTGGCAGTTGAGCCTTCGTTGGGGCTCCCACATGGGGCCACGAGGCGTTAGAGGGGCGTTCAGAAATGAGGCGGCTCCGCCGAAACGCGGCCTTTGACATTTGAGCCTCCATCGGAGCCCCCTGAGCCCCCTATGGGGCCACGAAGCGCGTGTGGGGTGCGCCGAGCGCGTGTGGGGTGCCGAAATGGACACGCGGATGGCAGAGGCAGAGTCAGGTCAGAGTCAGGGATGGGAGGAGGGATGAGGGGGAGGAGGAAGGTGAGGTGGTACGCGGGGCGCTGCCTTCTCAAAACGAGGACCCAACACCACAAGATGGTTCACAACAAGAAATTACCCTGGACTTGCCGCCACCCCTGCCCCTGGTCGGAATAAGGAAATGGAATGAAAGGATGTGGTGCCAGTGATGAACATTTCAATGACATCTCCGATAACCGCAAGTGCGTTGCATCCCGCTTTCAACAACGCTGGTTGCACCCACCACCTTAGACAACGTCAGAATTCATGATTCCAATTTCCCCAAACAACCGCAGTGCAACACCCAAACCTGTTCTAAAACATCCGTTCGCCAACCACGCAATTTCGGCAATTCCATATCGCGAGTAGCATGACACCGTATACTCTGCATCGCCCCGTGATTTCGAAAACTACAAAATATTGAAATTCATTGCAAAACGTAATTCCGGAAATTCCGAAACGACGTTCTGGAAAACACTGGAATCACAACACAGAATTCCAGAAATTCTGGATTCTCTGGAATCGCGTGCCTGGTGATAGGATGTCATGGATTCGGCCTTAGCGTCGCCGTTCAGATTGGACGGCGGTCGTATGGGGAGGTTGGAATTATCCGTTCTTGCTTTGCTTGAAACTGCCGTCGCAAAGCCATCATTGTTGGAATCGGGACGCAACACACTTGCGGCTATCGTAGGTACCATCGCCATTGTAAGCACTGGCACCGCACCCCTTTATACCACACCCTGTCCCGACCTCTGGACCACGTCCGCGCAGGCTTCTGGAGGTCCCCAGCGGAGGCCTCAGGATGCCTCTCGGGGAGACGCTGGACAACCTGGCTCCTCCTGCTCCTCCTCCTCCGCCTGCCTCCTCCTCCTCCTCATCCTCCGCCTGCCTCCTCCCCTGAGCTCCGACGTCGCCAACAGACAGATAGACAGCATCGTGACAGAAAACACGAACGGAGCCCTCGACCCCGTCCCTTGGCGGCGTTCCTCCGAGAAGACCCCGGAGCACCGAGCTGGGCAAAAGCACCCAGCGTGAAACGTGAGACGCCCGAATCTGAAGGGTCTGATCTGTTTCGCAGAGCTGCCCAGAAACTGCAGCAACTGCTGCTGGGAGGACGGAGTTCGTGCCGCGTGGGCAGCCTCCGTGGCGGCACCGACAGCGATCCGGTTCAGAATAGGCAGGACTCCGCTGGTGGCCATGGCCCAAACTCCTTCTGCCCCACCTTCCGATCCTTCACCCCGCCCCCTCGGCGGCAAAAGCGCGAACTGGGCGGATAGCCCAGGGAGAAGCGCTGCGCGAATCCAGGCGCTCCGACCGCCCCCGTGCTCGACAAGGCGCTCTCGCTGGGCAGACACGTGCAGTGCCCACCCGTGGACTGCCCAACCCTCTTTTTTGCCTCCGCCGGCCCCCAGAGATCGCCGCCGAAGGGGGCCACGTTGCAGTCAACCCGCATAAGAAGGACGCACGACACAAGGATGCTTCTCGAGCGGGGCGTGGCCAGCGAGAGTGGCCACGGATTGGCAGAGGAGGCAAGGATGCATGGAGGTGGAGGAGGAGAAGGAGGAGGAGGAGGAGGAGGAGGGGGGGGGATGGGGAGGAGGAGGGGGAGGAGGAGGAGGAGGAGCAGGAGGAGGAGACGGAGGAGGAGGAGGAGCAGCAGGAGGAGGAGGAGGAGGAGGAGGAGGAGGAGGAGGAGGAGGAGGAGGAGGGGGAGGAGGAGCAGGAGGAGGAGGAGGGGGAGGAGGAGAAGGAGGAGGAGGAGGAGGAGGAGGAGGAGGAGAGGAGGAGGGGGAGGGGGAGGGGGAGGAGGGGGGAGGAGGGGGGTACCCTTGGGAAGGTAGCCCATCCTTTCTTACATGCAACTTGGCTGTAGGGAGGAGCTGGCTCCGTGGGAAACGCTGCGACCCGAGAGATCGCCGCTGCGTCGCCGACGGATCGACGAGACGGCCTCGAAGCGCGAGGCCGCGCGAGCCTGGGCAGGATGTGCTGTCGGGCCCCCCCCCGTCGACGAGGGAGGGGCGACCGGGGGGCCGGTGCGCCCCTCCCGCCCGCCCGTCTGAGCCTATCTCAAGGGGCCCTGGGACACACAAATAAATACATACTAATAACAGGATTTCCAATATTCTCCATATTTTCTGGGTTTTTGTCTTCCCCCCAATTCCCACATTATCCCATAGTTTCTGGGGAATCGACGATTAATTGTGTCTGTGTGTGTTTTTCCCCTCCTGACTATCTTTGGGTCGGGCATGTCAGCCCCCCTTACAGGCGCATTCTGGATGAACAACTACAAGGCAATCGAGCAATGATCAACATGATCGACCCAGGAAGCCGGAAAGGAATATAGAAATGTAAGGCATGGCGGCGTTTCAAAGACACCAGATTGGGAGACGGGCAAAATGCAATGCTGAGGGTATCGATCTTGATGTACCGTGCCGACGGCTGTCCTGTGCTGCGCCGTTCTGAATTGCAATGCGCCATGCCGCGATTGTGCTCTATAGCTTTGTGGATCGAGTCCTCCTTTGCATCCGAGTCCTGACCGAACTGATCTGGATCTTAAGCTCGAGCTGCCTGAGCACATAGTAGCTGCCCCAGAACTAGTTGACATGGGGGACATGCCAGGAGGACGCGCCGCGGAACGTCCCAAGGGACGCGCCAAGCGACGTGCCAAAGGACGTGCCATGGGGACGCACCGCGGGACCTGCCAAAAGGACGCGCTACGGAACGTGCCAATAGACGTGACACGGGACGTGCCAGGGGACGCGCCGCGCGACGTGCCAGGGGGACTCGCCTCGGGACGCGCCACGAAACGTGCCAAAGGTGCAATGTTGAATGTAACGATTTTGATATACCGTGCTGACGGCTGTGCTGTGCTGAACCGTGTTGAACTGCGATGTGCCATGTCGCGATTGTAACGATCTTGATGTACCGTGCCGACGGCTGTGCTGTGCTGGGCCGTGCTGAACTGCGATGTGCCATGCCGCGATTGTAACGATCTGGCTGTGCTGTGCTGCGCCGTTCTGAATTGCGATGTGCCATGCCGCGATCCGAGTCCTGCCCGAACTGATCTGGATCTTAAGCTCGAGCTGCCTGAGCACATAGTAGCTGCCCCAGAACTAATCGACAGGGGGACATGCCAGGAGGACGCGCTGCGGAACGTCCCAAGGGACGCGCCAGGCGACGTGCCAAGGGACGTGCCATGGGCACGCACCGCGGGACGTGCCAAGGGGACGCGCTACGGAACTTGCCAATGGACGTGCACCGCGCGACGTGCCAGGGGGACTCGCCACGGGACGCTCCGCGGAACGTGCCAGGCAACATGCTAGGCTGCAATGCAATGGGTATCGATATTGCAGTACCGTGCCGAGGGCTGTGTTGTGCCTAGGCGACCTGGACACGTGAAAACACGCGTTTCGATCAAGACGTTCTCAGCACATTCTCATGCTAGACATCCGCCTGGGCAACCTGAACACGTGCGAACAAGCGTCTCGATCGAGACTTCCTCGACAAATCCTCATGCTAGACATCCGCCTGGGCGGCCTGGACACGCGAACACAAGCCTCTGGTTTCGAGACATCCTCAACAAATCCTCATGCTAGACATCTGTCTGGGCAACCTGGAGGCGTGAAACCAAGCGTCTCGCTCGAGACATCCTCAAGACCTGGGCACGAGAAAACAAGCATTTCACTTGAGAGATCCTCTGAATTCTGGTCCCCAGCAGAGGACAATCTATGACACAAAACAAGCGTTTCGCTCGAAACATCCTCAACAAATTCTGAAAACAAGCGTTTCGCTCGAGACATCCTCAAATTTTAATTCGCTGGCCCACCTCGACCTCGATATTTATCGCACAAGAAATTCGCCGGCCCACCTCAAGTCAAACCTGGGGGTAAACCCACTAAAAGAGAACCCTGGGCTTATGCCCCTTCCGGGAAAAATAATCCAAAGTAGTCCAAGCATCGTCCCCGTGCTGTTTTTGTACCTGTTTTCGAATACTCCTCCTGTAGAGGGACATGCCCGACTTGACCCTGTCTCCCCTAACGTTGTTCCCATCCACATTGACTTCGGGCCATAACTCGGCTCTCCAGCGACCGTTCGGGACGATCTTGGCACCCCAGGAACGCTCTCGGCGAGGCGCAGCTGCTGGAAAGCATCCCGAGCCTGGACGATCGCGGGTCCTCCTGGAAGCCTCTGGGGAGCTCTGGGTGCGGGCCTCCAAGAATGACTCCTACAGAAGATTCCGACACCGCCAGGATGCCATCCGAAACGGCCAGGATGACCCAGCATCGGGCCCCCCGGGCTAACTCAAGGGGTCGGCGGATATGGCGCCAGCCTGTAGAATCGCAGATCGACCACGAAAACGGCCGAATCCGCGAGGCTCTTCCCCTGCGGAAACCACAAAAAGTACCCATACCGCTACTCCCCGGGCCTCTCCCGGCGTCCGTTCTGACCAGAGCTTCGAGGCGAATCCAGCGGTGGCGACGAGGGCCTCCGAGGAGGCCTGAAAAGGGGCAAACGAGGCAAGGGTAGAGGTATGGGTGGGTACCTTTACCTCCTCTGAACCTCCCCCCGTCCCCCAGCCCGCCGGCGCGCCCTCGTCGGCGCAGTCGCTGATCACCCACGGGAGTGCGCTGCTCTCCTGGAGAAAAGCAGCTGGTCAAGAATGACATCGCTGGCGGTCTTCAACAACAAGAAGGCCCCCTGTGATGCAACAGTCTTCTAGAATTCGACCTGACCAGTGCCATCTGACCTGCGAGGCTTATGATTACAATTCTCAAGAACTACATGAAGCACGCTGCGCCACCAGGATTCCCTGCCTCGCTCAGGGCCTCCCCCTGCGTAGAAACGCCTCGATACGACAAAGTAGAGTGGAACGCTGACCTTACACAGTCATTGGATGAATAAATGCCCTCGGCACTCCCACAGAGGATCGCACAGTCCAAGATGATGCAACCCAACCCTGAGAAACAGCTTATGCCAACAAGTAACCATCCAATGCAAGATTGCGCGTTGCGCATTGTCCCGGCCTCAAGACGAACATCTGAAAATTGTGATCGTCACTGCCACTCAGCAGTAGCTGGTTGAGAACGGCATCACAGGCCCTCTACAACCTCACGGCGGTCCCCTGTGATGCGCCAACACACTGGGAAATAAACCGAACCAACACAGTCTAATTTGCAGCAAGTTGTACAACAGCTGTTATGAATCAAACAAGTCGTACAACACTGCGCGAAGTGCAGTAGCATGCCAGTCTCAGGGGACAAAGCGTATCGATTGAAGTCGCCCCTGGTGCAACAGCTGGTCAAGAAAGACATCGCTAGCGGTCTTCAACAACACAAAGGCCCCCCTGTGATGCAACAGTCTTCTAGAATTCGACCTGACCAGTGCCATCTGACCTGCAAGGCTTATGATTACAATTCTCAAGAACTACATGAAGCACGCTGCGCCACCAGGATTCCCTGCCTCGCTCAGGGCCTCCCCCTGCGTAGAAACGCCTCGACACGACAAAGTAGTGTGGAACACTGACCTTCCACAGTAACTGGATGAATAAATGCCCTCAGCACATCCAACAGAGGATCGCACAGTCCAAGGCGATGCAACCCAACCCTGAAAAACAGCCCAGGCCAACAGGGAACCATCCAATGCAATATTGCGCGTTGAGTATAGCCCCGGCCTCAAGACGAACACGTCTAAATTGTGATCGTCACTGCCACTCAGCAGTAGCTGGTTGAGAACGGCATCATTGGCTCTCTATAACACCACGGTGGCCCCTTGTGATGCGCCAACACACTGGGAAATAAACCGAACCAACACGGTCCAATTTGCAGCAAGTTGTAATCAAGTGAAATCGCCCCTGGTGCAACAATTGGTAAAGTTTCAAGGCGATGCATCCCAACTCTGGGATGCAGCCCAGGCGAACGGGGATTACCCGCGCAATAATGCGCGTTGCGGATTGCCCCGGCCTCAAGACGAACGTCTAGATTGTGATCATCACTGCCACTCAGCAGTAGCTGGTTGAGAACGGCATCACTGGCCCTCTATAACACCACGACGGCCGCCCATGATGCAAGAGCACACTGGGACAGCGCCCTGACAAGTGCCACCTAAGCTGCGGCTCTCATGATAACAGCCCCAGAGACTGCTGCGCGACGAAGGGTTCCTTGGCTCGCTGAAGGCCCCCTGATACGACAAAATAATGTAGAACAGCCACGTCACGTACAATCCACAATGACCAGATGGACAGACAGCCTCGACACTCCCGCATGGGATCGCACAGTCGAACACGATGCAACCCCTACAGTGAGAAACAGCCCAGGCCGACAGGGAATCACTCAATGAAATATTGCGCGTTGCGTGTTGCCCCGGCCTCAAGACGAACACGTCTGAATTGTGGTCGTCACTGCCACTCAGCAGTAGCTGGTTGAGAAAAACATCATTGGCCGTCTGGAGCAGTACAACGGTCTCCCGCGATGCACCTGCACACTGGGAAATGGACCAAATCCGTGGTCCAACCTGCAGCTGCTTGCTCAATCAAATCATCACGAAGATTGCACAATACTGCGAGGTCAGCCAGCCTCGACAAAAAACACCGAATATGAAATCGACACTAGTGCAATAGCGTGATACGGAAAAACATCATTGACAGTCTTCAACACCGCGACGCCCCCCCGAGGTGCAACAACATTCTGCGACAGCACCCGGACCAGTGCCAACTAACCTGCAGCTCTTATGACAAGAGTGGCCAAAGACTGCGATACGAATGCTGCGCCACTGAGGGTTCTCTGGGGCAGTACAATGGCATCCTGCGGTGCATCAGCATGCTGGAAAGCTGTCCGAACCAATGCGTTCGACCTGCAACTAGTTGTACAACCGCTGCTCACCACCACGAAACTCTTACAACACTGCGCGAAGTGCATCAGCAAGCCAGTCTCGAGAAGCAAATATCTTAGCTGAAACCGCCAAGAGCGCAGTAGCTTGGTAAAGAAAAAGCAATGGGCAATCTATAACACCACTACGGCCCAATGTGAGGCCTCTATACAAATCGTTGGTCAAGAATTGCAGCGCTCGCAATCTATGACACCACGACGCCCCCCCCCCCGTGCAACAGCACCAAATCCGATATCGTGCCTCTGGGGACGGGGTGGGCGTGTCCTCAGGTCCTTTGCCTAATCAAGAAGAAGAGAACGCCATAAACATAAACTGTTGGCGCTCCGCGCGGATTTCTCAAATCCGCGCTGGACCCTCCTCCCTGGCGCGTGGAGCGCCAGGGGCGGCGCCGGAGGTGCCGCCATGGGGGCCCAGAGCGGATCCAAGAAATCCGCGCGGAGCGCCACAAGTGTATGTTTATGGCGCTTTTCTTCTTCGATAACCCTTGGAAACTCAATCCTCAGTCCTGAAGAGTTTTGACGGGCCCAAGACCCAAATTCCCAAATCCGCCTGGGCTTGTCGACTGCCTCCCTGGGCTCCGGCAGCGCGCTCTCGCATGACTTTCCCAGGGCCGAGAAGGCCCCAACACAGGCGAAGGAGGCCCCGAGCGGCCTCCAAGACGGCCCTGGAGGGCCCCGAGACGCCCAAAGATCGGCCCAAGACGGCCAAGATGGCCCCACAACGGCTCAAGAGGCCTCCAAGACGACCCAAGAGCTCCTACAGGCCTCCCAAGGGGGGGAGGGCCCCAAGCGACGAACATCTGCGATGTTCCTCCAGTATTTGGTTAAAGTGTTTTGCTTTCTCGCCTTTTCGGCTTCCCGACGATCTTAGATGGCCCAAGTCCGCCACAGGACGGCCCAAGAGCTCCAAGATGGCCCCAAAAGGGGTCCAAGAGAAAGAAAACGAACCGAAACTACGAGTCTTCCGCCCCAAGAGGCCCCCATGAGGCTAGTCTCTAAGAGGCGCCCAGCTGTGGCTCCATGAGGCCCCCAAGAAGCCCTCAAGGGGCCCTAAGAGGCCCCAGAAGTCCAGGAGAAGCCTCCCATGCGATCTAGACGAATATCCAATAGGCTTCACACCCACAACCCAAGCACGGTGGCGGGATGGACCGAAGGCAATTAAACCTGGGCCGGCACGGGAACAGAAAGAGCGCTGCAAGAACTGGCCTGAGATGGCTCCTGGCACCCATCGCTCTGGGGAACCTGTGCGTGAAGAGCTTGTTGCGTCATCGCTCTCTGTTGGGCGCCCTGGTGTTCAGAGACTTTTACGTTGCCACTCGCTCTTGGGAACCTTGCGGTTCAGAGCTCTTTACGTCACCGCGCTCTGGGGAGCCTTGGTGTTCAGAGCTTGTTCAGTCACCGCTCGCTGCGGGGAGCCATGGTGTTCCTTGGCGTCTCTGGGGCTTCTTGGAAACCTTTTGGGTGCACTTTGGGACCGTTTTGGGACTCTTTGGCCGTCTTGGGGCCAGCCCAGTCCCCACACCGCCTCTTCGGGTCCTCTTGGGAATACCTTGGGGCCATCTTAGTGCTCTCGTGGGGCCGTCTTGGGGCCCTCTTTGGCCGTCTTGGGGCCCTCATGGGCCGTCTGGGGAGCCCTCTTGGACAGTTTTCGGGCCTCCAGAGCCGTCTGAGGACGATCTTTGGGACCTCGTGGGCCGTGTTGGGCCCTTCTGGACCCGAAATGGCGAGAACCCCAAAAACCTTGGAATAACATAAAGAATAATAAGGTTATTGAGCTTCTGAGGCCCACTAGGGGGTCTCTTGAAGGCCGTTTTGGGACTCTTGGGCGGTCTTGGGGCCAGCCCAGTCCCCGCACCCAAGCAGCCCAGTCCCCACACCGTCTCTTCGGGCCCCCTTGGGAATATGTTGGGAGCCTCTTGGGGTCCTCATGGGGCTCTCTTGGGGCCCTCTTGGATTGTTTTGGGGCCCTGTTGGGCCGTCTGGGGGTCATCTTGGACCGGCGTTTACCCCTTTGTGGGGCCTCTGGGGCCGTCTTGGGCCGAGCTTTGGGGCCTCGTGGGCCGTGTTTGGGCCCTTCTGGGACTGAAAAAGGTGAGAACCCGAAAAACCTTCAAAAGCCGTACGGAAATCAATATTTTTGACCTCCTGAGGCCCTCTCGAGGGCCTCTGGAGTTGTCTCGGGGCTCTCTGGGACCGTTTGGAGGCCATCTGAGGCTCTCTTGGGGCCGTCTTTGGGCCGTTTTCGGGCCCTCTGGGGCCGTCTTGGGGCCCTCGGGCCGGTTCACTCGAACAAATACAAAAAGAAACAGGCCATGGGAGCCGCCCGGGAGCTGCTTCATTCGAAACAATACGAGGGAGGTGGCCCCCGGGCGGCCATTACAGCCCATCCCCGCGCGCCTCGCCCCTCCCCTGGGCCCCTCCAGGGCTTCGCCAACCAGCGTCAATAACATTGAGATCGCCTCAAGTACAGCAGCTGCTTAAGAACGTCGTCATTGGCAGTAACATCACGACGGCCCCCCGTGATGCAACAGCAGCGTCGGACAGGGCCCAGCTTAGTGCCATGTGACCTTATCATATTCCCTTAATTCTGCGAACCGCGCGCTGCGCCACGAAAGGATCATTGCCTCGCTCAGGGCCCGCCAATTAAGAAAAAACTGACACGACAAACATATTAGAACCGTCACCAAAGTAGCTGAATGAGCAAAGCATCGGTACTCCAAAACAAGATCGCAAATTTCGATGCGATGCAACCGAACTCTGAGAAACAGTTCAGGCTCACTGGAATCATCTGTTCAATAGTGCGAGCTGTACATTGCCCCAGCCTCAAGACGAACACGCCTAGATTGTGGTCGTCACTGCCACTCAGACGTAGCTGGCTGAGAACGGCATCATTGGCCATGTGGGGCAGTACAACGGTCTCCTGCGATGCACCAGCATACTGGGAATCGATCCAAACCAACACAGTCCATTCTGCAGCTGCTTGCACAACAGCTGCTGATCATGAAAAAACTTGCACTATACTGCGCGAAATAGGTTAGCCAGCCAGTCTCAATAACATTGAGATCGCCTCAAATACAGTAGCTGCGTAAGGACGTCGTCATTGACAGTAACATCACGACGCCCCCCCCCGTGATGCAACAGCAGCGTCGGACAGGGCCCAGCTTAGTGCCATGTGACCTGCAACTTTTATTATGCGAAACGCGCGCTGCGCCACGAAAGGATCTTTGCCTCGCTCAGGGCCCGAGATTGAAGAAAAAACTGATACGATAAACAATGTTAGAACCGTCACCAAAGTAGCTAAATGAACAAAGCATCGGTACTCCAAAACAAGATCGCAAAGTTCGATGCGATGCAACACTCAGAAACAGCCCAGGCTCACCGGAATCATCTGTTCAATAGTGCGCGCTGTGCATTGTCCCAGCCTCAAGACGAACACGTCTGGATTGTGGTCGTCACTGCCACTCAGCAGTAGCTGGTTGAGAATGGCATCATTGGCCATTTGGCAGTACAACGGTCTCCCGCGATGCACCAGCACACTGGGAACCAATCCAAACCAGCACACGCGGTCCAATCTGCAGCTGGTTGCGCAACAGCTGTGCAAATCCTCACGAAGGTCGCACAATAAATACTGTACGAAGCGCATCGGCCAGCCAGCCTTAATCGAACAACTCGAAGCTGGCATCGGTGCAGTTAAAGTAGCTGCCTTAGAATGGCGGCTCCGCCTTGGGGTGCCCAATAGTAGGGCTCTCTTTTTGTGATTCCATATTCACGGTGAATATTGGAGCACAAAGAGAGAAACATCTGGAAGCGAATCATGGAGTGCCCCCAGCCCTGGCGGCTTGCCCTTGGGGTACCCCAAATGCCACGCCTGCTATATGGGCAATGAACATTGGACCACAAAGCACCACAAATCTGGGGGAACAGAAACAGTCAAACCGCCTGAGACACCCACACAATCTGGACACGAACCCTGGAGTGTCCCCGTCCCTGGCGGTCCCCCTCGGGGTGCCCAAAGCCACGCCTGGTACCACGAGAAGGGGGAAGTCGAGGGGGGCAGAAACACGCAAACTGCCTGAGACAGCCACACAGTCTGCTCCGAAAGCACAGGATGCTGAGCATGCAGTCAGGACAACCGCCTGAGACATCCCCACAATCTGGACGCGAACGGGCCCGCTCCATAACCCCTGGCGGCTCCCACCTGGAGTGCTGAAACCAGCGCCACGCCTGAGACATCCTCACAATCTGCTCTCAAAGCAGAGGATGCTGAGCATGCAAACGGGCAAACCTCCCGAGATATCCCGACAACCTGGGGCGCGAGAACGGGCCCGTGCAGTATACCTCCTGGCAGCTCCCCTCCGAGAGTGCTGCAGCCAACTCCTCGCCCGAGACATCCTCGCAGTCTGTGTGAGCGAGTGATTATGAGCACTCGTGAGCCTGAGTGAGGAAGTGATTTGACTGAGCCCGCGTGAAATGAAGAGTGAGTTTGAGTATGAATGAGCATGAGGGTTGAGCAGGAACCGACCGTCCCAGTATTCCTATAGCCATACCACGAAAAGTTCTTAACCCAGAAATGTTCTAAGAACAAAAACAACAGTCTTAGAACATTACACCGATGTGTTAAAGCAAGACAGTCCCAGCCAGAAATGTTCTAAGAACATTTCGTGAAAACCACAAAATGTTCTTAGACCCTTGTTACCTTGTTTTGTAGGGCTATAGGCGAGCCGGGACGCTTCGCCACTGTTTGAGAGGGAGGCCAGAAGGAGAAAGTGTCTGTGGCCAAGCTTGTGTGAGTGAATATGAGTACGAATGAGTCTGAGTGGGAGTCGGTCTGAGGCTGAGGACGAGGAGGAGGAAGGAGGTGAGGCGAGGGTGAGTCGTCTCGGAGTTTTCTACGCAATAGCAAGAAACTCATGTTAGGATATGAGCGAAATGGCCTCGGCACACCGACTTGGGAACGCAAGTTTCTAGGCGATGCAAACCAACTATGCAAAGTCTCGAGGCCCACGGGACCACCGAATGCGATGTTGCGTGCTGGATGCTGCCCAGCCTCAAGACGAACACGTCTAGATTGTGGTCGTCACTGCCACTCAGCAGTAGCTGGTTGAGAATGGCATCATTGGCCGTCCGGGGCAGTACAACGGTCTCCCGCGATGCACCAGCACTCTTGGAAATATACCACATCAAGACAGTCAAACCTGCAGCTGCTTGCACAACAGCTGCCAATCACCAAGAAGGTTGTACATTACTGCGCGGAGCGAATCATAGGCCAGCCAGCCTCGAGAATAATTAAAACACGAAAATGAATTCAACACTAGTGCAATAGCCTGGTGAAGAAACAAGTTAGTGACAGTGTATAGACCACGGCGCTCCCTGTGATGCAACAACACTCTGCGACAGCGCCCTGACCAGTGCCGTCTAACGGGCAGCTCTTATGACAACAGTCCCCAAAGACTGCGGTACGCACGCTGCGCCAAGAAAGGTTCCAAGCCTCGTTCAGGCCCCCCCCCCTACGCAGAAAGGCCTCATACGACAAAATAACGTAGAACAGTATCGTCACTGGCATTGAAAAGTAGCATGATGAATGATTTGCCTGACCCCTATCGCATAGTATCGCAAGATTCCAAGCGATGCAACGCAACTCTGGGAAGCGACCCAGGTCAACATGGATTAACAATGCAATATTTTCAAGTCCCGAAACGGTGCGGTGACAGACCGTGCGGTGCCCTCGAAATCCCCCAAGACCTCACCGCACGGTCCGTCAACGCACGGTTTTGGGACCTCGGATGCCCCAGTCGCCCGAGACGTCCTCGGAGAACGACCCGAGTCCCAAAACCGTGCGGCGACCCCGAATCCCCACCGACTCACCACACGGTGTGGTCACCACCCCGCTTGGGGGCCCCCGAATATTGCGCGATATGCAATGCCCCGGCCTCAAGACGAACACGTCTAGATTGTGGTCGTCACTGCCACTCAGCAGTAGCTGGTTGAGAACGGCATCATTGGCAATCATGGGCAGTACAACTGTTCGAGCCAACACGGTCCAATCTGCAACGAGTTGTAAAATAGCTGCTACTCCCTACGAAGCTCTTACAACAATGCGTGAAGTGCATGAGCAAACCAGCCTCGAGAAAGCAAACGCCTAAACTGAAAACGCCAACAGCGCAACAGCTGGGTCATGAAAAACGGAATGGACAGTCTGTAACACCACGACGGCCGCATGTGAGGCCTTTAGCACAGTAGCTGGTCCAGAACGACATCGCTGGCAGCCTACAGCACCACGACGACCCCCCGTGATGCAGCAGCACTGCATGACGCGCGGGCAAGCGACATCGACCCTGCAACGGTTACGATAGCAACCCACGCCTATCACGGAATGCACGCTGCGCCACGAATGGATCCTTGTCACGATAACCCCCCCCCCCATGAAGACTTACTTCATCCGGCAACGCAGTTTAGAACAGAATCGCTATTGACATTGCACAGTAACTGGATGAGCGAACAGCTTCGGCACACCCACTCAGGAGCGCAAGTTTCCAGGCGATGCATCGCAACTCTCGAAAATTCAAGGCAACGGGGATGACCCCATGCAGTATTCCGCGCTGTGCAATGCCCTGGCCTCAAGACGAACACGTCTAGATTGTGGTCGTCACTGCCACTCAGCAGTAGCTGGTTGAGAACAGCATCATTGGCCGTCGGGGGCAGCACAACGGTATCCGGCGATGCACCAGCACGATGGACCATTGTTCGAGTGAGCGCGGTCCAACCTGCAACGAGTTGTATAATAGCTGCTACTCCCTACGAAGCTCTTACAACACTGCGCGAAGTGCATGAGCAAACCAGCCTCGAGAAAGCAAACGCCACGACGGCCGAATGTGAGGCCTTCAGCACAGTAGCTGGTCCAGAACGACATCGCCGGCAGCCTATAGCACTACGACGACCCCCCGTGATGCAGCAGCACTGTATGACGCGCGGGCAAGCGACATCTACCCTGCAACGGTTACGATAACAACCCCCGCCTACTACGGAATGCACGCTGCGCCACGAATGGATCCTTGTCACGATAAGCCCCCCCCCTATGAAGACTTACGTCATCCGGCAACGCAGTTTAGAACAGAATCGCCACTGACATTGCACAGTAACTGGATGAGCAAACAGCTTCGGCACACCCACTTAGGAGGGGCGTTGCATCGCAACTCTCGAAAACATTGAAGACAACGGGGATCACCCCATGCAGTATTGCGCGCTGTGCAATGCCCCGGCCTCAAGACGAACACGTCTAGATTGTGGTCGTCACTGCCACTCAGCAGTAGCTGGTTGAGAACGGCATCATTGGCAATCATGGGCAGTACAACAATTCGAATCAACACGGTCCGACCGGCAACGAGTTGCACTGTATGACGCGCGGGCAAGCGACATCTACCCTGCAACGGTTACGATAACAACCCCCGCCCACTACGGAATGCACGCTGCGCCACGAATGGATCCTTGTCACGATAAGCCCCCCCCATGAAGACTTACTTCATCCGGCAACGCAGTTTAGAACAGAATCGCTACTGACATTGCACAGTAACATGATGAGCAAACAGCTTCGGCACACCCCCTCAGGAGCGCAAGTTTCCAGGCGATGCATCGCAACTCTCGAAAATATTGAAGACAACGGGGATCACCCCATGCAGTATTGCGCGCTGTGCAATGCCCCGGCCTCAAGACGAACACGTCTAGATTGTGGTCGTCACTGCCACTCAGCAGTAGCTGGTTGAGAACGGCATCATTGGCAATCATGGGCAGTACAACAATTCGAATCAACACGGTCCGACCGGCAACGAGTTGTAAAATAGCTGCTACTCACTACGAAGCTCTTACAACACTGCGTGAAGTGCATGAGCAAAACCAGCCTCGATAAAGCAAACGCCTAAACTGAAACCGCCAGCAGCGCAACAGCTGGGTCATGAAAAACGTAATGGACAGTCTGTAACACCACGACGGCCACATGTGAGGCCTTCAGCACAGTAGCTGGTCCAGAACAACATCACCGGCAGCCGGCAGCCTATAGCACCACGACGACCCCCCGTGATGCAACAGCACTGTGTGACGCGCGGGCAAGCGACATCTACCCTGCAACGGTTACGATAACAACCCCCGCCTACTACGGAATGCACGCTGCGCCACGAATGGATCCTTGTCACGACAAGCCCCCCCCCCATGAAGACTTACTTCATCCGGCAACGCAGTTTAGAACAGAATCGCTACTGACATTGCACAGTAACATGATGAGCAAACAGCTTCGGCACACCCACTCAGGAGCGGAAGTTTCCAGGCGATGCATCGCAACTCTCGAAAACATTGAAGACAACGGGGATCACCCCATGCAATATTGCGCGCTGTGCAATGCCCCGGCCTCAAGACGAACACGTCTAGATTGTGATCGTCACTGCCACTCAGCAGTAGCTGGTTGAGAACGGCATCATTGGCCGTCAGGGGCAATACTACGGTATCCAGCGATGCACCAGCACGATGGACCACTGTTTGAGTCAGCGCGGTCCAACCTGCCCCGAGTTGTATAATAGCTGCTACTCACTACGAAGCTCTTACAACACTGCGTGAAGTGCATTAGCAAGCCAGCCTCGAGAAAACAAAGGCCTAAACTGAAACCGCCAGCAACGCAACAGCTGGGTCATGAAAAACGTAATGGACAGTCTGTAACACCACGACGGCCACATGTGAGGCCTTCAGCACAGTAGCTGGTCCAGAACGACATCGCTGGCAGCCTATAGCACCACGACGACCCCCCCGTGATGCTGATGCAACAACACTGTATGACGCGCGGGCAAGCGACATCTACCCTGCAACGGTTACGATTAAAACCCCCGCCCACTACGGAATGCACGCTGCGCCACGAATGGATCCTTGTCACGATAAGCCCCCCCCATGAAGACTTACTTCATCCGGCAACGCAGTTTAGAACAGAATCGCTACTGACATTGCACAGTAACATGATGAGCAAACAGCTTCGGCACACCCCCTCAGGAGCGCAAGTTTCCAGGCGATGCATCGCAACTCTCGAAAACATTGAAGACAACGGGGATCACCCCATGCAGTATTGCGCGCTGTGCAATGCCCCGGCCTCAAGACGAACACGTCTAGATTGTGGTCGTCACTGCCACTCAGCAGTAGCTGGTTGAGAACGGCATCATTGGCAATCATGGGCAGTACAACAATTCGAATCAACACGGTCCGACCGGCAACGAGTTGTATAATAGCTGCTACTCACTACGAAGCTCTTACAACACTGCGTGAAGTGCATGAGCAAAACCAACCTCGATAAAGCAAACGCCTAAACTGAAACCGCCAGCAGCGCAACAGCTGGGTCATGAAAAACGTAATGGACAGTCTGTAACACCACGACGGCCACATGTGAGGCCTTCAGCACAGTAGCTGGTCAAGAACGACATCGCCGGCAGCCTATAGCACCACGACGACCCCCCGTGATGCAACAGCACTGTATGACGCGCGGGCAAGCGACATCTACCCTGCAACGGTTACGATAACAACCCCCGCCTACTACGGAATGCACGCTGCGCCAAGAATGGATCCTTGTCACGACAAGCCCCCCCCCCATGAAGACTTACTTCATCCGGCAACGCAGTTTAGAACAGAATCGCTACTGACATTGCACAGTAACTGGATGAGCAAACAGCTTCGGCACACCCACTCAGGAGCGCAAGTTTCCAGGCGATGCATCGCAACTCTCGAAAACATTGAAGACAACGGGGATCACCCCATGCAGTATTGCGCGCTGTGCAATGCCCCGGCCTGAAGACGAATACGTCTAGATTGTGATCGTCACTGCCACTCAGCAGTAGCTGGTTGAGAACGGCATCATTGGCCATCAGGGGCAATACTACGGTATCCAGCGATGCACCAGCACGATGGACCACTGTTTGAGTCAGCGCGGTCCAACCTGCCCCGAGTTGTATAATAGCTGCTACTCACTACGAAGCTCTTACAACACTGCGTGAAGTGCATTAGCAAGCCAGCCTCGAGAAAACAAAGGCCAAAACTGAAACCGCCAGCAGCGCAACAGCTGGGTCATGAAAAACGTTATGGACAGTCTGTAACACCACGACGGCCACATGTGAGGCCTTCAGCACAGTAGCTGGTCCAGAACGACATCGCTGGCAGCCTATAGCACCACGACGACCCCCCCCTGATGCTGATGCAACAACACTGTATGACGCGCGGGCAAGCGACATCTACCCTGCAACGGTTACGATAACAACCCCTACTACGGAATGCACGCTGCGCCACGAATGGATCCTTGTCACGATGAGGCCCCCCCCCATGAAGACTTACTTCATCCGGCAACGCAGTTTAGAACAGAATCGCTACTGACATTGCGCAGTAACTGGATGCGCAAACAGCTTCGGCACACCCCCTCAGGAGCGGAAGTTTCCAGGCGATGCATCGCAACTCTCGAAAACATTGAAGACAACGGGGATCACCCCATGCAGTATTGCGCGCTGTGCAATGCCCCGGCCTCAAGACGAACACGTCTAGATTGTGGTCGTCACTTCCACTCAGCAGTAGCTGGTTGAGAACGGCATCATTGGCCGTCAGGGGCAGAGCAACGGTATCCGGCGATGCACCAGCACGCTGGACCACTGTTCGAGTCAACACGGTCCGACCGGCAACGAGTTGTATAGCAGCTGCTACTCCCTACGAAGCTCTTACAACACTGCGCGAAGTGCATTAGCAAACCAGCCTCGAGAAAACAAAGGCCTAAACTGAAACCGCCAGCAGCGCAGCAGCTGGGTCATGAAAAACGTAATGGACAGTCTGTAATACCACGACGGCCACATGTGAGGCCTTCAGCACAGTAGCTGGTCCAGAACGACATCGCTGGCAGCCTATAGCACCACGACGCCCCCCCGTGATGCAACAGCACTGTATGACGCGCGGGCAAGCGCCATCTACCCTGCAACGGTCATGATGACAACCCCCGCCTACTACGGAATGCACGCTGCGCCACGAATGGATCCTTGTCACGATACCCCCCCCCATGAAGGCTTACTTCATTCGGCAACGCAGTTTAGAACAGAATCGCTACTGACATTGCACAGTAACTGGATGAGCAAACAGCTTCGGCACACCCCCTCAGGAGCGGAAGTTTCCAGGCGATGCATCGCAACTCTCGAAAACATTGAAGACAACGGGGATCACCCCATGCAGTATTGCGCGCTGTGCAATGCCCCGGCCTCAAGACGAATACGTCTAGATTGTGATCGTCACTGCCACTCAGCAGTAGCTGGTTGAGAACGGCATCATTGGCCGTCAGGGCAGCACAATGGTACCTGGCGATGCACCAGCACGCCGGGAAACAGTCAGAGCCAATACGGTCCAACCTGCAACCATTTGCACAACAGCTGCTCATCACCACGAAACTTGTACGACGCAATCGGCCCCCACAAGCCCCAAGAGGCCCCAAGAGCCCCCCAGAGGCATGCAGAGCAGCACAAGATGTCCCAAGAGAGGATCCAGGATCCTCCTCCAGAGGCCATGCTCTACGGCCGAAGATAGCCTCAGGACTGCTCCAGAGTGCCAAAAGACGGCCCGAGCGTGGCCCAACTGGCTCCCAAGACGACCCCAAGATGGCCCAAGGAACCACAAACACGGCCTCAAACAGCATCCTGAAGACGGCTTCTGCAACCCCTGGGCGGTACGCGAAGTCTCCCCCCCCAGACCAGCCCACCACGGCCCAAGAGGTCCCGAAGAGGGCCAGACAGCCCCAGAGGGCCTCAAGACGGCCCAAGAGCCCCTCAAGACGACCAGGCCCCCTGGAAGGGCCAAGAGGAGCTGGGGGCTCTCCCTCCGCAAGATGGCCCCAGGACCCCCAAACACATGCCCCCAAGATGCCCCCGGAGGGCCACGAAGAGCCAACGGGAACGCTGAAAAGGCTCCCACGAGGCCGCCCCCGAGGTCTCCAAGAGGCCCCCACGAAGCCCCAAACAGACGTGGAGGAAGGGAAGGACAGATCAATGACAACTACAAACATGCATCACGACGAGAAGCGGCAACCGACACATACGAAAGCGAAAGCCGCATGGATCATCTTCTGCGGGTTAGCGGACTGGTGTGAGCCTCTGGAGTTATCGAATATCGCGAGTACCCGATGTCATACGATAGCACGAGCGTGAGGACGAGATCGCTTCATGGTGCACATGCCAATGCCGCCTATTTCCGAGCTATCCGTGCTGACATGAAGCTATCTCGGGCCCCTCCATGGACACTGATGGGCCGTCCTACGACAATGCGTACAAGCAAACAAAGTATTCCTTCAGCGCCTATGTGGGCTTCCAGCCAGTCTGAGCACGACGACTGCATTAAACCAGACAACATGTGACTCAATACATGTGTTTGTGTTTCGAACAGGCTGCCAAAAGATCAGCAAGGGTGTCGATTGATTCAAAGAGCAACGCATTGCTCGAACGACTGACTCCATCAGGTCATAAAGTGGTCTGCGCATGCTCGGAGTTATTGTCAATAATGATGATACGATGTTCGGCTAGATCCGATTCGAGGATCCTGAATTATTCGGCCCTGTCCGAGATATCATTAGGGAGACTCAGACCATCATACAAGGCATAATATCGCGACTCATGCCTCAACACTGATGGCAATATGGAGACGTCTTCCGACTCAGGCCGACCCCACACTGCACACACGCATGAGCTACCCAAACGTCAACCGTCTACAGGATTAGGAAAATGAGCCCTACCTGAGGTCACGTGTAATGTGCATCTGGGGGCAGCGATACTTCAGAGGGGGACTTCACGTGTCAGCCGCTCCTTCACCACTCTGTCCTGAACAACTGCGCTGGCACTGTGTGCATCACGCAAGAAGTGCGCGGCCCTCCTTGCCGACTGAACCAGCAACATCTTCAGTAGCTGGTTGCCTGTACCTGCGCATAAAAGCTAAGGGTTGCTGACACAAAGAGGCACAACAACATCTAACACGTACAAGCACAAGCCAGCGAGTCTTATGCAACAATCCAGCTCATGGATGCACGTCCGCAACATGCTATGTTGATCTGATTAAAGCTATCAAGCTGCTCTCCTCGATCGCATGCCATGACTGCTCCACAGCTGGAAGCCATGATGATGCGAAACGTAAGGGGCATGAAACCGTACTGCTTCGCACGAGTTATCGAGTCGAAGCGCTGAACACGCTGAACACGCAACCATATCAACACCTCAAGGTGCAAAAGGCACGAGCTGACGCAAATATGCGCAATACGCTGAATTGCGCATACAATTGTTACCACAGCTGTACCAAGCGGTGAGAGACGTAGAATAATAGCTCGTGGAGGCACTCACGAACCACTGGGATACACAGCCAGCCCGTCGCAACGACCTCGTCCTCGTTGGGTCTGTCCTGAAAGGGGTAACAAGGCGAACGGAGAAGAGGGGAAACCTGCCGCCCTCCCCCCCCCTGCAAGGGGTGAAAAGGCGTGAGATATGTAGCTGCCTCTCCCCGTGTCCCTCTCCCGCAGGGTCTTACTAAGTCGCGTTTGAGGGCCTGAGTGTGGGGGGGGGGGGGACAGGGCCACGGCACGCACCTCTGGGGCCTCTGGAGCCTCCTGATCTGCACTCCGCGGCCTCCAAGATGCCCAAGATGCCGTCTAAGCTGGCTCAAGCCTGGGCTCCAACACGACGAGGAGAGCTCCCAAACAACCAAGATGGCAAGATTGCCCAAAGAGACCCCAGGTGGCCTCGAAGACACTCCGAAAGGGCTACAAAAGGGTCCCAAAGAGGGGCCCAAGAGGCAAACATCGTCCCAATCCCTTCGTAAACCATATGTTACAGAATACTCGCATGTTTTGTCTTCACATCGTCCAAGACGGATCAAGAGGCTCCCACGATCTTTCCAAAGACGGTCAAAGAAGCTCCCAAGATGGCCCCGAGACGGCCAAAGAGGCGCAAAAGATGGTCCAAGAGGACCCCAACAGGGCCACAAGAAGGCCCCAAGAGGGCAGATCGAACAGGGATTTCTGCTCCGCCGTCCTAAGAGGACCATAGGACCGCCGGCAGGCGCCAAAGAACCTCCCAAGAGGCCTCCAAGATATCCCAAACAGGCGCCAACACGGTCCCCATAAATCCCCCAAAAGCCTCACTTGATTTCTTCTCTCTTCTAGGGTTGGCCGCCAGGAGGCGTCCAATGGAAACCCCAGAACGCTCCCACGAGGACCCTCCGACCGCCAGCCGGCGCTCGAGAACCCCCCCCCAGTGCCGCAAAAGGAGGAGGAGGAGGAGGAGGAGGACGAGGAGGAGGAGGAGGGGGAGGAGGAGGAGGAGGAGGAGGAGGAGGAGGAGGAGGAGGAGGAGGAGGAGGAGGAGGGGAGGAGGAGGAGGAGGAGGACGGGGGAGGAGGAGGAGCAGGAGGAGGAGGAGGAGGAGGGGGAGGAGGAGGAAGAGGGGGAGGAGGCCCAAAAGAGGCCCCCAAACGGTTGCCAGCAGGGTCCAAAGAGGCCTCGCCCGTGGACATCTCCTCCTCGCCTGGAGTGGACCGACAGGAGGCGTCAGAGCAGAATCCCAGAGAGCACGCCCAGGGCGCGTTCCGGAGGCCCGAAAAAGCTCCCCAGAAGCACACAGACGTCCCCAAAGAGGCCCCCAGACTGCTGCCAGAGGCCGAACTGCTGCCCCCGACTTGTCACACGTTACGGTTTCCTGTCCTGCTTGTTTCGGGCCGTTTCGCGCTTCCGACGCCCCAGAACGGCCCAGCGTGTTCCCACGCTGGCTCTGGACGGCCCAACTCGCCACCGAGGGAGCCGCCGAGGTGTCACGCGTTACAGCTTCCTGCGTGCCCTCCACCCGTCGCCAACCGCGAGAAGCCCACAGATCCTAAGGAAACCAAAATTAAACGCGCCTCCCGTTCGCTTCCCGCTGCATGATCTCTGTCATGCCCTTCGTCGTCGGAAACGTCGTCAACATCAGCATCAGCATCAGCATCAGCATCAGCATCATCAGCATCATCATCAGCATCATCATCATCATCATCATCATCATACGCATCATCATCATCATCATCATCATCATCATCATCATCATCATCATCATCATCAGCAGCAGCAGCATCATCATCAGCATCCTCATCATCAGCATCATCATCAGTAGCGTCATCAGGAGCATCATCAGAATCATCATCAGCACCAACATCAACACTACCTACATCATCATCATAACCATACTCACCGACCTCATCATTACCATCACCACCAGCATCATCAACGCAAACATCCTCGTCATCATCAGCACCTCCATCACCATCATCGTCATCAGCATCACCATCATCACCATCATCACAACGATCAGCACCGTCGTCATCATCATCATCATCATCATCATCATCATCATCATCATCATCATGAACATGATCATCACCAATCATCAACATCATCAACCATCGTCATCAACATCATCACGATCATCACTACCATCACCATCACCATCACCATCATCAACACCATCATCGTCATCATAAGCAGATTCATCCTCGTTACCAATAGCACCATCATCACCACGAACACAATCATCATCATCATCATCATCATCAGCATCAGCATCAGCATCAGCATCAGCATCATCATCATCATCATCATCATCATCATCATCATCAGTGAACACACTCATCATTGAGATCATAATTACATGCATCAACGCCGTCATCATCAGCAGCAGCACCAGCAACATCATAATCATCCTCATCCTCATCCCCCTCCTCTTCTTCATCAACATCATCGCCACCACCGTTGTCATTCACGACGCTCCAAATCAACAGTGCGACATGCCCCGAGATATGTCCGAACGCTGTCCCTCCATCCGTGTCCCCCATCTATTAGACTTCTCCACCGTCTTGCTCAATGTCCTCCAAAGGTCCAGCAAGGACTCCAGAACAGCAACTGTGGGCTTGTCCACGACCACCTCTAACCAGGCCACACAAGGTTCAGAACAGGGGTCCTAAACTTCCAACCTTGCCTTAGCAACTTCCATGGGCTTATCACTTCGTCTAGGGATCGACGGAGTGGCGTAGGCCCATTGAATAACAATGACCGCCCAAAGAAGGCCTCGTCGGCGGTCGGAAGATTGCGCCTCATCGCCAATGCATCAGGCGATGAATCCGACGTCGCATGCCGGGTCGCGCAGTTTCGCACGTGTATTGGTGATGCGGCGCGATCCTCCGACCCCATCTGATCTGCCCCCGCTTGGGCGGTCCGGAGCTCCTCCCTTCATCACCCACTCCCTCGGTTTCCCGGCCCATTTGCTGGTATAGCTTCTCCGCTGACCACTTCTCGTCCTTTCCGCTCCTTCCTACTGCACGGCTTCCCCTGGGGCCTTAGGCGACCCGAGGAGGAGGAAGAGGAGGAGGAGGAGGTGAAGGAGGAGATGGAGGAGGAGGGGGAGGAGGAGGAGAAGGAGGAGTAGGAGGAGGTGGAGGGGGAGGAGGAGGAGGAGTAGGTGGAGGAGGAGGAGGGGGGAGGAGGAGGAGGAGGAGGAGGGAGGAGGAGGAGGAGGAGGGAGGAGGAGGAGGAGGAGGGAGGAGGAGGAGGAGGAGGAGGAGAAGGAGGAGGAGGACGGGTCGCCTAAGCCCTTCGGAGAAACCCTCCACTTCCTACTCCTCTTCCCCCTATTCTTCCATCGGCTACACGCAAGGGTGACCCTGGGTAAGAGTGACCTTTGGTGCGGGGCTTTTTGGGGAGCCGCGGGGGGACCAAACACAGGCGCGCAGGGCGCGACTATCGCATCGCGTTCGGCGATCGGGGGACCCCAATGTGCCCGCACCAAAGGCCACTCCAGCGAAGGGTCACTCTTACGTCTAGCCGATTCCAGACAGTCACATCTCCCCGGCCCGCGGGCAGCCCGACAGCAGCCACGGGCGCCCTGCGGGCGCCTTCCCCCGACGGGCGCCCCTTCGGAAAGCTGCGCCGTGCCCTGCCCATCCCTCGCCCGCCCTCCTCCAATATTGCCTTCCCCTCCCCAGCCAGTTTCAGACGAAGTCAGGACGAGGATAAATGTTGGGGAGGATAAATCGAGAGTCTCTGGGTCCCAGCTGCTCTGGAGCATGTCTCGGGCGCCGCGTCCTTCTCAGAGCGCTCCAGAACGCTCTGAGAGCGTTCCGGGACGCTCTGGAACGGATTTATCCTCGTCCTGGCCCCACCCGATACATGTTGGATTCCCCCTCCTCCTCTTGACTTCCTCAGCGCCCCTCCCCCTGTTGACTTCCCTCCCTCGCCCGCTCTCCTGCTTCCCTTGCCTCCAAAGCTAAAAACCAAGATCGAAAGCGCCCATCAGCTTCGATACTCGATCGGCCCCCCCCACCTGCTCCTGCTCCTGCTGAGTAGTAGTAGGCCCAGCGTCGACCGAAGATGCGTCAACGATGCAGCAATACGCCCTCCCGTCCCAGGTCCCCTCCATATGTGTCCCTACATAGATTCCTTTCCGCTGCGGGAAACGCTCCCCTTTGATACACGAAAGCTGTGAGCCTGCCACTCAGGCAATACCCCACTTTGAAATTCAAATAAGTATAAGATTCGAGGAATAGTGCATCGAGATTTACAAATTGAATAGTAGCTGCCCTCAAACCGTGTAAGTGTTGCACTAATCAGAAGATTGCCGTGAGATGCAAAGGGAATCAACAGCGAGAGCCCAATCGAAACAAACACTGGAGACACACCCAACCCCCTCTCCACGCGAGGCGAATATTTTTATGAACGCTCCATGCGCAAGAACACATCGCCAAATATGCACGATCTGCGCTGCCTTCATCTCCGCAGTGCCTCCCAGGAGCCCACGGAAGTGGCGACAATTGCAGAAGTCGCAGCCACCCAGGGAGCAGCGAGGACCCGTCTGGGTCCGCGTGGCCCCCGACTCCGCTGGACCTCCCAGCAGCCCACGACAATGGGCTCCTGGGAGGTGGGAGGAGACAGTGAGGCGGGAGGAGGCAGCGCAGGAGGAGGCAGGGAGGAAAAGGGAGGCGGGAGGAGAGTCGGGTTCCATAGTGCTTTAGGCAAGAAGGAAACTCAACACATGAGGGGAGGGTTGATCCATACGTGCATATTGCGATTCACATATGTATATTTACATACCTACATCCATACATGCATACATGTATGGATGCATGCATGCATCCATACATGCGGACGACATACATACATACGTCATATACATACATCGATGTATAACTATGTATACACACATTTATATGCATTCATATATACCTGCATACCTAGTTAAGTGCACACGTACATACGTACATATGCGCATGCATACATGCAAACATGCTTGCACACGCATGCGTGCATGAAGCCATGCATCCATGCAGCCATGAATGTATGCATACACACATGCATACATACACAATCGCATACCAATGCATACGTGCAAACATGCATGCATGCATGCATGCATGCATCCAAACTGGCATACAAGTGCGCATGCATTCTCACGTATCGATACACATGTAGATACACATGCATATGTACACACCTATTACATATATACATGTATACTTACGTGCGACACACCCATGCATGCATACACACACACGTACACACCAACACACAACAATGCAGACATATACATGCATACACACAGACTTGCATATCTGAATGCACAACTACCTCTCAACATACCTACATACATACATGTGTATAAACATGCATACATGCCGATGTGTACACATAGATACACGCATACGTACAGTATACCTGCACACGTACCTACACCAGACATACACATGCATACATGTATGCATACGTGCATACGACCATGCATGTAACCATACATTTAGATACATATACATGCACACATACCTGCATATGAGTTCACCTACACATATAAACAGCTACACATAGATACATTGATGCGAACGCATGTATGCACACACACACACACCCGCACGCGCTTCGCGCGCTTGGCGCTTAGGTCCTTGCAAGCTCTTCTAGGTGTAGCCTGACGTTTTGGCATCGACACAAATCCATATCTGTATATATATATATATATATCAGAGTGAGGGGCCGAACGGTCATTCATTGTCCCTGGGTGCGTGGCTGAAGTGGGGATCCGTGGTGAAAATCCTGCTTGTCGCGTTGTTGTTGTTGTTTGTTGTCGTCGTCC
>CAUYUJ010002625.1:459940-469940 GCA_963575745.1 Prorocentrum cordatum
AGTAGACTGAGTGAGCAAACGAATCCCTCAGCGGGCGGCGGAGTCGGTGAATGACAAAGCTAAGAGGATGAGGAGGGTGGGAAGGATCAAGGGAGGAAGGGGAAAGGGGGGGGAGGAGGGGGAGGAGGGGGCAGGAGTGGGAGGAGAGGAGGAGTTGGGGGGAGGAAGATCTCCTCCTCCTGTGGGGGAAGTTGTGTTGCTTACACTCCTTGGAGGGCCTATCGTGCCGACGACCACCCGAAAGAGCTGTCGAAGCCGATGCGTCCCCCGTGGGGAGGGGTGCAAGGATCACAACTCACCCAATGTCTCATTACGCTGCAACGCCCGAGATCTTGCCTGCCGTCATATTGCACACTGTGCGTTGCACTGCCTGCAGCGCCCCTTCTGGAGCGAGCGCTTCGGCCTCGATTGCCGAGAACAACAATGCACCGTCCATCGTGCTGGGCGTGGCTTCGCCGCACTCCCGCGTGTGGTTGACCGCCTCAGTGATCGGATCCCCCGATGCGCAAGGGCCGCGACGTGCTCATCGCCACAGCCCAGGTCCCCCAGTCGTGGCTGGCCTGCCTCGCCCCTCCCTCCCCCCCTCCCTCCCCTGGGAGCCGTCCTCTGGAGAGCAAGATCGCATGCACTGCGCCCAGCCGAGGTCCTCGCCGGGGAGGGGGGCAGGGGAGGACGGAGGGAGGAGAGCTGGCGAGGGAGGGTGGCAAGGAACGGCGAGGGCCCAACACGCCTCCAAGAGGAGCCCCAGGGGAACCCGAAGATGCCCAAAGCGCCGAGTTCCCGTAGGTTGTTGAGCGATTTGAGCGTTCGCGCCGTGTCGGCATTCTGACGGCTCAACACGGCTCGACAAGCCCCCACCACTGCCCTGCGATGGATCCTTGAGTGTCTCAGAACGTCCCAAGAAGCCTCCAAGACGGACTGGGAGACCTCCAAGACTGCCCTAAAGCTCCCAAAGAGTCTACCAAGATTGCCCAGAAAGCCCCCCCAAACGTCCTCAGAATTCGTCAGACGGGCCCAGAGCGCCCAAAACTGCCATAGAGGCCCTTATTAGGCCCCCCATGAGGCCACCAAGATGCCTCCTCCTTGTCCCTTTCATTTCCCCCATTCCTCGCGCAAGTGTTCCACCAACGGTTTCCACAGCGGCTGAGGAAACACATGGTCGAACAGCATGGACAAACTTTGGCCACATAGGCACTTTCGACAGAAAGGGCGGCGGTGGTTCGCCGCAGACGTCTTCGATATAACATCCCAACAGGTCTCTGGGCGTAGGTTTAGGAGCTCGTTATGCTAGCCCTCTCGTTCCACTTCGAGGAGGAATGTACCCCTCCCCCTCCCCCTCCCCCCAATCCCTAGGTATGGCGAGGGAGGCCGCGACGATTGGAGCGTCCAAGATGGCCCAATATGGCTCCAAGAGGGCTCCAGATTGCCCAAGATGTTTTCCACGATAGGTCACGATAAGCCAAGATAGCCTCCAACATGCCACCAAGAGATCTCATGACCGCTACAAATCGGCTCCGAGCTTGCACAGAGTCTCTCAAGGGCTGGCCCAAAGGAGCCTCTGGAGGGACCCAAGACGGCGTGAGAGAACCCCTCGACGGCCCAAGACAGCCCCAAAAGACCAGCAAGACGGCCAAGAGGGCCCCAAGGCGGCCCATGAGAGCCCTACGACAGCCCAAGAAGGCACCAAGACGGCCCAAAAATGTCCCGAAGGACCCCTGGATTGCCCCAAAGGAACCCAAGAAAGGATTGAAGAAATGGAGCAAGACGACGAAGACGAAAAAAGAGCTCCCGACACGGCGCGGAAGAGTGTGCCACATGTTACAGCTCTCAGAGACCTCGGGGCACGAGGTGTCACGTGTTACACTGCCTCCTGCGCGCCCCCCCCCCTGGCCAGTCGCCACCGAAGACGTTGGACTGGCACGGTGGCGGAACCTGCCGCAGGCGTCTGGATGACTTGAACCTCGCTGTAGCTTGTGCAGCTTAACCCCTGGAGACGGTGTGCTAATATGCCGCCTACGCGGCCACCGAGCGGGGACAGGTTTCGAGTCGGGGATCGACTACAGAATTGACTTACCCCAAAATTAGTTTTCTCGTCGAATCTACAGAAATACTTAGGATTCTCAGTCGAAGCACGAACATTCAACGCATTCGTCGTATATTCGATGGAGAAAATCAAATTGGGGGTAGATCAATTCTGTAGTCAATCTTATACTCGAGTGTTGGCACTAAAGTGGGCATCATAGTACCAATAATATTGGCACCGGCCGACCGACCGACCGACCCTCCAGGGCCTCCATGATGGAAAGTTGCGTGTCTCTGCCTGGGAGGGCTAGCTTTCGGTTCCTCCTCATCCCCGCCATCTCCCCCTCCCGCCCCCACTCCTGAGGGGCACCGAAGGTGGGGACTGGCACAGGGAGGGAAACATCGACCTGCATTCGGCGATACATCGCCGATAGATCGGCGATCGGCCCGCGAAAGAGAATCCCAACGTTCCTGCGCGTGGTGGGCTATCAGACCCTATCGGCGATCAGGTGCCGATTTAGAAAAGAAACACGCCATAAACATTGACTGTTGGCGCTCCGCGCGGACCTTGGATCTGCGCCAGACCCCCCTCCCCAGCGCGCGGAGCGCGCCAGGGGCGGCACCGGAGGCGTCGCTGGGGCGGCCCAGCGCGGATCTGAGAAATCCGTGCGGAGCGCTCAAAGTTTATGTCTATTGCGTTCTCTTCTTCTTCTTCGGCAATTGGGGGTCGATGCACACCCTGAGCCTGTCCCTCCTACAGGGGGTCAATGAACCGTTGTAGGGGCCTGTGAAGAGGGAGCTTGGAGGGAGGGTTTGTTCCAGCATCGTTGATGACTCTCGGGTTTACACTGGTCCTCCCCCTCCTCCTCCTCCTCCTCCTCCTCCTCCTCCTCCTCGTACTCCTACTCCTCTTCCTCCTCCTCCTCCTCCTCCTCCTCCTCCTCCTCCTCCTCCCTCTCCAACAACTCCTCCTCCTCCCCCTCCCTCCCCCCTCCCTCTCCCCTCCCTCTCCCCTCCCTCCTCCTCACCCTCGAGCCCCGAACCTCGACCTGCACTCGCAACTGCGAGCGCTCGTCGTGAAGAGCACTGGTCCAGGCGTTTGGTTCCTCTCGTGACGCCTGTTGTGACTGGAAGAGGGGGGTGCAGCAAACACAAGAGGGGCACATCAGCAAGGAGGGGGGGCGCGGGCATGGCTGGCGGCGCACCACTGCTGCGCACACCAGACAAGCCACAATCAGGGCGGACGACGGGGTCGGGAGGCCCCGGGGTGCACGACCGTTTTGGCGCCGCTGTGGTCCAGGGGGGGGGACTTGCCGTCGCTAGGACGTCCATTCCCGGCGTTTGTGTCGGTGTGGTACTGTCTCTGAAATGATCCAGGATGCTTCTCGATGGTTTACTCTCTGGGGCGCGCAGACATGGATTAGCGATCCATGGATTTGGCGCGGTCGCCAAATCCATGGATCGGGGGAGGCGCCCTCCCCAAAATGCGGCCGGTGCCGCCCCGCCCGGCGGCGGCACACCGCGCTCTCCCATGGAAGCGGGACCCGTCGCCCATCCGCGCCCCCTCGGGCCGTGTCTGCGATCGCCTGCTTCTCGCCAGGGAGAGAACGCACACGTCCGAGCGATGCCAGGGGGGACGGGCGGACCCCTGCAGCAGGCGCTCAGGTTAAGTCGGGCGTGTCCCCCTACAGGGGGATTTTCGACGAAATTCAAAAAACACTCCAGAAATATTCTGGGGACTATTTTTTTAGATATCATTTGACCTTTTTGGGGTATGTTTGGGGTATCTTTGATTTTCGTCGAAAACCCCCCTGTAGGGGGACAGGCCCGACTTAAGGCTCGGGGCCAGAAAGGCAAGGGAGGCGGGGGGCGGGAGGCGCCGTGATGCCGTCCTTTGCGAAGCAGGTGTCCGCCGCGTCTCTGCAGCACCTGCGGGTGTGAAGGGGCCCAGGGACACACAAGAAAGCTTAAACACACACACACACACACACACACACACACACGCACGCACGCAAATCCCAGGAGTCCCCACATGTTTCCATGTTTTCTGGATCTTCGTCTTCCCCCCACGTCCCATATGCTCCCCTATCTTCTGGGGCATCGACGATTCATTGTGTCTGTGTGTTCCTTCACCTCCCGAGGGTGGGACGACCATGGGGGGGGGCCTGGCGCCCCTGGCGCCGGGAGCGACCAGGCACCGAGAGCAAACGCCGTGGCGTCAGGTCGGGCAGGTCCTTCTAGACAGGAGGACTCTGGAAGAAGCAGGAGAAGCAGTCAAGCAGTAGTCGAAGATACCAGAACACGGCCCGTGTGCTTTTTGCCCCTCCTGCTCTCCCCACGGCGGAGCCTGCTCTCTCTCTCTCTCTCTGTTTTCCTGAAGGGGCCCTGGGACACACACATAAGCAGACACACATACCACGATTCACCACACTCTCCAGTATTTATACCTATATATATATATGCACGTATACATGCTCTGGGTGCTCGTCTCCCCCCCCACCCCCCACATCTTCCCCCACCTCCTGGGGCACCGACGATCCATTGTGCCCGTGTGCCTGTTCTCCCTCCTGACTTTCCCTCCCGCAGCGACGCCTGCTCTCCCAGCAGGCCCCGCCGGTGCCGGCGCACTCCTCGCGCTGCGCGGCCGGGGCCTCGGCCGCCGCCCGGGCCGCGCGCGCCGGCCGCAGCTCGTAGACGTCGAGGCACGGGTTGTCGTCGAGCTCGCACGCGGCGGAGAGCAACAGGCAGCTGCCCTTCTCGGGAGGGGCGGTGGTGCTGACGATGACGATGACGATGATGATGACGATGACGCTGACGATGATTATGATGATGATGATGATGATGATGATGATGATGATGATGATGATGATGATGATGATGATGATGGTGGTGGTGGTGGTGGTGGTGGTGATGGTGATGGTGATGGTGATGGTGATGGTGGTGATGATGGTGGTGGTGATGGTGATGATGATGATGGTGGTGGTGATGATGATGATGATGCTGATGATGATCATCACCATGATGATGATGCTGCTGATGATGATGATGATGATGACGCTGATGCTGATGCTAATGTTGATGCTGCTGATGATGGTGGTGGTGCTGATGATGATGGTGGTGATGATAACGACGATGCTCATGCTTATGTTTATGCTGATGCTGATGGTCATGATGATGGTCATGATGATGGTCATGATGATGATGATGATGATGATGATGATGATGATGCTGATGACGATGCTGATGCTGATGCTGATGATGCTGATGACGATGCTGATGCTGAAACTAATGCTGATGCTGATGCTGATGATGATGATGATGATGATGATGATGATGATGATGATGCTCATGGTGATGATGATGCCCCAGACGTCCCCCAGGGCAGCGTGACCCCAGGGGAGGCGTCGGAGGGGGCAGGGTCCCAGGCACGAGGTGTGCCAGAAGGCCCAGGGCTCTGGAAGCACTCGGCGCCCAAGGACCCTTCCCCGGGGTAGTCGCGTCTGTTCTGGGGTGTCTCTGCAAAGGGCAGAACGTCCACTCGCATGTCCTGTGCATTTTTCGGTTTCGTGCGTATTTTTTTTGCCCGATGGTCCAGGATGGTCCTCGATGGTTCTCGCCGAGAAAAAATGCACACGTCCGAGCGATGCCAAGATAAGAATCACCCCCACACGCGAGGCCGGTTAGTAAACGCACCCACAGAGAAGGAATCGAGCAGGGCAGGGCTGTTCACTACACGCCCGGGGCCGCGTAGCAAACGCCGGTCATCGGTTCCGGGCGGTCTTTCTGCCCTGGAACTCCCAAGGGTAGCTGCGTCTCTTCTGGGGTGGCTCTGGCCTCCCCCTCACCTTCTGGCCGTTGCCGTGCGCGCACTCTTCGGGGACCCCGATCTGGTAGATGAAGGCGGCGCATCCCTCCTGGCGGGCGCAGCGCAGGCCGCAGGCGTCGACGCTGGCGTCGGCGGACTCGGCGTCGCCTATGCGTATGGCGTCCAAGTTGCTGCAGCCCTTGCCCGGGTGGGTGAGCATCCACGTGTGCGCCGCCTGCTGCTCGGGTTATGTCGGGCCTGTCCCTCTACAGGGGGATTTTTTTCTTCCAAAATGCTGAAAAGATGCGCCAAATACTCAAAAAATAGTCCCCATACTACTTTTTTGCTATTTTTGATTATTCCCCCTGTAGAGGGACAGGCCCGACTGAACTTTAGGGGTGGCCCGCAAGGGGGGGGGAGGGGGGGCGGGGCGGGGGGAACGAGGGGCGGGGGAGGGAGGCGCGGACAAGACAGGACAGGCGCGCCGTTGCCGCTCCTCGTGGGCGCCGGCCCGCGAGCGCCCACAAGAAAAAACGCAATGCCTGGGGGGAATTGCCTCGTTGGAAGACAACCGTTGAAGACCCTGAAGCATGCCAAAACATTGTTCTCGGGATTCCAACGCCACTGATCAACCTGACTGTTGCGTGTTGACGATCCTGAATCGTGCCGGCACGCCATTCCTGGGACTTCAATCAACACAGCGAACCAACGTAACTGTTGCACCTGCGTAATCCTGAATCCTTTCAGAAAACAATTTCTGGTACGTCGATGATGGGAATCCGTGAAACTCTTTCAAATGTTCTAGACGAATGTGCGCGGCGCTAAAGCGAGAGCCACATGTTGAAAACAACCCGCCCTCAATCCGCGAATCTCTTGTCATCTTTGTAGATGAATGTGCTCCGCGCTAAAGCGAGAGCCGCATTTTGGAAACCACCCACCCTCAATCCGTGAAACTCTTGCAATGTTTTAAACGTGTGCGCCGCGCTAAAGCGAGAGTCACATTTTGAAAACCACCCGCCCTCAATCCGTGAAACTCTTTTCACATGTTTAAGCTTCAGAGTCATAAAGGGTGAGGAAGTCTCAGGCGAAATGCCCGGCCCGCCCTAAAAACTGGCCTCGGGGTGCGACAGGAAGAAATGCTTTATAAGGAAAAGGAATGGAGGAGGAGGAGGAGGAGGAGGAGGAGGAGAAGGAGGAGGAGGAGGAGGAGGCATTGTCTGTGCCTTTGGAGGCTTGCAGGGACGTCCAGGGACCTCCAGGGACCAACGTGGGTTCTCGGACTGACTACCTTCCCCGGAAGGGGGGGAACGCGGACGGCCTGGAGCCTGGAGCCGGGGGATGGACGGCCTGGAGTCTAAGGGCAACATATAGGAGGATCGGGGAGATCAAGCGGGCCTCAGGGAGGCATCGAGGCTCGACTGGGGCCTGAGACGTAAGGCCAGCGTTCAGAGGGGGAGAAGGCACTGATACCGCTAGCTCTCCCTCGCTTTCGCCCTCTGAGGCCTCCCGGGAGGCCCTCGCCGCCATGGCTGGCTTCGGCCAGAGATTCTCAGCAGAGCGCACTCCCGCAGAGCTTCTTGGAGTAGCGGTATCAGTACCTTTTGGTTTCGCCAAGTGTCGTGTCGGGCGAAATTCGAAGAAGAAGAAGAAGCATAATACACGCCATAAACAGAACGTTTTGGCGCTCCGCGCAGATCTATTGGATCCGCGCCGGGCACCCCTGGCGACGCCTCTGGCGCCGCTCCTGGCGCGCTCCGCGCGCCAGGGAGGGGGGTCCGGCGCAGATCTAAGAAATCCGCGCGGAGCGCCGAACGTTTCTGTTTAGGGCGCTGCTTTCTTCTTTTGGTGATGACGCGGATATGGAACAAAAGGGGTTTACGAAATTTGCTGCGTGCAGCTGGTTCCGGCCCTGCCGCCGGGCGCCCTCCTGGATGTGTTGGCGCCTCCCTGTGCCGGAGACGCGAGACAAGCTGCGTGGGCCGATCCGCGAATTTCACCCGCGCTATCCCTCCCCTTGTCCCAACATCCTTGGCTATCCGAGCACATTGTGAGGATGTCTCGGGCGGGGCGCTGGTTTCAGCATCCCGAAGGGGGGCCGCCAGGGGTGTTTTCACGGTCCCGTTCGCGGCCAGTTTGTGGAGATGTCTGAAGCGGTTTGCCTGTTTCCTGTCCCAATATCCTTTGCTTTCAGAGCAAATTTTGAGGATGGCTCAGGCGGGGCGCTGGTTTCAGCACCCCTAGGCTAAGGGAGCCGCCAGGGGTGTTCTCACGGGCCCGTTCGCGGCCAGTTTGTGGGGATGTCTCAAGCGGTTTACTTGTTTCGGTGCCCGAGATCCTTTGCTTTCAGAGCAGATTTTGATGATGGCTCAGGCGGGGCGCTGGTTTCAGCACCCCTAACGGGAGCCGCCAGGGGTGTTTTCACGGGCCCGTTTCAGGATGTCTCAACCGGGGCGCTGGTTTCAGCATCCCTGAGGAGAGCCGCCAAAGGGTAGGACACGGGCCCGTTCGCGGCCATGTTGCGGGGAGGGATGTCTCAGGCGGTTTGCTCGTGTTCTGGCTGTGCACCTCTGTGTGCACAGCCAGAACGCGGGAGCTCCACGCAACACAGCTTGTGTGCACCTCTGCGGCCCTCACGGAGCCAAAGTCCTGGAAATCGCTTGGGGCCAGAATGTGTGAGGGCGCGCCGATGGATGACCCCAGGGGGGGGGAGTTGGATTCCCCCCCCCCCCCTTTCCCCGATCCGTCGTCGGGGACCCCCCCCCTTTCCCTATCCGTCGTCGGGGACCCCCCCCCCTCCCCCGCTTTCCGGTCCGTCGTGGGGGATCCCCCCCCCCTCCCCCCCTTTCCTGGTCCGTCGTGGGGGATCCCTTCCCCCCCCCCCTCCCAAAAATGGGGGGGGGGGTCCGACGCCCCCCCCCCCTCCCCCCTTTGCCGCCGAATTCGACCCCCCCCCCTCTTTTCCCCCCTTTCGCCACGGCGCCGCCCGTCTCCGGAAGCCGACCCAGACCACCGGAACACGAATCCTCACCCTTACCCCAACCCCCAACCTCAACCCCAAACCCAAACCCTAGCCCCAAACAACACTCACTACAAAGTACGCACTGCTCACTACCCTCAACTCACTACTCGCTACCCACTACTCATCTCTCACTACACAGTACTCACTACTCACGACTCACTACTCACTACCCACGACTCACTACCCACTACCCACTACTCACTACTCACTACTCCGTACTCAGTACTCACTAGTCACTACAAAACTACTCACTACTCACTACTCACTACCCACTACTCAATACTCACTACTCACTAAACACAACTCATTATCCACTAACCGCGATCCGCTACCCACTACTCACACCTCACTACTCACTACTCACTGCCCACAACTCACTATCCACTACTCGCTACTTCCTGCTCCCTACACAGTACTCACTACTCACTACTCGCTAATCCCAACGCCCTACTCGCTACCCGATACGCACTACGCACTACCAAATACTCACTACTCACTACACTCCAACTACTCACTAATCACTACTTCCTACTCGCTCACTAATAACTACTTCCTACTCGCTACTCACTACTCCCAACGCGCTACTCAGTACTCACTACCCAGTACTCAACTCTCACTACTCACTACACACTAGTCACTGCCTACCACTCACTACTCACTAAGCACTACTCACTACCCACTATCCACTACTTACTACTGAGTCCTCACAGTTCACGACTCACTGCGCACTGCCCACAACTCACTACTCACTATCCGCTACTCGCTACCCAATACGAAATATTCACTACCCACTACGCACTACTCGCTACTCACTACTCCCTACTCACTAATTACTATACGCAAGTCGCTACTGACTACTCATTACTCACTACTCACTACTCACGATTCACTCGCAACTCCCTGCTCGCAACTCCCTGCTCACTACCAACTACTCAATACCCACTTCTCGCTTCTCACGGCTCACTACTCACTACTCACGACTCCCTACTCACTACTCAGTACTCACTACTCGCTCCCCCTACTCGCTACGCACTACTCCCTACTCACTACTCACTATTGACTCCTGACTAATCCCTCCTCACTACTCACTACTCACAAAGCCCTACTCGCTACTCACTACTCACTACTCGCTACTCCCTACTCGCTACTCCCTA
>CAUYUJ010002625.1:474940-497440 GCA_963575745.1 Prorocentrum cordatum
AGGCAGAGAGAGAGAGAGAAAGAGAGAGAGAGAGAGACAGAGAAAGAGAGAGAGAGAGAGGGAGGAAGGAATAGAGGGAGAGACAGGGAGACACAGGGGGAGAAATGATGTAGACAGCGAGGGGCAGAGAAGAGGTGATACGAGAGAAGGGACGCGAACGTTTGGGGACTCAACAACTGGCCCGATCATCAAATTCCACGGATTTGGGAGGCAAGGTATGGCGACGAACACTCAGCAAACAAAGACATAGTTGGGTTCCCCGTTCGAGGCCGATCTAATCCCCAGCTCAGGGGTACAAGAGCAACGCACACATATGGAGGCCACCGTCGATTCCTGGGGTCGGCGCTGCACACCCCTTCCTGGCCCGCGAACTCTGGGCTCAATACTGTGGAGGCCAGTCCACAAGAAGCCCCCCACAAGAGACCCAACCCTGAGACCCCAGGACGTCCCTTGACCTTTGGTGCGGGAACGTCACGCCTTCCATGGCGAAGCCGTCGAAACCCAAGAAGCCCAGGGCACCCTGGAGGCAAGCAGGGTGTTTCTTGGCATGGGCCCCCACTGTAGACCAGGACAATGCAAACCAAGACTTGGCCGTGTCTAGCGGGCGAGCCCGCTGAGTCCTCCGCTGCCTGTGCCGTCTGCCTTCTCAGTCTGAGCACCTCGTTGTGCGGCGAGCCGTGCGACACGGAGCACGAGGAGGAGGATGAGGAGGAGGATGAGGAGGAATTGGCCAAGACTTGGCAATGCATGTGCGGCGCTTCGACCCGCGGCCGCCATGCTTCTCGGGCACGTCCAACGTCCTGGTTGTTCTCCCCCGCGCCACGGGGGGCGCGGGAGGTGCCGCCACGAGGAGGGGGAACAGTAGGGTCAGAAGCGACCCCCTCGAAATCAAACGCAAGTGTTTCCCGCGCGCCGTCCTCCTCCTCCTCCTCCTCCTCCGCCTCCTCCTCCTCCTCCTCCTCCTCCTCCTCGTCCTACTCCTCCTCCTCCTCCTCCTCCTCCTCCTCCTCCCCTCCTCCTCCTCCTCCTCCTCCTCCCTCCTCCTCCTCCTCTTCCTCCTGCTCCTCCTCTTCCCGTCCTTTCAACTCGACGCGCTGACAGCGGTCCGACCAGAACTTCAGGGAGGAAGTCCACCGTGGCGACAGGAAGTTTCCCAGCGGCCCAGAATGGCCCTAAAACTCCCAGACGCACTGAACAACATCCTGGAGACGGCCATCCCCCCTCCCAGCAGGCCGCCGCCACCGCCGTCGTCGCCGTCGTCGCCGCCACCGCCATCTTCGTCGCCGTCGCCGTCGCCGTCGCCGTCGCCGTCGAGTCGCACTCGCCGTCGCCGTCGCCATCGCCGTCGCCGTCGCCGTCGCCATCGCCGTCGCCGTCGTCGTCGCCGCCGCCGTCGCCGCCGTCGCCGCCGTCGCCGTCGCCGTCGCCGCCGCCGTCGCCGTCGCCGTCGCCGTCGTCGTAGCCGTCGTCGGCGAGCGGCGGAGGAGAGAGGTGGCGCGCCAGCGAGGCCACGCCGGCGGCAGCCAGGAGCACCTGCCCGCGCCCACGACCAGGGGGCCCAGGAGCGGAGCCGGCGACCCGCCGTGGCGGCGGGCGGTGGCGGCCACGACGGCGACGGCGTCGAGCGACAACGCCCAACTGGCCTCTTCCCCATGCGGCGCCCAGGGCGCCCCTCCCGGGCGGGTGGTCGTGGGGGGGTGACACCCCCATGACCACCCGCCCGACCCTCGGGGCGAACGCAGGAGGGGGTCGGGTCCCTGGCCTGCGGCGTGTGTGGAAACAGTAGGCCGACATCTCGTTCGCCGAGGTCTGCCTCCGAAACGCGCTCGGGGCCCGTGGCCGACAGAAACAACCACGGTAGCTCGGCAAGAAGAAATCTCCCACAAGAAACCCAACCCTGAAGCCCCAGGACGTCCACTGAATTGTTGAGCGGGAACGTCACGCGTTGCAAAGCAAAACCAACGAAACCCAAAGAACTCAGGGGGCCGTAGAGGCAAACAGGCTGTTTCTTGGTATGGGTTTCTACTGTATTCACGATGTCAAGAACACCCTTGGGCAAGTGGCTAGTACGAGTTCGAGAGCTAGTGGCTAGTGCGAGTTCGATAGTTAGAGATCTTCATTTGGGGGAAAGAATTGGGCGGCTCAAGAGCGTCGACCTCAGGCGAAGAACAGAGGGCAGCCCTGGGAGGCGCGTAAGGAGGTGACGCAACGCCATGTTGACGAGAACATGAGCGAGGAGCGAATAGCAAAAGATGATCGACTGGGGGGTTGTAACGCGACGCCGTGGCGACGACGACGACGACGAGGACGACGTTGAACAGTACTTCCTTATTCAACGTCGGAGGGCCGGGGTGGGGTGTCGAGGACCGCAGCTTGGAGCTTGGAGCCTTGCATTAGCGTCGGTGCTCGCTCGTCGTCCGCTCGATCGTCGCCCCTCTGGAATCTCCCCCACGGCCCCACATCTCCTCATACGGCGCGTAGAAAAGCTCCATGTGTGCAGCTTGTCTGGGGGCGCCTTGGACATCTGGAGGGGCCCTCCATAACCACGGCTGGACGCGACTGTCGCCTGCCAGGACAGGCCTCGGGGGGGGCGGTCGCCGTGAGAGGCACAGGAGGGCCGAGACCTCCAAGAACGTGGGATGGTCGCGATCTTCCTCTGATCCCACAGCTTTTTCCAGATGGGCGACGAAACGAGACGGGTCTTACGCGAGATCATGTGGCGACCTTGAGCGGTGGCCTACGCGGACCGCCAGCGCGGCACGCCACACTGGAAGCGAGGGCGCCCACGCGCGACCTTGCGCAGGCAGCTCAGCCTCTTTTGTGTATCGTGGGTGCCGTTTCGAGCGTGCTCGCGGCCTCTTGGGGGGTCGTGGGGCCTCTTGGGGTATCTGTGGGAGGCATCTTGGAGCTATCGCGGGGATCATGCGCAAGCCTTGGAAGCGCATCGGAGGCGAAACTGCAAAACGCAAACATCAGTGATTTTCTTAAGGCGTCTCCTTGGGCGTCTCTTGGGCGGTGTAGGGGGCCTCTGGGAAGACTCTTGGCACTGTCTTGGGCTCTCGTGGGGTTCTCTTTTTGACAGTCGGAAAATGTCTTGGGCCATCTGAATCCTTGTGGGGTGTCTCGGAGCCGTCCTGGGCCGTCCCGAGGCCCTCCTGGGGATCCCTGGGAGACCCGGGAGAACGGTACCGGGGATTTGCCGAACATGTTCCCGAGGTGGGGGGCGCCCTTGGGTGGGGGGGGCGCATTTGTATATATATATATATATAAGTGAACATACATGAATACATGCATACAATCATCATTCACACATACACACATGCATACGTGCATGCACACATACACGCATAAGTGCATACACGTATGTATATACAAAAATGCGTTACGTATAAGAAGCGATATACAGATGAAAACAAACAGGTGAGCGCTTGCCCAAAAGCCCGCGGAACTTGACTCGCGCATCTCCCCACCGATGCGGTCGCGTAAGCGGCTGGGCGTCCAGAAGAGCAGCAGCAGGCTGCGGTTCCTCGCTGCGCAATCACTGTGAACTGGAAGCAACCGCAGCGAAGAATACACATGAGCTGGATCAGTGCATCAAGCGAACCCACACTGACACTGACGAATGCATCAACACTGACACCTGTGACGAACGCGTGCGGTGTACAACGCGAAATGGGTTCATGCAGGCAGCACCGCACAATTGCGCGCACCATGCCTTCCAAGACAGCCTGGTGAAACAGGATGGTTCAACAGCGTGGGAGCGCATGGCGGCAACGCGGTCCAAGAAAGCACAGTCCTCATCTCCCACGCCCAGCTCCGTCTTCCTCACCGCCCCCTGCTCCCCGCGCCCCCTCCATTCCCCCCTCTCCCTCCCTCCCCCACATCCTCCTCCTCCTCCTCCTCCTGCTGCTGCTGCTCCTCCTCCTCCTCGGTCTCATCCTCAACGTCCCCCCCCGACACCCGATGAGGCCTCTGAGGGTCTCGGAGGCCAGGAACAGATCCAGACCGCCCCCGAGCCGCGATCCTCCTCACCCTCCTTCCCCCCGCGCTCGCGGGGGTTGGAGGGGGGGGTAATCCGAAGGGAGGCGGAGGTTATGAGGTCAGGTCGGGAGGCAAGAGGGGGAGGAGGACCCTCCCCGTCATCCTCCTCCTCCTCCTCCTCCTCCTCCTCCTCCTCCTCCTCCTCCTCCTCCTCCTGCGCTCGTACCGATACTTACTCCTCCTCCTCCTCCTCCTCCTCCTCCTCCTCCCTCCTCCTCCTCCTCCTCCTCCTCCTCCTCCTCCTCCTCCTCCCCCCCCCCCACCCTCTCATCCTCCTCCTCCCCTCCTCCTCCTCCTCCTCCTCCTCCTCCTCCTCCTCTCCTCTCCTCCCTCCTCCTCCTCCTCCCCTCCTCCTCCTCCTCTCCCCTCCTCCTCCTCCTCCTCTCCTCCTCCTCCCTCCTCCCTCCTCCTCCCTCCTCCCTCCTCCTCTTCCTCCTCCTCCTCCTCCTCCTCCTCCTCCTCCTCCAACCCTCTTCCTTAGAAACAACTCGTCCCCGTCGAACCCCGAGGCGGGTAGAAAAGGCGGGCCTGGCGTTTCGCCTGAGACTTCCTCACACCCTATGACCCTCAAACTTACAACAATTTCACACACATGGGGGGCGGGTGAGTATCAAAATGTGGTTCTCGCCCTAGCGCCGTGCACATTCGTAATCAATCCAACAAGAAGTTTCGCGGGTGGAGGGCGTTTTTTCAAAAGATGGTTATCGCCTTAACGCCGCGCACATTCGTCCGAAACATGCCCGCAGAGGTTCACGGATGTCGGGCGGGCCGTTTTCCTTATGACGTCTCGCCTTAGCGTCGCGCACATTCGTCTGAAAAACTTTCAAGATGTTCACGGATGAATGGCGATCTGTTTTCAGAATGCGGCTGTCTCCTAAGAGCCGCGCACGGTCGTCATAACATATTGTAAGAGCTTCACGGGTGGAGGGCGGATCCTTTTCAAAATATGGATCTCGCTCTGGCGCCGCGCAAATCCGTCTTACGAGTTTGCAACAACATCCAAGGAGTCTCGCGGTTAACGTCCCAACCATAATGTTTTGACGCGATGTTGGAATGTCAATACGCAGAAGACATGCTGAAACGCGTTTCCCATAACCGCGTTTTGGCACGATTCAGGATCGCCAACACGCAACAGTAACGGTGATTCGCGGCGTTGAAGTCTCAGGACTGGTGTTCTGGCACCGTTCCAGATTTTCACATGGTTGTTTTCCAACGGGGCAATTCCCTCAGTGAAAATTGCTCCTTGCAGGGGCCTGTGAATAAGAAATTGGAGGGAGGGTTCATTGCAATATCGTTGGTGAGTCTAGGGCTTGCACTGGTCCTCTTCCTCCTCCTCCTCCTACCTCTCTTCCTCCTCTGGACTTCGTCCTGGGACTCCTTAGTCCTCCACATCATCCTCCTCCCTCCTCCTCCTCCTCCTCCTCCTCCTCCTTTTCCTCCTCCTCCTCCTCCTCCCCCTCTTCTCGGAATAGACGTCGAGGGGGAACAAACCAGAACTTAACGTGTCAACCACATGCATCTATGCGGGTTCCCGGGCGCCTCGTGGCGCCAGCAACGATCATGTACCGAGAAGAGCGCTGGCGGCACAGCCGAAGAACAACTGCGCGAAGCAAATGCTGCACCGACCCCGTTCCCAGACCATCTCTTTCGCCCGAAGTAGCACATGTCGACCTCGATCCACTCCGACATCGGGCTTCCTCTTCTGCGGGCCCCAGAAGACTCAACTTTTTTCTCCCGCCCTGGAAGACGGCGTTTTAATGTTTGATCGCACTGCGTGTCCAACGCGCTCTTGTTGCTACAATGGCATACGTGTTCCGATCCAAACAAAATGAAGCACGTGCGTGGCTACTGCTTGTTCCGTGCATGTCTGGTGGTGGAGTGCCCCAGTCGTGCCTGCAAAGATCACGCAAGGTCTTAAAACATAAATCGATCGAGGCGGAGCACTTAAGCTTTGCAAGGGTTTAGTGGCCCCCGTGTGAGCATCATCGAATATCGCGCCAGGCTGTGTCAATCGGCACATTCAGTTTCACAATGCATTGTATGTGCAGTCGCACGCATGCGTGTGATGCGTGCGCGTGCGTGTGTTTGTGCGTGTACGTGTGTGCGTCCGCGTATGTGGGTGTGTGTGGGTTGTTCCAATGATCACATGATTGCGTATGTGAAAGGCACGCGCATGTGGACATATACATAAATGGGCCTCCGTTCACTGCTCGCACATACGTCCGTTGATGGCTATGAGGGCGACGTGCAATGTATGGGCAAGGAATGTTTTTTTTCGGATACCGCGTATTCGCAATGCGACGTACACTGCAGGCTTGCATTATAATGTCCATATACCATCGGTTTCAAATTAAGTCCTGTTCGTCTTGGGTTTTCCTGTGCCCAGTTCTTTCCATTCTTAACCCCCGCGTTCCTCATCATACCCTTTCGCCGTCCCTTTCTCATCGGGTCCAGTGGTTCGATTATCCTCTTTCTGCCCCGTCATAGTTTGATGGTTCCCTCCTCTTCCTCCGCGTAGTCCCGCCGAAAACTTGAACTGTTGTCCCTCTTCCGAAACCCTCTTCTCCTTCGTGGAAGCCCCCCTGTTTTGTCCTGGGGGGAGGGTGGAGGGGGAGGGGGTGGCGCGAGGGGTGCGAGCGTCCAAGGTGGCCCAACATGGTTCCATGACGGCCTCTGATGTTCCAACATGGTTCAAGGTAGCCGAGAATGGTTCACGATAGTTCCCGACACATCTCCCAACATACGCCCGACGAGTGGCCACAAAACGGTTCCAAGTACTTTCCGAACCTCCGCGTGGAACTTTCGGGACCCCCCCCAAGGAGGCCAACGTCCTCCAACTTCTCCGGCGGTAGGACCCCGTGTGATAATCCGCCGACCCCTTGGGGTTCATCGGCGTGTGAGATGTTCCCCCTCCCCAAACCCCTCCCCCGGGAGCCCGGTCCGGTCCATTTGGAGGGGGGGGGGGGTCCGGCCGGACGGGCCGGAACCCCCCGGAGGTCTCATCCGCTCCCGAAAAACGTGGAAAAACACGTGAAATTCGTGTAGGGACGCGTCTGGTGGCCTCGAAATGGGTTTGGGACGCCCCACGAGCGCTCCAAGACGTCCAAGTTTGCCCGAAGACGGGCCACGAGGCGTCCTCGACGGCAGAAGAGGTCCCCACGAGCTCCCCCGAGGGCCTCCGAGATGCGTTCCACAAGGGTCCCTAGACGCCAAAATTGGGCCATTCCCATTGTGAAATGCACATTTAAAAAAATTCAGCTTTGGATCTTTCCGATGCTCCCCGACGGCCCAAGAGGCTCCCAAACCCGCTCCCAGACGGCCCCAGAAGCCTCGCAGAGGGTCCCCCACAGACCCCTAGAGGGCCCAAGATGGGCCAACAGGCGTCCAAGACGGCCCAAGAGGGCTCCGAAAACGGCCCCAAGAGCGTTCCAGGAGCGTTCCGAGTTCCTTCCCCGAAGCTCCACATGGTCCCAGACGGTCCAAGAGCGATCAGAAACATCGACGACGACCTCCCGACGGCTCACGAGGCCTCCCCAGACGCCCCCACAGGCATCCAAGATTCCCCCCAAGAGGCCCTCTAGACGCAAAAAATCGTTTGTTTCCTTCGTAAAACGTATATTTTTTCACACGTGCGCTTTTGGGGGTGACGAAAAACGTGGAAAAACACATGAAATTCGTGTAGGGACGCGTCTGGTGGCTTTGAAATGGATTTGGGACGCCCCACGAGCGCTCCAAGACGTCCAAGTTGCCCGAAGACGGGCCACGAGGCGTCCTCGACGGCAGAAGAGGTCCCCACGAGCTCCCCCGAGGGCCTCCGAGATGCGTTCCACAAGGGTCCCTAGACGCCAAAATTGGGCCATTCCCATTGTGAAATGCACATTTTTAAAAAATTCAGCTTTGGATCTTTCCGATGCTCCCCGACGGCCCAAGAGGCTCCCAAACCCGTTCCCAGACGGCCCCAGAAGCCTCGCAGAGGGTCCCCCACAGACCCCTAGAGGGCCCAAGATGGGCCAACAGGCGCCCAAGACGGCCCAAAAGGGCTCCGAAAACGGCCCCAAGAGCGTTCCAGGAGCGCTCCGAGTTGCCTCCCCGAAGCTCCACATGGTCCCAGACGGTCCAAGAGCGATCAGAAACATCGACGACGACCTCCCGACGGCTCACGAGGCCTCCCCAGACGCCCCCACAGGCATCCAAGATTCCCCCCAAGAGGCCCTCTAGACGCAAAAAATCGTTTGTTTCCTTCGTAAAACGTATATTGTTTCACACGTGCGCCTTTGAGGATGACCCCCGCTCCTGCACGGCCCCAGAGCCCCCCAAACCCGCTCCCAGACGGTCCAAGACGCCTCCAAGAGGGCCCGTACATAGCCCTCGAGGGCCCCAAGACGCGCAAACACACGTCCAAGACGGCCCAGAAGGGCTCCGAAAACGGCTCCGAGAGCGCTCCAGGAGCGGTCCGAGTGGCCTCGAAGAGAGCTCCACATGGTCCTCGACCGTCCAAGGGCGATCACAAACATCGACGACGGCCTCCAAACGGCTGAAGAGGCCCCCAAGACGGCCCAAGAGGCATCCACAATGCGCCCACAGAGGGCCTCTAGACGCAAAAAACCGCCCGTTCCCTTTGTAAAACGTATATTTTTCTCACACGTGCGCCTTTCGGGGTGCCCCCCGCTCCTGGACGGTCCCAGAGCCCCCCAAACCCGCTCCCAGACGGCCCAAGACGCCTCCAAGAGGGTTCCCCATATAGCCCTAGAGGGCCCCAAGACGGGCCAACAGACGTCCAAGACGGCCCAAAAGGGCTCCGAAAACGGCCCCGACAGCGCTCCAGGAGCGCCCCGAGTGGCCTCGAAGAGAGCTCCACATGGTCCCCGACGGTCCAAGAGCGATCAACAACACTGACGACGACCTCCAGACGGCTACAGAGGCGACAAGAGGCATCCACGATGCGCCACAAGAGGGCCTCTAGACGCACAAAAACGCCCGTTCCCTCTAGACGCACAAAAACGCCCGTTCCCTTCGTAAAACGTATATATTTCTCGCACATGCGCCTTTTGGGGTGTTCCCCGCTCCTGGGCGGCCCCAGAGCCCCCCAAGACCGCACCAAGACGGTCCAAGAAGCCTCCACGAGGGCCCCGCGACAGCCCAAGAGGGCGCCAAGACGGGTCTCAAGAGGGGCAGAGGACGGCCCAAGAGAGCCCCGAAGACAACGCGCGCGACTCGCGGTCAGATTCCTCGCAACTTGCGTCGCTTCCCGCCGTGATCGTCACTTGCTTCCGCAGGGCGTTTCGGCGGGTCTCTGACCATGGCCTGAAACGATCGAAGGTCAACCCACGGCCGCCCCTGACGGTTCCAAAAGACACCGCAAAGCAGTTCTGAGGTCACCAAGGGCATACCACAGTCCTCGGCAACAGATGGCGACGGCCAAGACGGCCGAAAAGAACGCACAGAGCGCCCCATGACAGCCCAAGAGAGGCCGATGACAGCCCAAGAGAGCCCCAAGACAGCCCAATACTGCCACAGGACGGCCTAAGGGGCCCCAAGACAACCCAAGAATGCCCCAAGAATGGCCCAGGGGCCTCAGACCACCCAAAGAGGCGACCAGACCACTGCGCGATTCTTCATAAGGGGTCGGCGGATGTGGCGTAAGCCTGAAGAATCTTCTCGGCTCGTCTTGAAGTAATCATCATCGTCGTTTTTGTGATTGCGGAAGCTCCCTGTCTGTCCCCGTTGCGACATTATCTTTCCACCCTTGGCGCACGCCCTTCCCCCGCCCACTGCTTCGCTTCTCCATCGCCCTCCTGCCCCCCCCCGCCGCCCGCCGCCTGCAAGGGCGCGCGCGTAGACTTTCCCTGGTTCCGTCGCCGTTTCGGTCGGCGGGGGCGTATTTTCCGATGGTCCGATCGCGCAGCCGCCGGGGCAACCTCGCGAACCGCGCCGTCGGGACAAACCCGCGGGCCGCTGGCCTACGGGACAAACCCGCCGGCTTCGAGCGGGGCGCAGCCGCGCTCAGGCGGGAGGCCGCGCGAGGCCAATCTGCGCGGGGAGCTGCTCGGTCTCGGCCCTGGAACTCGCCGCCCACGCGTCGAACTCCTCGGGCCCCCCAGCTGGGGCGCCGGCGGCCCGCGCCCCAGAAACTCGCGAGAAGGCGGTCGCAATATCAACGTTTTACGAGCGCGCGTGGCGCGGGGGCATATGGCGCAGAGGCGCAGCCTCCACTGCTCGCCCGACAGGCCCGCGCGACCAGCGCCCCTATCCTTGGCGCAGTCAACGGAGACGCCCTTGCGCAGCGTCTGACCCAGCGACAGCGCGGAGGTGAAGTAGGACGCGCGGATCAGGGTGAACCCCGAGCGGCGCGCGGCGCGCGGCCTTGGGCTCTGCCACGTGAGTCCTGCCCTCTGGGCCTGAACATGAGCGAGTTCAGTGCCAGCGCTCAGGCCTGGCCGTCATCGTTAGCACCTTCGGCGCCCTGCAGCAGCAGCTCGGCGACCTCCTGGTAAGTAGATCGGCGACTCATGAAGACCGCGCACCTGCAGCCATACCCCCTCGGGTAAATAGGAAGCGGGCACGGAGAAGCTAGCCTAGCCCGCACTCCTCGCGCCGCTGCTCGTCCACGGGGTGGAATTCGCCTAGCCCGCACTCCTCGCGCCGCTGCTCGTCCACGGGGTGGAATTCGAAGGACACGATGAAGGCCTCTGCCCCTGCACGATCTAATATTGTTCTTCGGCTCCCGCTGCGCAGCCACGAACCGAAGCTCCATGCCGACGCGTGAGAGTAAGACGCCATGGATGTCCCCCGCCTTGTGCATGTTCGAGACGTGCATACAAAAAAAAAAAAAAAAAAAAAAAAAAAAAAACGTTTCCCGCGTCGGGATCGCCGTGGACCGTGATGCATTCGCCCACGGCCTGCACTGCAGGAAAACGAAGTGTACGCCCAGACGCCTTGCGTCGCGGCTGGTACGCGTGTTCATCCGCCTCGCCGTTTCCCATTAGATGCCCATGCCGCACCCTGGCCGAATAAGCCCGTAGGGATAGCGCCCATGAGCAAGGGCCCCCCGCTCGGGACTTCCTTAGACTCACAGACGACGCTTCCGCTCGAGACTCCTTCCAGAGTCATGCCTCTGGAACCCAAAATTGACGACAATTAGAAGTTATGGACGACCCCCTCGGATTACTAACACGTTCCCGTGGCCCCATAGGGAGGGGGCTCCCGCTCGAGACTGCCTAAAGGATCACGCAGAGACGAGACACGCGCTCGAGACTTCCTACATTACAAACCTCAGGAGCCTAAAGCGACGGCCGGTACAAGTTTGGATAGCCCTCTCGGATTCTAACGTAGTCTGGCAAGCCCATATGGAAGAGACTTCCTGACAAACCACACACAAGCGAGACCCTCGCTCGAGACGCCCTCCAGATTCAAGCCTCTGGAGCGCAAACATGGTGACAGCCTAGCCACAACTTTGGGCGACCCACTGGGATTCCTACCTGATCCCGCGGCCCCATAGGGAAGGAGCTTCGAGTCGGGACTTCCTCACATTCAAGGACGAAGCCCCCGCTCGAGACTTCCTCCAGATCTGGGCCTCAGGAGCCCAAAAATTACTACTCGTTCGATGTTTGGGCGATGCGCTCGGATTACTAAATGATCTGCGGGCCGCAGAAAGACGGGGGGCTCCCGCTCGAGACTGCCTCACAATTCACTCAGAGACGGGCCCCCCGCGCGCTGAATGCGTATAACCATTAATTGGGGAAACAACAGGTACCGATTCTGCTATCCCCCAGACCTCTCCCGGGGTGCGTTCTGACCTGCACTTCGATGCGAATCCATCGATGGCGACGAGGGCCTCTTAGGAGACCGAAAAAGTGGAGAACGAGGGAAAGGTACCTTTTCCCCCTCTGAAGAAATCGCCGCCCCCATCCAGCGACGCTAAGAGTCGGCGGTGGACAAACCTCCCTTTAGTAAACCTCCCCTTAGTGAAAACGGCCTGGGACCGAAACCGACGGACCTGGACACGCAAAAATGACGGTCGCGACGCCCTCTCGCGAACCGAAAACGGCAAATTCCTTAATCGACGTGTCAGGGTAGGAAATCTATCCACCCCCGAAAGAGGTCTCGACCCTAATTATGCCCTGGACCGGTCTTCCATCCTGAGCCGTTTTTTGACGGACCCGAGGCCCGGCGAGGGCGCCCCGGGGCCGAAAACGGCCACAAACCTCCGCCGTGACTTTTTCACACCTCGAGGGCGCCTGGGACCGTCGCCCCCCCCAGCAGGAGGAGGAGGAGGAGGAGGAGGCGGAGGCGGAGGGGGAGGCGGAGGAGGCGGAGGAGGCGGAGCGACGCCCAGCCACGCCGGCCCGTCGTGCCCGCCTTTGGCGCCGCCGCTGCCGCAGGCGCCCCGCCGCGGCGGCTCCGCGGCGGGCGCCCCGCCGCCAGCCTCGGGGGCCGCGCCCTCGGCCGGCGCCTCGCGTGCGGGGCGCGGCGGCGGGGCGAGCAGGGGCGAGCGGGGACCGAGCGTCCCGGCCCTCCTGTGGGCCTGCCGCGACGTGTTCTCTCGGGGGCGGCCAAGAGGGGGGGTGCGAATCATGACCGGCGGCACGCGCGCGGCCCAAGGGGAAGGGCTGGGGACGTGATGAAATAAGAAGAGGCGCCATGAAATCTGAGGAGTTTTCATGGCCCACGCCATGACATCCATCCCCCCTAGTCATCACCCCCCCTCTTTGCCGACCCCGAGTTCTCAGAGCCCACAGATGCTGTGAGAACGACAGCGACGTTCTTAGAACAGAGATCCAAGGTGTGAAGCCAAGACTGTCCCAGCCAGGAGTGTTCTGAGAGCAGTTCGCGCAGACCACAAAAGGTTCTTAGAACATTCTTTGGCGGGCCTATAGGCAGGCCGGAACGCTTCGCCACTGCTCGAAAGGGGGCGGCGGGGGCGGCGGGGCGCGGGCGCTCCCTCGAGTCCCTCGAGGGAGCAAGCGCACGCGCGAGCCCCGCCCGAAAAGAACATGACGTTCATAGGATGCTGCGAGGCCGCAGGCCGTGGGCGGGGGGGTCCGAGAGGTCTCCTGCGAGGCCGCAGGCGGGGGGGGGAACTTGCAGAACGCAGGGAATGCAGAGCCCGCTCGCCCGCTCGCTCGCTGGCTCCCTCGAGCGAGCGCGCGAGCGAGAGGTGTCCCGCTCGCGATCGGCGATCGGACTCGGGCTCGGGCTGAGGGCTCGGGCTCGTGCTCGCTCTGGGGCTCGGGGTCGCGCACGGGCCCGAGCTCGGGCGGGAATCATCTGTGGTAGTGCCGAAATTCAAAACATGGCTCGCGATAATGGCGGCTTGCCAAAACTGAAGGCCGGAGGCGGCTGAGGCTCCGCGAGGCCCTCTTCGAGATCTCGAGGGTCCTTGGACGCTGTGGGGCGGTGTTGGGCCTCAGGGACGCTCCTCATCGCCACGGCTGCCCTTCGAACAGGTCTGGGGGTCGACGTTTGACCCCCGATCTCAGGCCCCTCGGGCCGTGTAAACGAGGCAGGCGGTTTCAGCAGTTTTGGGGGTCAGGGGGGCCCTTCCTACCAGGACTGGCAAAAAACGTCGCACGGCGAAGCCGATCCTGGGAAAAGGGTCGGTACTTATCTGAGGCTTGCGCCCAGAGCGACAACAAAAAGACACATCGGGAATATGGTTCCTCCTCCGCCCTTCTCTCTCCCCTCCTCCATTTGCATTCGGCTAACTTCAACTATTATGAGTGTAGCGTACGGCCGTCACAAAAAAAGGTGTAGCGATCCGACTGACATCTGGCGGCTACGTATGACGGCTGCAGGTCAGTGCGGAAAACAATAAAGCAATTGGTGGTGGAACAGGAAGAAGTTCCTGTGAGGGTGCAGAGGAACTGAGCGTGCAGCCATAAATTTGGAGTGGGGGGGGGAAATATCAAACCAGATGCGATAGGATGTCACGATGACCTGAATGCGAGGAGGCACCGAACGAGGGAGAGGACGGAATACGCGTGCAAGCCTGCAGGGTTCATCAGCAGCTTGTTGTATCTGCAGGCTATGGGTTGGCACAGGCCGACTGGCTGGTCTGTTGGTAGCTGGTTTGTTGAGTATCCACCCCAGTCTCGTACCTCCCGCAGCCCGTAAGTACACAGTAGCTATCCTCCTCCTCCTTCTTCTCCTCATTATCAGCCTTCCCCGTCTCATCCTCCATGCCCTCCCTCCTCTTCCTCGCTTCTCCACCGCAACGGCCATGGCGCACAACCCACTTTAGGTCGGATGGTCATCATCGCATCTTCCTGAGATCCGACGCCAGAAAAAGTGCAACATTACCGACCACTGAGGGCCCCGGGGCCCGAAACCTGGCGGGCATGCCCGGTGAAATTGTGACCCCCAGATCCGAGGGTCCCGCAGTTCCTGGGGTCCGAAATCGACCCGCGGACCTCTCGCAGGGTGAGTTCTGATAAGAATTCTGAGGCGGACGTAGCTGTGGCAACGATTAGCCTCCCAGGAATGCAACATGTGTTATATATGCGTCTAATTTTTTGTGTGAACAATAAAACGGATCGGACACGTGCAACAACAAATCGGATGCCTGGACCCAGCTCCCGTCTCAGGGCTCATATCCGCCGTAGGCCTGGCCGGCCAAGCACAGGGGGAAGCAGCGCGGGCTCCAATGCCGCACACCCTGCCTGCTCCCCCCGCGCTCCCGCCCACGCCCCCGCCCGCGCGCGCACGCCCGCGCAGTCGAGGAGTTCCCAGAGGGTCGTCGGCGGCGTCTGGGTCCACCCAGAAAGCTCGTCGGGTACGGTCGAACCCAGGACAGGACAACAGTATCCAAGAACATGCGACCCTCCGTCGGCCAAGACACACAGAGCATCCAAAGGCGCCCTCCCCTCGATGCTCGAGAACGTGCAACGAGCACGAATAACAATAGTTCGAAGAAGAAAAACGGCATGAACATAAACTTTTGGCGATCCGCGCGGACTTCTCGGATCCGCGCTGGACCCCCTCACTGGCGCGCGCGGAGCGCACCAGGGGCGGCGCCGGAGGCGCCGCTTGGGGGCCCAGGCGCGGATCCAATAAGTTCGCGCGGAGCGCCAAGAGTTCATGTTGGTGCCGATTGTTCTTCTTCGAGCCAGGGTACCTTCTCCGAGCCGACCTCGGTCCTGCACCTCGGTCCGACTGCACTCTACCAAGGGCTCTCGGCTGGCCCTCCCCGAGACTTCTGGGCACCTCCTCCCGGGCCGGGGGGGGGGTCGCCGGCCGCCCCACCCGTGCTATCGGGGGCGTCGAGGAGGGGGGCGTCCGAGAGAGAAAGAGGGGTGCAAGGCATGGCCGGCGGCGTGTGCGCGGCCCAGGGGGGAGGGGTGGGGTGGGGACGTGAGGAAGCAAGCAGGTGCGCCATGAAATCAGGGGAGACATCATGGCCTACGGGAGCCTCCCATACCATCTTGTCGGCTCTGGCGAATTGCCACTCATCGACGCTCGTCGACGCTAATCGACGCTAAATTGACGCTGAACGACGCTAGATCGGTGCTGTTTCGTCGACTCCCAGATGCTAATCGGCGCTCATCGACGCCAAAGACGGAATCAGGAGGGCATGCCAGGCTCCCATGACCTGCTACTGAAAGGGCCCCTGCCATGATCCCTCCCCCCGCACCGCAGTCATCACCCCCCCTTGGCCGCCCCACGACCTGCGCGGACTCCTGGCATCGGCCGCCGGGACCGGTGGATCCGAGCCGCTGGGGCCTGCTGCCAAAGCCACCGATCCTGGGCCCGCGGCCCTCCTCGGAATCCCACGCAAGATTCTGTCCCGCGACGCGGCGGCGTCCCAAGACCCCGACATTTTTTGGTGCTCGCGCCGGAATTGGCGACTGCAGACACAAACATCTGACCCCGTGGGCCGCGTTTTAGTAAGGAGCCGAACTCTGTACACCGACACTTTTTCCTGCCCCGCACTGAAATTCGCACAGGAAAGCGGATCTTGGTGTATACGGAATCCTCGCGTATACATGTTTCGTTGCTTCCCTGGGGAAACGTGGGAAAAAAATACACCACACCACCCCGACGTCGTCCCCGACCCTTAAAAGTCCTGGGATTGAAACAGCCCGCCACTGGTAATGTAGATGCTCCGGTTTCCGAGCCAGGACACCTAAAATGTAATGTTAGGGCCGAAGTTGGCGACGGCAAACACAAACATCTGACCCCGTGGGCCGCGTTTAGCGCGTCGATTGACACTAACAACTTCCTGTCGCACCTCACGGGAGCCTCCCATACCATCTTGTCGGCTCTTGCGAATCGACGCTAATCAACGCTAAATCGACGCTAATCAACGCCGAATCGACGCTAAATCGGCACTAACTCATCGACTCCCAAACGCTAATCGACGCAAGTCAACACTAAACACTGAATTAAGAGGGTATACCAGGCTCCCATGATTTGCTACCGAATCTGACCCCGTGGGCCGCGTTTAGCGCGTCCACCAACACCAAAAACTTGCGTTTTATTTCGAGGAGGGCTACCAGGGGCTGGCCGCGGCCAAGCGCGGATCCAAGACATCTGCGCGGAGCGCCAAAAATTATCATGCCGTTCTTTCTCCTTCGATCGTCGCAAAGATTGGGGAGAATTAAGGCCCATTGGGGGCTATGACGCCAAATCGGGGCCGCGGATTGAGCGGAACTGCGCCGATGTAAGGGGGCATCCAGCTGGATTAGGCGGGATCGAGCCGGAGTTCGTACCAGGGCAAAGTCCGAATTTGACCTCCCAGGAGTTGCATCCAAAAGGAAGGGGTCTTACGTAAGATGACGTAGCGACCTTCCCTGGCGGCTTACGCGGGCCGCCGGCGCGGCGCACGCCACACTGGAGACGAGAACGCTTACACACAACCTTGCGCGGGCAGCTTACGCACGACTGTCGGCGCAGTCGAACCCTTTTCTTGGCGCTCGCTTCCAACTGCCACGAGGGTAAGGATTATGTTGCTCCTTTTAAGGACCACATCCATCCCAGACATAATTTCGAGCGCCCCGAAAAGTATCGAAACAGTGTCGAACGAGTATCGTCTCCCAGGGCCCCATACGTAAAAACCATCAACTTTCGGCACTCTTTGGTGCTCGAAATTCTTTCTGGTGGTCGAGGCTACAGTAGGCTGGAACATAATAAGGTAAGAGTCCCAAAAAGAACTGGCCCTCGGCCCCTCTTCCCGGGCACAGCGCTGCCCCCCAGGCGGTCTCGGCCCAAGGCCCGCGTATACTGCTTCCTTCAGGACCCTTCTCAGACTACCGGCATCGTGTTTCCCTCAGAGCCGCTCAGGGGGACGGGTCACTCCCCGAGCGTGTGGACCTCAGAACACGGACCTCAGAACACGGCCTCAGAAATCTCGACCCTTCCGTGGAATCGATTTTTCGTTCTGGTCAATAATATGATGGCCCACGGCGAGAGAATCGCCCTTTGTCTTGGGAGCTTCTCCAGTCGCAGTCGCGGGAACCAGCAGATGCACAGTTACGACGTTACGACGGCATGATTTCTGGGCGATCGAATCTTGAGCCAATTCGCTTGCAACGAGGCGTTCACCCTCAAGGCTAGCACTTTGGACAAGTGGCTGGAGTGTAAGCGGAACCGCCGTATGCCCATCGTGTGCGGGCTCAAGTGTTGCATCGCGGAGAAGCCACGCACAGTCATATGCAAGTTTCGTTATCTGAACCTCCCCCGCCTCATCCTCCCCCTCCCCTCCCACAGAGAGGAGTTTATTCGCAACCGCCCAGACATCACGACCGGCCGCACGGTGTCAGCGTCCTTCCCCTACGGTCACTCGTAAGATCGCCGCCGTCGTTTTTGAAGGCAGGGACTGCCGTGGGAGGGGGGGGGCCAGCAACACAAATTGCAACAGGCGCGCCGCGGGGGCACAGCCGTATCACCTTTTCGTGGTGTGGTGTCTGCTTCCGGAGGGCAAACTGCCGTGTGAGAGAGCCGCTGGTTCCCGTGCCGGCCGCGGCACGGGCACTGGGTAGACCGTGAGGGTCCACACGGGGATAGGGAGAGAGAGAGGGGGGAGGGAGGGGCAGAGAAGAGGGACCAGTGGAGAAAGAGAGAGAGAGAGAGATACGGTTCCAGGGAAAAACAGATACCAGAATGTGGGAAACAGCGGGTGGAGCGGCCAGACGAGGGGCCTCCAGCCGGCACAGCGCCGCATACCCTGGCGGCTGGGGCGCCTGTGGTGCGGGCCGACGCGGCGAATGCACTCCCCAGAGCGGCCACTGCCGTGCGAGGTGGATGAGAAGAATCCGACGGCCTCCAGGAAGAAGCCAGCATCCCGTCCCGCTCTGGAGCTTAGCCACCATCAACTGCCTGGTTGTATTATTGCGCGAGGTATTGCAGTCCCAAATAATCATGACACAAAGTACGGATAGGGACGAGAACAGCAATCGGAAAAGGTCTCACGACCACCGTACAACATAACATCTGACGCTGCACAACGCACAGTTCCACGATACAGCGAGGCAACGAGGCCTCTGCCTTGGGTACGCTGAGCCCACAACCCATATTAACAAACACTACTGAAAAGACTACCGAAGCAGCTCGCGTAGCTTGCTTCAGAGGCCTCGGGAGCATAATTTAGCCTTCATGATTAAAATGAGCATGGCTTGAGACACAGTCTCGGACTCGTCCTGGAGTCCTCTTGGGCGCATCTTGGGCCGACTTGGCGACCCTCAAAGCCTTCCCAAGAGGCAAACAACGGATGCGTTCGTATGATGTAAACGCAGTCGGCTGTTCGTTTGCAGAAGCAACCAAGACAGCACAAGAGGCCCCCACTCGCTCCAAGACGGCGCCCGAGGTCCCCGAGAGGGCCTAAGAAGCCCCCAAGGCGGCCCCCGAAAAGGCTCAATAGGGAACACTCGAAATGTAACTTCGAACCTGTTCTCCAGCGGTGGCCCCCAGTACCGCCAAGAGGCCATCACGAGCCCCCCAAGGAACACAGACGAGGCCACAGCAGACCTCCAAGAGGTTTCCAGGGGGCCCCTTTGAGGCCTCCCAAGAGCCCCGCATGCCTCTGAGAGGCCTCTTGTCCAGGACCCAGCACGGTGTCGGGATGGGCCGTGGGACGCGTGCTTCGCACGCGCACTGGCCCTAGCACAGGACGGGCAGCTTCACGATACAGTGGGTTCGTGTATAGATAACTCGTGGACTTCAACTGCCTGCCCCAAGGTCGCTAACTTCTTCCTCGTCCCTCCTCGCTTATTGTGTAATCCTCTTGAAGTATGTTGGGGCATCGGGGATTGTTCTAGATCATCACTGGGACTCTTGGGCCGTCTCCGAGATATTGGCGCAAAAATGGTCCGTCATGGGACGCTCGCGGGCGTATCTGGAGGTTTTTTCAGGACCTGTTTAGGGCTCTCGACACCTAAGGACCTTCCCTCTTCCCATGTTCGAACCGGCCTCGATCATATACCTCGGTCCGACTGTAGGCGTACCCTGAAAGGCAGGGGCGGCGGCGATTTGCCGTATGTGTATTCGATATCCCCTTGTGAAGCTCTCCTCATGCAAATCGCGCAACGCCACGATCAAACAAAAACAAATCACGGTTTCCCAAGTGCCCAAGGTTCCAGATGCATGGGTTCCTGGGTTCCAAATCCCAGGTCGTGGAGCAAACTTCCACTCGATTTCAGTGGGCGGCTGGGGTCCCAGGTTCCCAGAGTAGAATATAAAAACAGAGGGTGGACTTATAGACGCGCGGAGAGCACGAGCGCATAGCGTGGAACGCAAAGAACGTAAAAACACTGAGCAGATAACAAAAGGAAGAGAGGCAAGAGAAGAGGATCGAGGATAAGACAGTAGACAGCGGAGCACAGGGGATGGAGGGTAGAGGACATGTGTAGGGGCCTGGAACGGAGAAGAGAGTAGAGAACACAAAGAACCACGCCCGTCGTTTGCTCTCGGCCACCAGCGATGTGCTTCACACCTCTCGCGCGCACCACCGGGATGTCTCTGGTGCCGAATGCTCGTTGTGCTCGCGATCCCGGAGGGCTGGCCGTGTGAAGAATCTCGCGGCCCCCTGGAGAACGCTCAATTCAGCAAGGCCCAAGGCCCGACGGACAAAATGGCACCCTTGGGGACGCACCGACCCGGGTCAATCCAAACCCGGGCCAGTCGGGCTTTGCAGCATCCTGCAATATACTGCATGGTTCGGTGGCAACTCATGGGAGCCTCCCGTACCATTTCGTCGGCTCTTGCGAATCGACGCTAGCCGACGCTAAATCGACGCTAATCGACGCTAAATCGATCCACTCACAGATGCTACTCGACGCCAATCGACGCTAATGACGAAATTCAGAGGGTACACGAGGCCCACATGATTTGCTACCGAACTGCATGATCCTGACTGATCCTGCGCCCAAGCCCGGGTCGGTGCACCCCTGGCTCTGCAGGATCCCCCGTCCCTTGAGTCGGGGGCGTCCAAGAGGGGGGCGTCCAAAAGGGGCGGGCGCAAATCATGGCTGGCGGCATGTGCGCGGCCCAGGGGGGGGGAGCGGGGACGTATTGCCGCCCCGGGAGATATCATGGCCCCCGCCATGATATCCACCACCACCCCCTGGCCATGACCCCCTTGGCCGCCCACGCTTGAGCCCCGACCCCAATGGACCCACTCCCGTACCACAGGAGAGCCCAGAATCGAATCGACAAGTCGGATCGGCGATCGACATGAGTCGGATCGGCGGAAATCGGCACCCGAGTCGTGAAAAATCGAATCGGCAGACACCGGCAGGCTAGTAGGCCTCCACTGAGATATCGGAGCCCGAATCGGCATCCCAAATCGAACCGAATCGGAATCGGAAGCCATCGAAATCGAATCGAGACGGAATCGGAGGCCATCAAAACGAGCCCCGCCGTACCGGGAGCACCGCCCCCGGGCTCCACGGGTGCAGCTGCTGCCCCGTTTTCCCCGCGCGAAGGCAGGCCCCTCTGCACCACTGACCCCGCCCACGAGCGAGGCAGCGCGCGCGCTCGCCCCGCCGGAGGCCGCCGCCCTCCTCGCCGCCCTCGCCACGAGGACCCTCCTCCTCCTCCGCCTCCTCCTCCTCCCTTCTCCTCCTCTCGTCTCCTCGCCCTCCTCGTCCTCCTCCTCCCTTCCCCTCCTCCACCCTCCTCCTCCTCCTCCTCCTCCTCCTTTTCCTCCTCCTCCTCCTCCTCCTCCTCCTCCTCGTCCTCCTCCTTCCTCCTCCTCTTCCTCTGGCTTCTCCGGGAGGGGTCCTCTGGCTTCTCCCTTGCCGCGCGTTTCCTTACTGTCGGTCCCAAGACCGAAGAACACCCTTCAAGAACATGAGACCCTCCGCCGGCCAAAGAGCACACGAAGCGAAGCGAAGCGAAGCCCGCGTACAAGAGTCCACGCGAGGGGACTAGGCGGGGTGGGGGCCGGAGCGCCCCAGAAAGCATTACAGATGCAGTGTCGCGAAAAGCTGTAAAAAGTTCAAGGCCGGGCAAAAGACAGGAATCCAGCCTCATGGCGCTCCCACTCAGCAGTTGGAGCGATACTGGACCATTCCGGTTTGTTCACGTACTTCAGGATGTCGTCCGCCCACCGAATTTTTGGCCGGGCTTGTCGGCGATGGAAGGAAGCATCCAAAGATAGCGACGGGTCCCACATGAGCGCTTTGTATCCCCATTTCCACGGTTCCCGGGCAACTTTGGCAGCCCATCGCCATTTCCTTTGTCGTTGTATGGTAACCCAACCCAATCTTGTATGCCCATTTGGTCAAGAACACGTTCTGCTTCTCGGGTGGTTCTTTCGATCCATATATCCCAAGGCTCACAGACTGAATTTTCGACCCGGCGGCGTGTCGGTCGAATGATCATGCGCAACATCTGCCTTTGAGTACGCTTGATTCGCTTCTCGAGCTCGTACGTTAAAGTCCAAGACGCACATCCGTATAGCACAGATGCGGTGATTGTGCCATGGAATAAGCGTACCCGGTCGCGAAGTGAGTACGATCGCCCAGTTAGTTCTTCCTTCAGCAAATGGAACTTTCTCCAGCCGGCAGCGATGCAATTCTCGACCTCCGTGTTGCGGGGGTTCTGGAATGTGACTTTTCTACCCAGATACTTCTGCGACGCGGCTGGCGTCAGTGTCTCCACAGGGAGCGTGGGATCAAAAATGTATTCTGGGCGTGCCCTTTGTCGGCGCTCATACTGGTTGTGCAAGATTTTTGTTTTATCCGGATGAAGCTCCAATCCAGACTTGGCGGCTTCACTCCGGATGTCCTTTAACATACTCGTCACTTGTCTGAGAGATCTGGCAAGCAACAGCACATCGTCAGCGAATCGCAAGTTTGTGATCCTTTCGTCCGAAAAACCAAGTTGTAGACCGTACCCGCGTCTTTGTCATTTGGGCTGGATCGCCCGGAAGATGCTTTCGGACAGCGCATTGAAAAGCATAGAGTTCAAAGGGTCTCCCTGTTTGGTCCCACGGAGAACCTTGAAAGTATTGCTAGTCTTGTC
>CAUYUJ010002625.1:502440-532454 GCA_963575745.1 Prorocentrum cordatum
GCCTCCGCCGCCCGCGTTGCCCCATAGGCAACAGGGCTCGGGTCCGCCCAGGCTCCCGCCGAATACGCCCCACAAGCGCGCCGAGGGCTCGGGGGACGCCCAGCCCGCCTCCCTGCCGCGACGGCCAGGAGGCCTACGGGCGGTGTGCGCACGTGACGGCATGCCTCCGCGGCCCGAGGGCCACACCCGAGATTGCGACGCAGAGAGAGGGGGAGCGATGGAAGCCGAGGGAGGGAGCACAGGCTGACGACCCCTTCTCGCACAGAGGGGGTCCTCAATGCTGACCTCTCTCACGGAAGGGCAAGAAGGTTCTCTCTTCCGGCTTTGGAATCATCACAGCCTGACGGAATCACAGCCGATCTCGCCGGTCGCCCTCCACGGGTCCTCGCTGCCCGCGCCGCTGCCGCCGCCGCCCTCGCCGCCCTCGCGGTGCACGCGCGCCACGTTCGGCCGCGGCGGGCGGCGGCTGGCCTCCATGGGGCGGGGCGGGGCCCGGCCAGCGGCCCCCGCCCGCGCGGGAGGCCCGCGCGCGAGCGCGCGGCCTCGGAGGCTCGGGGTGCGTGCGCGGCGGCGCGGACGCTCCGCCCTCCGACGAGGGTGAGGACAACGGCGACGGCGACGAAGACGACGAAGACGACGACGGCGACGACGACGAGGCGGAGGACCGCGACGACGAGGCGGCGGAAATCGGTGACGAAGCGAGCGGCGACGATCTCTTTCTCTTTTTCAGGTTCTCTGTCTCTCTCTCTCTCTTTCTCTTTTTCTCTGGCTCCTCTCTCTCTGAATGAACGTAACGTAGCACACGGGAATGTGCGTACAACTTATGGCATGGTAGTATAATCATACTCTATTGATATGGCGATATATCGTGTGTATTTATACACGGTATGCATGTTTTATGAGCGTACGTGGTGTGTGTGCTTCGCTACAGAATATGATCGTATGCATAACCTGTGTTATGCCTATAAAACAGAAGTGTGACACTACGCGGTGCAACTATATGAAGGACGTAGCGGTAGTATACATGTATCATATTGGTCAGTTTGCATGCGGTGTTGAATGATATGTGAATGGTGCTGGATACGCACGTATTGACAGATATGATGTAGGATGACATGTACAAGTGCTTCAAGTACTTGTATAACGTATAGTACGCGATACGCAAGTACATATGATGTTATAGTACAACATGTCATAACATAGTGAGCGATGCTGTACTTATACAGCCACATCAGCTTAAACCAACGCCATGCGCTACATTGCAGTGCGACGCCGTGCAGTACATTATGGTATACGATGCTGTATCATGTTATGGTAAAATAAAATATGTCAAATTGTTTGCTGTTACATGATGCAAACGTATGCGATGTATGGTAAGTATTTTCGCTTGCGTGGACCCAAACCGTGTGTTCCTAGCAGTCTACGTCGTGCAATATATCTATATCTGTATATATATATATATGTACGTGGTGCAATTCACCACCGTGCATTCTCACGCTGAGGCGTGGAAACGTGCAAAGTGCTGTCTGGCAGGCTTTCTGCTGTCTCTTTACGGGCCCCCTCCCCCTCTCGTCGCGCACAGCAGTGTGCCCCGCCCCTATGGTGTGCCCCTCCCTGACGCTCCCGAGGCGACCAAAACGCCAACGATGGCCTCCGATACGGACCCGGCAGGCCGCCATGGCCACCAAGATGGTCCAAGAGGCCTCCATCACGGCCTCGTATGACTCCAGATGGCCTCGAGACGACCCCGCAACCAAAACCTCCGAGACGGCCCAAGAGAGCTCCAATAAAGCCTCCAGCAAGCCCGAGCGGGCCAAAACCATGTTGCATGTCCGTAGGGTTGCTCTTATCTGTTCGCGTACCATTCAACACGTATACCCCAAGCCCTCGATATCCGCCCACCTCGTCTTCGATCGTAACCTCTTGGGGGTGTATCCTCCTTACCTGCCACGCGTATTTGGCGCGGCCCCGAACACAGGGGAGAGAGGACGGATGGAAGGGACAAGGGATAGGGAGAAGTGTGGTGCACGAGAGAAATTAGCAGGAGGGAGGCTAGGATCAGAAAACACGTGGCAGAACAAGACAGCCAGATCGGGCGGGTAGATCCTAACGGGCGGATCAGCTTTGTCAGCTCGAGACAGCCCCAGAAGCCTCCAACCAAATGGCCTCAAGACGGTCCAGGAGGGCACCAAGAGGGCCCCAACACAGCCCAAGAGAGCGCCAAGACGGACCAAGAGAGACCCAAGAGGACCCCAAGTCGGCCCAAGTTGGTGCTCAGAGAACTCTCAAGATCCCCAGGAAAGCCCCAAAGGCGGGCGACCCAACGAGCCCCCCAAGATGGACTATGAAAGAGCCCATGCGGTCCAAGAGCGCCCTCAGACCGCCCAAGGAACCCCCAAGAGAGCCCGAGGCGCTGCCAAGAAACCAACATGCCCCAAAGAACCCCTCAGAAGGCCCCTAGAACCATAGAAAGCCCGAAATATCACAATTGACTGCCTCCCGTGCCCCCTCGAAAAGTCATCCGAACGTGCCGCAAGCAACTGGATAGAACTATGTTACGCGAATGTGCAATCTAAGATGTGCAATCTAACCGGTGCAAGTCGCGTGGTTGAGCAGCATATGTGGGACACTACATGTAGTGCAAGATTCGTGGTGCACTCCATGTTGTACAATACATGTTGTACAATACACGTGGTGCAAAATATGTTGCGCGATATGTGTGATGCAACATATGTGGTGCAATATGTGGTGCACAATATATGTTCTGCAATCGACGTGATTCAATGCCTCTGGTGCGATTTTCACATGTTGTGTAATATTCGCGATGCAATTTATCTGTATGCGGTGAAATCGATTTGGTGCGCACCATATGTGGTGAATAAATGCGGTGCAGGATTTGTTGATCGATATCGGTTGTGCAATCGTTGTTGCGCAATGTGTGCGATGCAATGCATGTGGTGCAAACTTTGTGGTGTAACCTATGTGGTGCAATTAATTTCTGTTCGCAATGAGTTGTCCACTCCATTGCTCGCGCAAACATCCCACCCACCCACCCGCAACTTGGCTTGCAAAATCTCTTAAGACCGTGACGGTGGGTACCAAATGGCTCTTGGCAACGACAGCGACGCCGACGACGACAGCGACAACGACGACGACGACGCCGACAACGAGTACGACGACACCGACGACGTCTCCAACGACTTCGACAACGCCGACAACGACGACGACGACGACGACGACGACGACGACACCGACGACGACGACGACGACGACGCCGACGCCGACGACGACGACGATGACAACGACGACGACGATGACGACGCCGACGACGACGACGACACCGACGACCACGACGACGACGTCAACGACGCCGACGACGACGACGACGACGACGACGGCGGCGACGACGACGACGCCGACGTCGACGACGACGACGACGACGCCGACGCCGACGACGACGACGAAGACGACGACGACGTCGCCAACGAAGACGGCGACGAGGGAGGAGGGAGAACGACGACGGCGACAACGACGATAACGACGAGGCAGGAGGGAGGACGGCGACGACGCGAACGACGAAGAAGGAGGAAGGACGGCGACGCCGACGACAGCAACGACGAGGGAGGAGGGAAGACGACGACGACGACAACGACGACGACGACGACGACGACGGCGACGAAATAGAAGGGACGACGACGAGACGCCGACGACGGACGACGACGACGACGAGGGAGGAGGAGGAAGGACGACCACGGCGACAACGACGACGGAAACGACCACGACGCCAAAGAGGACGACGACGACGAACACGAGGAAAGACAGAGGACGACGTAGGCGACGACGACGACGACAACGACGCGGGAGGAGGGAGGACGGCGACGACGACGACGACGACGACGACGCAAGAGCGCGCGCGCACGCTTTTGTTGAAAATTCGTGTTGCGAAACCTTGTGTTTTTGTAGGTTTTTTGGACACACGATTTTGAAATCCTTCCGAAACCTATGGGTTTTGAAGGTTTTCGGCATATGCGCGCGACGACGCGCGCGTCTGCACACGCGCAAGGGCGTTCGACAGATTTCGACATGAGCGCGCGCGAAACCCGTTTGGTAGCATGTTGTGAAAATATTGAAAAACCTATGGTTTTCTTAAGATTTCGCAAGAGCTTTCGCGGAAGCTGTTTTAGCAACTCTGTGTTGCGAAACCCTGTGTTTTTGTATGTGTTTTTGGAAACTCGATTGCGAAATCCTTCCCGCATCGAAGGTTTTTGAAGGATTTCGGCATGCGCGCGCGACGACGCGCGCGTGCGCACTTCGTCTTTTTTTTGCAAGGGATTCGCGAAAAAGTGCTAAGAACAAAAATGTCACCGCATAGTGTTTTTCGCAAGGGAACCTCAGGGGGGGGAAACCGGCCTAGCTGGGATGGTACGATTTCATATTTAGGATGGACGAGAGTGCAGAATATTTATATATATATATATATATATATACGAAATCATGTTATCCCAGGGGGAACCGATAAGTCTGGGGGGGGGGGTAGAGTCTATTCTTTATTAGAAAGGAGAATATACGTGTTGCAATTTGCGCAGTGCAATCTACGAAGCAATGCAAAGCAATGCGAAGCAATGCAATGCGGCTGGCGACTAGGCGGCGGGCGGCGACGAGGCGGCGACGGTGGCCACATGGCGGCCAGAGCGGCCCGCAGGCCCAGGCGACGGGCGGCGACGAGGCGGCGACGGCGGCCACGTAGCCGCCAGACCGCCCAGGCCCAGACGGCGGGCGACAGCTAGGCGGCGACGGGGCAGCGACGGCGACCACATAGCGTCCAGACCGGCGACCAGGCCGCCCGGGCCGTGCTCCCTAGAGAAGAAGCAAGAGCCCTGAAGAGCAAGCACAGCTTAGGGGATTCAGGTATATGGTTCTCTCTCTCTCTCTCTCTCTTCTTGTCTGTCTCTCTCTCTCTCTCTCAACCTCTCTCACTATACCTTTCTCTCTCTCTCTGTCTCTCTGTCTGTCTCTCTCTCTCTCTCTTTCTCTTTGTCTCTCTTTATTTCTTCTCTCACTTTATCATATCTCTCTCTCTCTCTCCAGTCTGGGCTCAAGGATCTCTCGTGATCCCACGCCCAGGTACCCCGACGCCCTGACGCCCTTTGCCCTGGCGAGGCTGGACGGCATCGGACCCCACCGACGGGGCTACCTCTTCGCCACTCCTCCTCTCTCCCGCGGCCGCCCTGCGACGTCGGGCCGCCGCACCCTCGAAGACCGCCAAGGAGAAGCAGCAACACTCCACCAGTGAGGCCATCGCGCGGCACCGCCATGCAGTCGGACCTAAAACAGAAGAACACCCTTCAAGAACATTTCCTCCTCCGAAGAACACCCTTCAAGAACATGAGACCCTCCACCGGCCAAAAGTATACAGAACATCCAAGGGTACCATCCCGAGGATACACTAGAGCACCCCCCGCAGACACGAAGAGCACGAGGGTACCCTCCCCAAGCCGACCTCGATCTCACACCTCGGTCCGACTGTGCTGCTGAGCTGCCCCCCGCCCCACGCCCACCCTGGGGACCTCCGCGGGGCGGTGGCTCTGGGGGGACACAACGATGCCGATGCCGCTGCTCCCCTGACCTCTCCTGGGGCGCGTTCGGACACGAAGCTCGGGGAGAATCCGGCCGTCGCCACCACCACCACCACCACCACAACCCACCACCACCACTGTCGACGCTCCCCGCCGCCGCCGCCCGCCGCCGCAGGCGCCAGCGCCGGCCCAGAAAAGGAAATCGTCGTCCCCGCCGCCGCCGCCGCCGTCAGACGAGGAGAGGGAGACCGGAGAGGCAAGGGGGGAGGGGGGGGGGTCCAGTTCCCCCCCCCCCCTCCAAGCGACCACAGAACGCGTCTTTTCCAACAACAACAGCAACAGCAACAGCAACAGCAGCAACAGCAGCAACAGCAGCAACAGCAACAACAGCAACAACAGCAACAACAGCAACAACAGCAACAACAGCAACAACAACAACAGCAACAACAACAACAACAACAACAACAACAACAACAACAACAACAACAACGCCAACAACAACAACAACCATGAGGAAGGCCAAAACGATAGCAGAATTCCCAAGTAAATCGTAAGAAAGGCCCAAGGGAGAGCGTGATTCCTGGGTGTCGAGGCGCGGCGTCTGAAAAGATTGCAAGGAAGTCCCACGCGAGAGCGCGATTGCTGCATAAACTATGTCGAAGTCCTGCGCGAGGGCTCGATGTTGGAATAAGCTGTGAGGAAGTATCAGGCGTGAGCCGTTGTTGTTGTAGCCGGGGTGCCAACAACACAGTTTGAGCAGTACGGCGTTCTCTGATAAAAAAGGGTGCGAGCCCCGAGGGGGTGATGAACAATATGCACCCGTGGGGGTGGTGAACAATAACTATTTGCCAATTGCCATTAATGAAGTTATAACAACAACAACAACAACAACAACAACAACAACAACAACAACAACAACAACAACAACAATCATTTCGCGTGACACTCAGCACGAATATCCCAAACCCTGGATACCCGCCTTTCTCGTCATCGAACAAACCCCCTATAACGGGTAAACCTTCGTGTATTTCGTGCAGCCCCTGGGGCAAGGGAAGACAGAACGGATACATGGAAGGGACAAGGGGCAGGCGGATTGCTGAAGCGTGCGTCCTGCATGAATCGCAAGGTCTCGAGCGATAGCACGATTCCCAAGTAAATCGAATGGCCACAGCGAGAGCGTGATTTCTGAGTGTCGAGGGCGCGGCGTCTGAATAAATTGCGCGGGAATCCCGCGCGAGAACGCGACTTCGGGGTACAAAGTGTAAGGAAATCCCGCGCGAGAGCGCGATTTGATAATAAATTGTGAGGACCAATCAGGCGGGAACGGTTGTTGTTATTGATGATGCTGCTGTTGCTGTTGTTGTTGTTGCTGTTGTTATAAGCCGGGGGCCAGGGGCCCATTTGGTGACACCGAGTTTTCCCTTAGAAAGAGGGTACGAGCCCCGGGAGGAGCAATGTAATTTTAAAGAATACATATGTTACCCAGCAGGGACGATCAAACGTAATTGTCATTTCGGAAAAATCAACCATCTTTTCAACACACTTCGTTCCGATCTGCTCGCGTACCACTCATCACGTTTACCCGAAACCCGAGGTACCAGCCTTCTTCGTTTCCGATCATTTCCCCCTTGGGGGTATATCTTCCTTGCCTGTCACGCGCATGTAGTGCAGCCCCTAAAACAAGGGAAGAGACGAAGGATGGAAGGGGGAGAAGGATGGAAAACGAAAGAAAGTAGCAATAGGGAGACTAAGAACAGAAAACAGGCAGACCCTAGCCGGCGGGTGGGGAAGGCGGGCCAAAGCGGCCAAGTCGAGCAGGCGGGTTGCTGAAGCGTGAGTCCTGACCCTGTTGATTATGGGCCTCTTGTATTGGACTGCTAGCAATGACAACCTAAAGTTAACAATGCGCAACCGAAGAAAGGATTGACGGCGGATTCTTCCCAGAACGGAACTCTCGCTGGACAGCTACTTGAATTGTACCAGCATGGTTCCTTCGACTCCTTTCGAGAAGACATATGTTCTCCTGGATTCTCTCACGAGTTGCTTCCTTGCACGCATGCATCGGCCCGTCGGTTATTCGAAGGCCAAAAACAAGCAAGGTCAGGTGCGCGCGGAAAACCCGAGAAGCACCTCACTGTTCGCCGTCCTCCTCCTCATCGAACTCGCCCTCCTCCTCCGCAGTAGCATCCTGGTACTGCTGGTACTCCGAGACAAGGTCGTTCATGTTGCTCTCCGCCTCGGTGAACTCCATCTCGTCCATGCCTTCGCCGGTGTACCAGTGCAAGAAAGCCTTGCGCCGGAACATCGCCGTAAAATACTCTGCTACACGCTTAAACATTTCCTGAATGGCTGTTGAATTACCTGCGAAGGCAACTGCCATCTTGAGGCCCTTTGGGGGGATGTCGCACACAGAGGCCTTGATGTTGTTCGGAATCCACTCCACAAAGTATGAAGAATTTTTGTTCTGCACATTAAGCATCTGTTCGTCGACCTCCTTGGTGGACATGCGACCGCGGAACAAGGCCGCCGCGGTCAGGTAGCGGCCATGGCGAGGGTCAGCTGCACACATCATATTTTTGGCATCGAACATTTGTTGCGTGAGCTCCGGCACGGTCAGCGCGCGATACTGCTGGGAGCCACGGGAAGTGAGGGGCGCGAAGCCAGTCATGAAAAAGTGCAGGCGCGGAAACGGTATCAGGTTCACAGCAATCTTGCGCAGGTCGCAGTTGAGCTGCCCCGGGAAGCGCAAGCAAGTAGTGACACCACTGATCGCTGCACTCACCAAGTGGTTCAAATCCCCATACGTGGGCGTGGTGAGCTTCAGCGTACGGAAACATATGTCATAAAGGGCCTCGTTGTCAAGCAAGAAGCACTCGTCGGCATTCTCCACCAACTGGTGGAAAGACAATACCGCATTATATGGTTCCACGACCGTGTCGCTAACCTTTGGGGACGGAATGATACTGAACGTCTCCATGATCCTGTCGGGATATTCCTCTCTCACCTTGGAAATGAGCAACGTCCCCATGCCAGCTCCAGTGCCGCCTCCGAGTGAATGACACATTTGAAACCCTTGAAGGCAATCACATCCCTCTGCTTCCTTGCGGACCACATCCAACACGCTGTCGATCAATTCGGCGCCCTCCGTATAATGACCCTTTGCCCAATTATTACCTGCGCCAGTCTGACCAAATCCGCCACCGCACTTGCAGCGGTTGGTGTGTCGGCCCTTTGTTGTTCGATACTGCTGAGCCTTGCGAAACCAAAACTATGGCCCCCCGACGCACCCAGCCCAACCCGAAATCAGTTTGCTCTTCCAAGTCCCTGTGTTCATGGCCTTCCCAACAGAAATTTGCTCCAAAAGCGGGAGTGGGGCTAGGCACGCAGCATGGATCCCCCCGCCCCGTGGCGCCAGCCTGGCCGTCCCGCACTTCTCATACTTTCTCCGATTAACTGCTACCTACCCCAGAAGACTCATACAGTTCCTGACGGCAAGGGGGAACGCATCACCTTGCAGGGGGTACTTTGCACATGTTTCAAACGGGGTCGTCCTGCAAAGCTCTCGAAATAAAACTGGTAGGGTTTAATGGAACCATTGGGCTTCGGAAAAAAAACGCACACCAGGGAATGTACGCATCGGCGCGCGCACCATTGATTTGTCCTTTAGTCTGTGCGAGTTACGAAGGGTATATTATCCAGGCCATGTGTAGGCGCAGTTGGGATGGCACTAGCTGGAAATGATACTCGGAGTAGACGTACGAAGCATATGTAAATAGTTATGACAGTATGTGCAGTCGTCGTCGCACAAGTAGTAGTAGTAGTAGTAGTAGTAGTAGTAGTAGTAGTAGTAGTAGTAGTAGTAGTAGTAGTAGTAGTAGTAGTAGGTCGTAGTAGTAGTAGAAGTAGTAGTAGTAGTAGTAGTAGTAGTAGTAGTAGTAGTGGTAATAGTAATAGTAGTCGTCGTCGTCGTCGTCGTCGTCGTCGTCGTTGTAGGCGTAGTTGCAGTAGTAGTAGTAGTAGTAGTAGTAGTAGTAGTAGTAGTAGCAGTAGCAGTAGTAGTAGTAGTAGTAGTAGTAGTAGTAGTAGTAGTAGTAGTAGTAATAGTAGTAGTAGTAGTAGTAGTAGTGGAAGTAGTGGCAGTAGTGGTGGCAGAAGTAGTAGTAGTAGTAGTAGTAGTAGTAGTAGTAGTAGCAATAATAGTAGTAGTAGTGGTTGAAGCCGTGGTATGAGTAATAGCTGGAATAATACTAAAAGTAGCGACAACAAACATTACCAATAGTTTTTTGGCAAAAAATATTGTTAGAAGTACCGGTACGAGCGGTAGTAGTAGTTGTTGTTGTCGTAGTAGTAGCAGCCATGCTAATCGTAGTAGTAGTAGTAGTAGTAGTAGTACTACTAGTAGTAGTAGTAGTAGTAGTAGTAGTAGTAGTAGTAGTAGTAGTAGTGAACGCAAGAGTCGTCGTCGTCGTCGAAGTAATCGTGCTATGTGGTAGCGGTAGTAATTATACCCCTATTAGTGATCGTGGTAATACTCGGAGTACTAATGGTGGTCCTCGTATTCGTGACAATCGCAACAGTGGTATCCACTGTAGTAGTACTAGTAGTAGTAGAAAAAAGAAAAAAGAAAAAGAAAGAGTCGCATTATGAGCACCAAAGGTAAGAACTAGTAAGTCGTAGTGGTAGTAGTCGTAGTAGTAGTAGTAGTAAAATGTAAAAGTAGAAGTATGAATCACAGTAGTAGTAATAGTGGCAAGTGGTAGTAGAAAGAGTGTTCGGAAAAATCAAACTAATATTGGTCGTGGTCGTATGTACCGGAGTCGTAAGAGTCGTCGTAATGATCGTCGCTTTCGTCGTCCTCGTAGTGGAAGCAATAGTGGTCGTCGTAGCCGTAGTCGTAGTCGTAGTAGTAGTAGTAGGAGCAATAGTAGTAGTAGTAGTAGTAGTAGTAGTAGTAGTAGTAATAGTAGTAGTAGAAGTAGGACTCATAATCATACTAAATCTTCAAAATATTAGAATCGTAATAGTGACACCAGCAGTAGTAATACTATTAACAGCTTGTCTTTGTTGTACCAGTAATCATAATGATGGTAGTAACAGCATTAGTAGTAGTAGTAGTAGTAGTCGTAGTAGTAGTAGTAGTAGTAGTAGTAGTAGTGGTAGTAGAAGTAGTAGTAGTAGTAGTAGTAGTAGTAGTAGTAGTGGTGGTAGTAGTAGTAGTAATAGCAGGAGCCGTCGTCGTCGTCGACGTAATCGTGATATGTGGTAATAGTGGTAGCCGTAACCCTATTACTGGTCGTGGTAATACTCGGAATACTAATACTGGTCGTCGTATTCGTAATATTCGTAAAAAGAAGATGAAGAAGCCACGTTCGCAGAAATAGTACTGGTAATGGAACGGTAAGTAGTAGTACGTGGTTGTGGCGGTGGTCGTAGTAGTAGTAGTAGTAGTAGTAGTAGTAGTAGTAGTAGTAGTAGTAGCAGTAGTTGTGAAAGTAGTAGTTCGAGTAGTAGTGGTCGTAGAAATGAGTACTAAGAATTGTAGTAGTGGTCGTAGTAGAATTAGTTGAGAAAATTAACAATTCAAGTAAAGCTAGTATTAGTCAAAGTCGAAGTAATCGAAGTATTAGTAGGGGTAGGAGTAGTAGTAGTAGGTTCTCGTCGTTTTCGTCGTCGTAGTAGTAGATTGCATAATGATGGCAATACCCGTACCCCAAGAGGCCCCAAAGGGATCCCAACCAACGTCCAACAGGCTTTATGCTCTCAACCCAAGCACGGTGGCGGCATGGGCCGAAAGCAATTCGATCCGACGCCCCCTTTTGCTTTAGCAAAGGGGTGCCTGGCGTGCTGGACCCTCTCGGTTTTGGTTTTGGTTCGTTTTCCAAAAGAACTCCCCCTGGGGCTTCGGCCCGTCCCGCCGGCCACCCCGAAACTGGGGAAGGCAATGCCTGTTCCGCCCCAAGATGGCCCAAGATGGTCCCAAGACGGCCAAGATGGCCTTCAAGATGCCTCCAAGACAGCCAAGATGGCCTCCAAGACGGCTAAGATGGCCCCAAGATGCATCCAAGACGGCGCCCGACGAGACCCAAATCATTGATGGTCATTAGGTGTTTGAAGGATTTTGGCATTCGCTTCTTCTCTGCTTTCCGACGACCCAAGACGACCCAAGAGGCCCCCAAGATCGCCCCCACAGCGCCCAAGAGGCATCCAAAATGGCCTCAGGACTGCCCAAAGAGGACCTCAAGACGGCCCCAAGAGGGCACAAAGACGACCCAGGAGACCTCCAAGACGCCCAAGATGGCCTCTAAAACGGTCCTGGAGCACCCCAAGAGGGCCCCAAGTCGGCCCCGAAAGGCCAACCAAACGGCTTCCGACGGCGTCAGACGGGCCAGGAGCCCACCAAGATGGCCGAAGTTGGCTCGAAGCTGGCCCAAGACGGCCCAAGAGGCCTCCAAGAGGGCCTCCAGGAAGGCCAGAAAAGGCCCAACAACATTGATTTGCCTTAGGTTTTGTCGTAAGGAGTTTGACGTTTGCTTCGTTTCGGCCTTCCAACGGCCCGATACGGCCCAAAAGCCCCCAAAGATCACCCAAGGATCTCCCAAGAGGCCTCCAAGATGGCCCCAGAACGGCCCAAGAGGCCCACAAGACGGCCCCAAGAGACTCCCAAGACTGCCCAGGAGGCTTTTAAGACGCCCAGGATGGCCTCCAAGACTGCCCTGGAGCATTCCAAGAGGGCCCCAAGTCGGCTCAGAGAGGCCACCCAAACGGCTTCCGACGGCGTCGGACTGACCAGGGGCCCACCAAGACGGCCGAAGATGGCACTAAGATGACCCAAGACTGCCCAAGAGGCCTCCAAGAGGGCCTACAGGAAGGCCCGAAAAGGCCCAAACCATTGATTTCCCATGAGTTTTTCAAGGATTATGGCATTTGCATTTTTTCAGCCTTCCGACGGCCCGAGACAGCCCAAGTGCCCCCAAAGATCGCCCAAGAGGCCCAAGACGGCCCCAAGAGGCCCCAAGACGGCCCAAAAGCCCTTCAAGACGTCCTCCAAGAAGGCCCGGAAGGGTCAAAATGGCCTCCAGGCGGCCAAGATGACCTTCAAGATGCCCTCGTGTTCCCCGAAGGCTTTCCAAACCGATTCGGGGAACATATGGTCCGATAGCTTGGCAGGTCTGGCCTCAACATTCGGCCACATAGGCGCTTCAAAAAAAGCAGGGGGCGGCGGTGATTCGGCGTAGGCGTCTTCGATAACCCATCCATTCCACATGCGCCTTGTCATCCTCCTACGCCTCCTCCTCCGCCTTTTCCTCCCCACATCATCGACTTCCTCCTCCTCCATTCCCCTTTGACAATCAACTTGTCGCTTCGGCAAACGAATGTCACCCTTGTGTCTCATACACTTCAGCTTTGTGCAACATGTGCGGCGCAAACGGATTCGATCCGTGTGGTGCAATATGTGTATCGTGCCATTCCTTACTTACCTTGCCGACCTGCAGCCTTACTACAAAACTTCCCCAAGCGCGATGACGGATATGCGCGGCAGCGCAACTGGATACGAAGTTGTCCGGACGGAAAAGCTGCCCAAAAGGTCCAGCACGGACGCTGTCCATGGTGCCTGGCTCCAAATCCATCAGCACGGCGCGCGGAACATAACGGCCCCCTGTGGCCTCATTGTAGTAGACGTTGATGCGCTCGAGCTGGAGGTCGGAATCTCCATGATAAGTGCCTGTAGGATCTATACCATGTTCATCCGAAATTACTTCCCAGAACTTTGCCTGCGGGCCACAAACATAAGCATTACCACCACGTCGGTTCCTCCTCCCTCCTCTATCTCCTCTTGCTCCCCTCTTTCCTGGTAGAAGGAAAGGGTGAAGGAGGTGGTGGTGGTGTATACTTTTGGCCCCGTATTGCCCCGATCTGGTTGCCGCACTGGCCACCCTGGATGTGCACCAACTCGCGCATGGCTGCTTATCGGGGAAGCTGACTTCCGATTGTTCGGATGAGTTCAGGCGTAGAACAGTCGCTCTGGCCGAAACGAAAACAGACACATGATCGGCAATAGTGGGAATAAGAAGGTCAATAATGATCAGGGATTCAAAAAGATGGCGCCAGCGAGTCGAACGAAACATTGAACATGCGCATCCCGCTGGGCAAAATACGGGGTGTCGTCGGCGCAACGCAATTCATTCGGTAGAAGTGGGGGCGCCAGCTCCAACGATCGAACAAACACCCCACCCACCCACCAGCAACTTGTTAGCACAACTCCAAAGAACGTAGGCGATGCTACTCGTAAGGACTGGCTCACAAATCTCAACAAGCGCAATTTCACCCGACCCCTGCTCATGAAGATCCGTGAGTCGGGCGGGCGACGGCTCATGGTGATGACAACACCGGCGACGAAAACGATGCTGACGATGGTGACTGTGGTAGCGAAGATGGCGAAGGCGACAACAACGACAATGACGATGACGATGATGAAGGTTTCGGTTTGATGATGGTGGCGATGACCACTGGCGAGGCCCAACTCTTGACGATGATTGTAACGCATGGGACGATGCAGCTGGTGAAAGCGTGCGGGCGGACTGAAAATATAAATGCTTAGCAAACATGCGACTGAAACCCGCGGAATGCGCATATTCTGTTGCAGGGCTTACTCGACCGCAAACCCCTACCAAAGAAATTTGTTTTGGACAAAGCTCGACGTGCACGCGCGGAGACGCGCGCGCACGTGGCCCGCGTGGGATTTAACAGGGTGGGCGGGTGCGCGATTGCATGCAAACGCGTTCAACAAGCACTCGTGCGTGGCCAACATAATCCAATTCGCCAAAATGCAGCATGGTCCCGTCCACATGTCAACGAGCGTGCGCAGCAATATGTCAGAGTTCTTTATTGTCCATCTTGTCCATAGCGAATGGCGTGACATGTTGTTACATGGGTTATTGGGTGTTACAAGGATTCGGCACGCGGGCGCGGCGGCACGCGCATGTAGCCATCATGATATGTGTTGCGAAGGGCCCTTCGAGAAACGACTTGTTATAGCAACGTGCGCGCACCACCTGATTCGTTGATAGAGATGAACAGAGAGCGTCGGTAGTGGGCATGGCTGGCATAGAAGAAGCGTTTTCCAATCTTACTTGTGAGACTGAAGGCACACCGTATACCAGCAATTCATCTGCCACCGAGCCTTCAGCACGCAGTGGTTCACGTAGTTCTGAAAGGGCAGCCCTGAAAAGTAGGGCCCAGACCACGCAACTCCCAGGCGCTCTTGGGCGCGGCAGGGCGGTCTCAGAGCATTCCGCGCAGGCGTCTGGGACGGCGCCCCCACCCAGGGAGGCCCCAAAACAGGCCAAGCCACCCCTGAGAAGGTCCCAGGAGGATCCAAGAGGCCTCCGAACGAACGGACGAAGCTGCCGTCGCCGGGAAGCCAGCGCCCCTGCAAAGGGGGACAGGCGCGCCGTTCGCGCGCATGCCTTCTAAGAAGGCCACTGGATGTGCGATTGCGCCCAAACCGAATAAAACACGAAACGTTTGCACGAGAAGCCGCGCGGTCATCGCAACGCCCGCTGCAGACAATCCCGTTCACTCTCCTGCCAGACAATCTCACTCAATGCCTCGTGCGCCCACGAGTGTCAGCTGGTATGTTTTGCATGTGGCACCAACTCGTCTTCCCATCTGCTGGACCAGCCGGGCTGGAGGCGAATTGGGCATCCGAGCGTCCCTTTTCATTGTTCGTCCCACCAGGCATGGACCCTCCATTGGGTCACCTTTTTTGGCCCATCGTGCATTTTGCAGATTGATGAGATTCCCTGCCAACTTCCATTTTGATGTTAATACTTGCCCACCAAACATGAAACCCCAACCCTGCAGCTGACAAGCGGGCACTTTTGTCGAGATAACTGGACCTTCTTGTTTTTGGGGGTCGGGGAAATGTTCCGGAGCGCCGCGCGCGGCATCTGTCCGCATTCATGTGCAAACCGATGTTTAGGAGCTCGCCGCGTATAGAAGCTAACGCGTTTGCCAAAGCTCGCTCTGATATGGCCACAAGCGCGGCGTCATCAGCGAACATGGCATGAGCCATCCAGCTCTTCTCCCGAAAGCCGCTGCCGATGATGTTCCCGCACCAATTATTTTCCTACGGTTCTTTCCAGCGCACCGTCGCGTTCCTGACTGCATTCGAGAATAATGCCGGTGGTGACATGGGATCGCCTGGCCGGGCGCCACGAAGAATGTCGAAGTAGGTGTTTCGAAGATTGGGGCCAAGCTGAATATACGCCCGCTGGCGCTTGTACAAATCCTGAACGGCCAACAACTCGCTTTCGCTGATTCCGGCTGTCTGCTGACCCGCAAGCACAGCCGCATGTATGATCTTGTCAAATGCTTTGTCCACATCTATTGAGGCCACCCAAACCGTCCCCCCCCATTCAATGCTCTTCTCACTGACCATACGCACGCAATGGACTAAATCGCAACACCCATAACCCTGGCGAAATCAAACTTCTTCTGGCGTTCGGAATCTATCCAAGATGCGATCCATCCGCCTCAAGATCACGCTGATATGCAACTTACATATTCAAAACTGGGATGATCGTGGTGGGCCTGTAATTCTTCGGGCGGATTGTCTCGCCTGTCGCGAGTACAACGACAAACTTGGAGGCGCGCCACGAATCTGGGGCCCAGGCCACGCCGTTGAGCAGGACGGCGAAAGCCTCGGCGATGGCATGCATCATGTCGTTCCCGCCCTCCTTCAACATCTCGGCCGCCAAACCGTCTTCCGCGTTAGCCTTGTTCCTTCATATGAAAAATGTGTCATGCGACGTCTGTCTGTACTTCTACTGCCGATTTCCTACCGCTTGGTCTGGTCGCTCCAGCGCCTTCCAGCGGAGCGTCATACAAAGACTCGCGAAACGATGCGGAGACTTCAGCTACGTCTCCCCTTCTGGATTGCAGTTTTCCTTATGAAACTCGGACGTTGGCTATGGACCTTTGGAACCCAGGTAGTTTCTTCGCTGCCCCTCTGAGGATGAACTCGTCAAGCTGCTCGTCACGCCTCTTCCGAATTTGGTCGCGGAGCGATCTGTTCAAGCGAAGTGACTTATGTTCATTTTCTTTCTTGCTGGTGCATTCGTTCCTCTCTTCCCGTAGCTGTTGATAAACTCGGACGTCTCCTCAATCGTCCTGGCCCCCTTCCGTACTTCGCCGCATCCTGAAGCAGCCTTCAAAAGCGCCTCTGCCACTGAGGCGACGTCCTTGGATGACTCGCGCAAGGTAGTCTTGTGCAACATGGTATTCTTCTTTGTACGCTGTCATGTCCCATCCTCGGCCCACCTTCGGCAGCTTCCATCGTATCCGTGTGTGTGCGTACTGCCATATGTTGCCAAAGCTGCCCTGCGGACCGTCTTTTGCATACAATCGGCAATCACATCTGTGTTGTGCAACTCTGGTTTGAGGCTGCGGTGAATTAACACATAATACATGTGTCGCGTGCCCCCCCCCAATACTCCACAATATACGTGTCCATACGTCTTCCGACACGTGTTGAAACATAGCGCGTGTGATGGTAAGCTTATGTTGGGTTGCCCACGCCAGGGATTGATTCCCTATGTCCATCCTCGCGCCAAGGCCGAATTTACCGATTCAAAGGGGGTTGCCTTCGTCATGCTGCTGGCCCACTTCAGCAACAGCGTCTTCTCCAATGACGCACTGCCTCTGATTATGGTTGCTGGGGATCACCTGCAAAATAACTTCTATTGTGCTGTCGTGCTCTATGCCTGAGCGGCCTGCGTGCGGCAAATGTGCCGACGTCGCTCTCCACTTGCACTGCAATCTCGCAAACTCTGCATACGCTACTCTTCCGTCTGAACCGTCTGAAGAGGCCTCCGAGACGGGCCCAAAGCTTCACAAGACGCCCACGATAACCCCAAGACGGTCGAGGAAGCCTTTGTGACGCCCCAAGAGAGCCCCAAGCCAAGAGCCTTCCCAACAGGGCTCCGAAAGGCCAAACTCATTCATTTACACTCGGTTGCTAAATGTTTTGGGGGTTCTCTTTGTTTTGAGCTTCCGACGTTCCAAAACGTCCCAAGAGGCAAGACCGACCGAAGACGGCCCAAGAAGCCCCCAAGACCGCCCGAAGACGGCCCAAGAAGGCCCCAAGACGGCCCAAGAGGCGCCCAAGACTGCTGAAGAGGGCCCCAGAGGGACCCAAAAGGGGGAACACGAACCAAAAATCCTAGCCATCCGCCCCAAGAGGCACCCACGAGAGGCCCCAAGAGACGCCCAAGAGGCTCCAGGAGGCCCCCACGAGGCCCTAAGAGGCAACCAAGAGGACCCCAAGAGGCCTCAAAACAGTCCCCTAGGGGGCTCAAAACTGCCTTCAGCAGCCCCCAAGGGGCCCCGACGAGATCCCAATGAACATCCAAGAGGACTCAGACCCACAACCCAGGCACGGTGGCGGGATGGGCCGAAGGACATTAGATCCGCCGCCCCCTGCTTGCAGGGGTGCACGGCGTGCTGGATGATTCAGTTTTGGTTTTGGTTCTTTTTCTAAAAGAACTCCCCAATGGGCTTCGGCCCGTCCCGCCGGCCACCCGTAAATTTCCCAAAATGCGTCTGTCAATGCCCAAAAACGGCCGTTTCGCTCGGGACATCCTCAAAAAATCGCGAAGATGGCCCAAGATGGCCTCCAAGTCCGCCCGAGATGGTCCAAGACGGCCTCCAAAACGGCCCAAGAGAGTCCAAGACGGCCCAAGACGGCCCAAGAGGCCCCCCAGAGGCCTCCCAGACGGCCCAAGAGGCCTCCAAGAGGTCCTCCAGGAGAGTCCGAAGAGGCCAAAATCATTGATTTTCCCTTGGTTTTTGAAGGATTTTGGCATTTGCGCCTGTTCGGCTCTCCGACGGCTCAAGACGGCCCAAGAAGCCCCCAAGATCGCCCAAGAGGCCCCCAAGAGAGCCCCATGATGGCCCAAGTGGCCTCCAAGATGGCCCCTAGAGGGCCCCAAGAGGGCCCAAGAGGCCTCCAACACGCCCAAGATGGCCTCCAAGACGCCCAAGATGGCCTCCAAGACGGCCCTGGAGCATTCCAAGCGGGCCCCAAGTCGGCCCATAGAGGCCCCCCAAACGGCTTCCGACGGCTTCAGACGTGCCAGGAACCCACCAAGATGGCCGAAGTTGGCTCGAAGCTGGCCCGAGACGGCCCAAAAAGCCCCAAAGATCGCCCAAAGCTTGCCCAAGAGGCCTCCAAGACGGCCAAGATGACCTTCAAGATGCCCACGTGTTCCCCGAAGGCTTTCCAAACCGATTCGGGGAACACGTGGTCCGATAGCTTGGCAGGTCTGGCCTCAACGTTCGGCCACATAGGCGCTTCCATCGATAGTGCAACATGCTGTATGAACGTATGTTGAACGCACATGTGTTCGGTTAACCTGCCGTGTATCGCATGACGTACAAGCATACGATGTAGGCATACAGGTTGCCCCAGCGTAGGTATTGTAAGTATGTGTGCCCATAACACCCCATACCTAACAGATGCTAGACTACCAAACAATAGTAAAACCGATGTTACGCACACGCAACTTGCATTAACAAATGCGCATGACCATCTACGCGAGCATGTGGTGTCTCGCGCTACTGAAAGGATAAACATCAACCCCGGAAAGACGGAGGGGAAACCGATGTATGTTTACCACTAGAAACGGGACATCCACACGGCGCAACTAATGTTGACGAACTTGGAGCCGTGAGCTCAAATGCCAGGCGTCAACTCCAAGACTCGAGCAAACGTCCCACCCACTCACCCGCATCTTGTTGGTACACCACAACTGAAATAAGGACGCGAAAACTCTTGTCGAGCAGGTCCGTGTCTAGGGTGGTGATGCTGATGATGGCGCTGACGAAACGGGCGCCGACAACAACGATAACAACGATGATATTGATGACGACGGCGGCGGTAACGACGGCGATTATGATGATGGCATAATGGCGATGAAGATGACGGAAATGTTGATGGCGGTGGCAATGATGACATAGACGATGATGATAACGATTGTGCTGCTGAGGATGGTAATGAAGCGCGCGGGGGGAGAACGCCCGAAATTCGGACAGAACTTGTATTGATCAACCACTGGGTCCCACATGGTGCTGCACACCTGTGTGCTGAAACGATGCTTCACATAATGGGAGACACACAACAGAACATGTGAGTGCAGGGCTTCGACGCCTGCACTAGGCGACGCGCGCGCGTGACCCGCATGGAACTTTTTGACGGAGTAGGAGGGCAGCGCGATGATGATGGTTGAATGTGTTCCACATGTACGCGCGCGCGCGTGACCAGTCGACAGCATGGCCAAAGATCCAATCAGTGTTTGGTGGCCGTTCAAAGGGCGCGCGCATGAGTGTGGCAGTTGGTTGCCGAAAAGGCATGAAAACATGTGTTTCTAGCATGAGGGAGATATGCTGACTGGTTTCAACAAACAAGGTGTGTGTGTATGTGTTGACGTGAGCATGCGCACGGGGGGGCGCGCGCATAAGGGCAGCATAATAGCATGTGAGAAAGCTTATGACAAAACGCACGTGTTAGATCAACGCGTGTGCACCGCATGGCACTGTGTGACAGGAATGTGCGGGGAGGCGATGCCAGCATGGCTGATATGATGTGAGCTGATACTCAAAATGGAACGAGAGGTCATGCTGAGTGTATAGAAGCACATGTCTGCACTTACATGTATGTACTCATATTTCTGTGTCGTCGTAGCCCTGTAAACAGCGCGGCAACTACACGAAAATAATACTTTAAAACAAAAAACTGGGCTCCGATGGGGCATACTACAGCTCTTTGTGGTTATACAGACGGGGCAACATACGAGACGCAATGTGTATGTATACACGCAAGTATACACACAAAAACACATACCATCACGACGCGCGCGCTACGCGCGCACCCAGGTCCCAAACGACTCCGAAGACGGTGTCAATAGACATGTGGGGCTGGCTCGATGGCTAAACGGTTGGACCACGTCTGGTTTTCGGGCTGCCTCGAAAGAAACATTGATCGATCATGTACGGTGGAATGTACGGAACCATGTACGACTGGACTGATGCATGAACGGTCTGTTGTATGGATGTAGACGCATATGTTTGTAGGACAGCGCTGAGGCGTGATCAAACCACGCGCGCACTTTGCGCGCAAAGGTTCTAGTGACAGTTGCGTCACGTTGCTCGACCATCGTCTTCGCTCGTCTGATCAGCGACAATTGGCGGTCAGTGTGCGCGCGCTCACGTGAGGGACAATCGCCGCGAAGTGGGGTGGCTCGCCTGAGTCAAGGCTGCACGCGAGCTGAGCTGGAAGAGGCGCAGAACGTGCCACGGCAGAACGGCGCGATCATTGCCTCCCGGCGTTTGTCGCTGGACCCAGCGTCTTGCGACTCCCCCCAGGCCCTCTTGAGAGCCTGATGGCCTGTCGTTTCCAGTGCGGTCCTAGCCGCGCTATTGGAAGACTCTCGGGCTGTCCTGGCCATCCAGGATGACCGGAGAAGCGAATACCTGCGAGAAGCAACTAAGAATGCCCCCAGCGATACCAGGAGTACAAACTAATCAATCGATCTCCGAGGGGGGAACCGCCGAGCGATATCGATAGCACCCCACACATTGATTTATCTTAGTCAGTCAGCGAGGGGTGGGAGTAAGAGATGTAGAAGAGAAACCTGTATTGCGTCCCCATCGAAGAGAAATCATGCTTGGGTTCTCTTCGACACCACGCAAACATGGCCGAGGCAACCATCGAAACCATAGAGCCATACATTCCTCTTGGGCTCAAATTGAAATGCGAGTGGGGTCTTGTTGTGATCTTAGTGGGGTTTGGGATCTTGGTGGGATCCCACACTGAGGGCTCTGGGGGCGGGATATCACTTCCAAGGGGCGAGAGGCGAGAGAGTTTCACCGAAACGGGGGGGGAAATCTGAATTGCCTCCAACGGCCATTCAAATCCGACGAGGCCCACTAGAAAATCACGGCACCCTGCCTCTGTGAAACTGGCCTTCCCTGAGGTTTTTGTTTGAGGCGGGCGACAGCAGAGGGGTGCGGCCCGCTGCTCGTGACGAGCGGGCGACACGCGCTCATACTTGTAGGGGGGGGGGACCCGCGCCTCGCGGTTGGAGGCTGCACTGCAGCTATGGGCAAAGGCTGTCGGACTCCGATCCGAGGGCCCCCGTTCGAGCGGAGACCCGATCCGATAACGCGCACCCACAGCCCCCCCCCCAGAATTCGACCCCGAGGAGCATGCGGGTCGCATGGGTACGGGTGCTAGCTGTCAGCGGCCACGCGCGCGGCTGCAGCCGCGGCCCGCCCCAGGGCTCGGCCGAGCCCCGCCGAGCCCCGCCGGGCCACGAGGGGCGCGCGGGGGCACGGTCGGCGGGGGCGGGCGACGGCGGGGCCCGGGAGGCCAGCATCAGATTCCCGAGGTTGGTTGCCGGAAGAGTAGAAGCCTCCCAGAAAGGCTCGGAGCACATGGGCTCGGACGATCGCTCAGCATCGTCGATGCAGCGCCCATGCGTCGTCGATGCATCGCTCATGCATCGCCGATGCATCACCGACGCATCGGCGATGCATCGGCGACGTCGGCGTGGAGAACATCGGCCTCTACATCGGGCGAACCTTCGACCCCGTCTACTCCGACCCCATCTGGGAGGCCCAAGAAGATGTTCGCGGTCATCCTTGACCCGGCTTTCGAGGGGCAGCGACAGGGGGGGCTGGCATGGGGTGTGACGCAGCGACCTGGAATGGAATCGGCGGTACATCGCCGCTAGATCGGCGATGGGCCCCCGATTGTGGATCCGCGCGTTCCTGGGCAGGTCGAGGGGCTCCCGCGCGTGACCACCTTCCCCCCCAGTGGCCCTGGAGACCCGCAGGAGCACGAACGCTGCCTCTTGGAAGGTTACTCGAGCCCATGTCTTGGGGTATGTTTGCGAAGCCTCCAGGGGCCTGCTGACAGCATTTTCGGTGACCCCCTGGGGGCGTCTGGGGCCCTCTTTGGTTGGTTTCTCTGCAGGCGCGATGACAAGGTGGCAGGGGCACGAGGCGGTCTAACGGTTCGGCCACCCCGAGCCAAGATGTGTTGCACAAGTGAACAGCCACAGGTCAGCGTGGAAAATACGCCGATCTGCTGCGTGCAAACACGCAAGTATTTGGGGAAGGTCGTGGAAGCACGCCGTTCTCAACGAGAGTGCGACTCCTCGGTTACCCTCCCTCGTGCAGCTGCTCAGTGGCAGCCTGCTCAGAACTCGTCGCCGTAGCCCTCTTCCTCGCCCTCGCCCTCTGCGGTCTCGATGCCCACCTCCTCATAGTCCTTCTCCAGCGCCGCCAGGTCCTCGCGAGCCTCGGAGAACTCGCCCTCCTCCATACCCTCACCCACATACCAGTGCACGAACGCGCGCTTCGAGTACATAAGGTCGAACTTGTGGTCGATGCGCGAGAAGACCTCTGCGATGGCGGTGGAGTTGCTGATCATGCAGCAGGCGCGCATGACTTTGGCCAGGTCGCCACCAGGGACCACTGTGGGAGGCTGATAGTTGATGCCGCACTTGAAGCCCGTGGGGCACCAATCCACGAATAAGCACCCGCGTGCGGGCCGCGCCGCGGCCTCGGGTCGGCCCTCCGGGGGGGATCTCGTTGACGCAGTAGAGACCCCCACTGCGTGCTGGATCTGTTACGGGGCGCCCATCCCGTAGAACCCCTTTCTGGATTCTGTAGCAGTTCGGAGCAGGCCAGGAGCTGTAACGGCAACCAGCGCGACGGTCCGCACATGGGCATTCCTGTAGGCCGGAGCTTTATAAGGCACTCCCACATGTAGGTCGGCTGGCCCACCCACCTGTCAGGCTGCGACCCGCGGGCCGGTTGAATTCCCTGCATGTCTTTGGCCCCCCCGCCACTGCCTACGCGGTAGCACGAGCACCGAGAATCCCGAAGCTGGGAACACCCCGGGCACCTCGTCAGCATATGGCCCCGGTCAGCAGACAGTCCCTCGTGCGAGGTACTTCTCCAGCCCAGAGCCACGCCCGCCAGAGCCTCGTTAGCCGCGTCAACCACGTGCCGTTGGCGCCCTTCCACCCCGGAGGGTAGCCCGCGAAACCTCCGGCGAGCCGGAGGGGGCGGGAGAGGCTGCCACAGCGCCGTGGGATCGTTCCCGCTCCCCGCCAGACTTTCGTCGGTAGGTGAGGTTGGACTTTCGGCAGCAGTGTGGCAAGGACATGGGTACAGCCACCTCCGAGCCTCCCCCTGCCGGGCCGCGGCCGTAGCCGCAGCCGGGGAGCCCAATCCACGAATTGAATGGTGCGCTTGGTCTTTATAGTAGCTACCGCGGCGTTCACATCTTTGGGCACTACGTCTCCGCGGTACATCATACAGCATGCCATGTACTTGCCATGACGAGGGTCGCACTTCACGAACATTGATGCGGGCTCGAAGACGGACATGGTGATCTCCGCCACTGACAGCTGTTCATGGTACGCCTTCTCCGCAGAGATCACGGGTGCATAGCTGGAGAGCATGAAGTGGATGCGTGGGTAGGGCACCAAGTTCGTCTGGAACTCGGTGATGTCCACGTTCAGAGCACCGTCGAAGCGCAACGACGCAGTCAGCGAGGAGATGATCTGCGCCAGCAGCCTGTTCAGGTTGGTGTAAGTAGGGCGCTCGATGTCAAGGTTGCGGCGGCATATATCGTACAGTGCCTCGTTGTCATACATGATGGTGACATCAGTGTGCTCCAGGAGGGAGTGCACGCAGAGAACAGTGTTGTAGGGCTCCACCACTGCCGTGGCGACCTGCGGGCACGCCCACACAGTGAAAGAGCACTTCGTCTTCTTCCCGTAGTCTACAGACAAGCGCTCCAGCATCAGGCAACCGAGCCCGGAGCCAGTGCCTCCGCCGACGGCATTGTAGATCATGAAGCCCTGGAGGCCAGTGCAATTGTCGGCCAACTTCCTGATCCGATCCAGGACGAGGTCGACGATCTCCTTGCCGATGGTGTAGTGCCCTCGCGCGAAGTTGTTCGCGGCATCCTCCTTGCCAGAGATGAGCTGTTCAGGGTGGAACAGCTGACGGTAGGTACCCGTGCGTACTTCATCGACCACAGTGGGCTCTAGGTCGACCATCACACAGCGGGGGACGTGCTTGCCAGCGCCAGTCTCAGAGAAGAACGTGTTGAAGGCATCGTCGCCGCCTCCGATCGTCTTATCAGAGGGCATCTGGCCGTCAGGCTGGATACCATGCTCAAGGCAGAAAAGCTCCCAGCATGCATTGCCAATCTGCACACCCGCCTGCCCAATGTGGATGCAGATCGCCTCACGCATTGTGTTGGATTGGCTTCTTGATCGAGTTGAAGTCTGACAGGGGGTGACAACTCACAAGGCCGCCGCGTGATGTGACAGCCTCGATCGGAATCGCTAGAGCCAAAATGGCGACGGAGGGACGTCTGGGGGCCACTTGGGGTCCCTTCGCGCTTCTTCGGAGCCTGTTGGGGGCCTCCTGGCAGTCTCGGTGCCTGTCTTGGCGTTCTCTTGGACCCCTCTGGGGCCGTCTTAGAAGTCTCTGAGACAATCTTAAAGGCTTTCTGGGCTGTCCCTGGGCTCTCTGTGGGCGTCTTCGGGCCCTCTTGGAGGCTTCTGATCTGAAGCGCTGGGAACTCGAAGAGCGAGGACGTCAAATCTTTCAAAACATGAAGGAGGTCCGTGTCGAGCTCCAGGATCAAGGCAACTCGTCGGGGCATCGTTTCTGGATGGGCTGATGGGGTTACGCGAAGCGACAACAACAACAGAGAGAACGCGTTTCACGGGCGCTTGCCTTGGGAACATTCGGCGGCGCGTTTCGAAACAGGGGGTGGGCATCCCCCCCAACACTCGGCGCCGTCGATCAAAACCAGGGGGAATCCCCTCCCCCCCAAACCCCCCCCCTCCCAAAACCCCCTCCCCGTTTTGGGGGTTCAAACCCCCCCCCTCACGAACCCCCCCCCCCTCCCAGGGGGGGGGGGGGTTCAGACCCCCCCCCGGCGCCAGCGGCCGCCAGCAGCGCCGACAGCGGGGACGCAGCAACGATGACCAGAGGCGGCCCAAGGGGGGGGGGTTCAACCCCCCCCCACCCTGGCGCCGAGGGGGGTGGAGGGGTGTCAACCCCCCCCTTCCTGGCGCCGGCGACGGCGGGGACGCAGCGACGATAATCACCACTACCACCACCACCACCACCGCCACAACCACCACCACCAACGCCTCAACCCACCACTACCACAACCACCAACCCACCACACAACCACCACCACCACCACAGCCACCACCACCACCAACCACCACCACCACAACTCACCATTACCACCACCACTACAAGAACCCACCACAACCAACACCACCACCACCACCACAATCTACCACGCCACCACCACCACCGCCACAACCACCACCACTACCAGCAGCACAACCCACCACTACTACCACAAACCACCACACCACCACCACCACCACCACCGCCGCCACCACCACCACCACCACCACCACCAGCACCACCTCCACAAACCACCGCCACCACCACAACCCACAACCACCACCACCACCACAAACCACCACCATACCACCACCAAACCACCACCACCACAACCCACCACCACCACAAACCACCACCACACCACCACCGCCACAACCACCACCACCACCCACCACCACCACCACACCACCACCACCGCAACCACCAGCATCGCCACCACCACCACCGTGGCGACGGGGGCCCTCCAGGACAAAGCAGCGACGCTGGCACTTTTCATTCGAAAACAAAGGAAAGCATACATATAATTTCTCGGAGGTCCCTGCGCAGTTCTTGGATCGGCGCTGGGTCCCCCCATCCGTGGCGCGCGGAGCGCGCTACGGGGCGGCGCCAGAGGCGCCGCCAGGTGGTTCCAGCGCAGGTCCAAGAAATCCGCGCCGCCAGAGAGGTTCCAGCGCAGATCTAGGGAATCCGCGCAGAACTCCGAGCTTTCATTGCTATACCGCTAAACCGTGATTTTCTCCTTCGAGGAGCACGGTTTCCTCCGTGGCCGTAGGCGACCCGAGGAGGAGGAGGTGGAGGAGGAGGAGGAGGAGGAAGCGGAGCAGGAGAATGAGGAGGGGATGGAGGAGGAGCAGGAGATGGAGGAGAACGAGGAGGAGGAGGAGGAGGAGGAGGAGGAGGAGGAGGAACAGGAGAAGGAGGAGGACGGGCCGCCTGAGCCCTTCGAGGAAACCCTCCACTTCGAAGTATCTCCCTCCCTCATCCGGATGGCGGGCGAGGGTCGCTCTTCTCCGGCGGGCCGCGAGCGCGCGGCGAGACGCCCGCGCTGGCCCGCGGTCACCTCGCAAGGGACGGCGTGCTTCGGGTGTAGTTCGAGAGCAGCCTGCGCGCGCCGCGGATCGGTCGAGGCCCCCGCGCCTTTCGCGCCTGCCGTCGTCGGCATCGTCCTTTCTGGGGTCGACGGCGTCGCCGGTCGCTGTCCTCTTCGGCCGTCGTCATCCTCTGACGGCGTCGCCGTGCTCCTCCTCTTCCTCCTCCTACTCCTCGGTCGTCGTCGTCGTCGGTGCGTCGTCGTCGTCGTCGTCGTCGTCGTCGTTCGTCGACGCCGCCGTCTCTTCCCGTGCTCGACAACCTCCCCTCCTCGTCGGCGGAGCGAGAGGAGGGAATCGGATGGAGGAGGGAGGGGCAAGGGAGAGCGGGGGAGAGCGGGGGGGGGGGGGAAGTCAGAGCAGGGGAGGGGAGGGAGGGAGGAGGGGAGAGGGGGGAGGAGCACAGGCGGACGGAGGAGGGGGCTGAGGGGGGAGGGAGAGGCCGCCTCCCTTTTTCCTCCTCCTCAGGGAGTCCTGGTCCTGCTCCTCATCTCTTCTCCCCCATACTCCTTCGCCTGACATCCTCCCTCTCCTCCTCCTGCAGCCCAATCCCTCCCCTCTCTCCTTCACCTCTTCCTCCACTTCTACCTCCTCCTCCTCTTCCTTCTCTTCCTCCAGCACCCTTCCTCTCGTCCTCATCGTCGTCCTCGTCCCCTCCACCTCCACCTTGTCGCCAAATCCACCCGGATTCTAAAAACGAGATCAGAGTGCTGGCCACTGCACATCCGTTCAGCACTACGCGCAACGCGGGGCACGCCTGTGCATCGAGGCTGGTCCACGGGTGTGAATCACCACGGGTCTTCAGAAACAGATAATTACCGGCACCAGGCAAACCTAAGCACACTGTGGGCCGTGGGCACGGAAGAGAGAGGAGGACCGCGGGGTAGGGCAATTGCAGGAGAAGGGGCAGGGAGCAGGATACAGTGTGAGTAGGGAGAAAGGAACAGGCGGCTCTCTTCCCCTCGCAAGCCTGAGCAGCGCAAACAGAGGTCCAGCCAACATGGGGTGGTGCTCCTGGAGACTGGAGCTGAGTCGCCAAAGACAGACGCGGCTCCCAAATGTGTGTGTTGTTTTAAAGCTGCTCTACGTCCCGAACTGCTGCCATCGGGATGCTGCTGACGCGCGCGAGCTCGAGGTGCAGGCCGCGCGGATGGCGAGCAGGAACCGAGGTTGGCCCCAGGCTTGCCGAAGAGCTCAAACATAGCACCAGGACCATGGAACTGAGCTTCAAGTGGCTGCCTCGAGTCTACAGGGCTGAAGGGCGATGCTGCATACAGTACGAGCTCGACCACAAGAAACCTTCTACCAGAAACCCGACCCTGAGACCCCAGGCCGTCCACTGACTGTTGGCGTGTGAACGTCACGCTTTCCATAGCATGACCATCGAGACCCAAGAAACCCAGGGCACCCTGGAGGCAAGCAGGGTGCTTGGCATGGAACTCCACTGTATCACCATGACCACAGAACTGAACTTCAGGTGGCTGCTTCAATTCTACAGGGCTAAAGGACAAAGCTAGAGGCCTCATAGATGGGGCTCGAGTAGATGGGGTCGAAGGATCGCACCGCATCGCCAATGCATCGCAGAGGTATTGGCGATGCATCGGCGATGCATCGGCGACGTCGGCGATGCATCGGCGCAGTCGGCGTGGGGAAACACGGGCTCCAAATCGAGCCGCATCATCGATCGGCGATGCGTCGTGATCCTCCGACCCCATGTACCCCGACTCCATCCAGGAAGCCTAGAATCGAACTGATCTTCAGGTGGCTGCTTCAAGTCCACAGGTCTGGAGGACAGTGCTGTACAGCATGCCAGGAGGTCAAAAGGCAAGCGTGGCGTGGCTCCGCTTTTTCCCGGCCGAGCAGATCAGCTCAGCAAGACCCCCGCGGGAGGCCCGGACTCGGCATCTCCGGGGGGGGCTTGCCTGTCCCAATCGCGCCGTGATCCGCGCGGAGTCCCTGTCGACCGTCAAGCCCGCGTCGAGCAGGCGTCGAGTGCGCGTCGAGCCTGCGTCGAGCCTGAACATCGTTTGACCGATCCCTGTCCCCGAGAGCGTGGCCTGGGCCCGGCCGATGCGTCCCCCTAGATGGAGGTATTGGCTATTTCGGACAGGTTTCGAAGGGTGGGTCCCCAACTGGGGTGGTGGAATGGTGGGGATCGGGATGGGGATCGTTACACGCTACAGTCGAGGTTGACTGGGGAGGGCACGAGAGAGGACACAAAACCCTTCTGAGGGCCACGTTGCCATCGAAGTGCAGAAGGCCTGGGTCGCGAAACACAGGACACAAGGGCACCCTTGATTTGGCAGGGTCGACTTATTCATCAACTTCGACAGTACCGAGAATCAAAGGGCGCCTTCCAGGAGACCGGGGGAGAAATCAGAAGGAGTAGGCCTTCTCGGAAGGCCAGGAAGTACCCTGGCCTTCTGAGAAGTTCCCTGCGCCTTCCCCGCAGAGGCAGAAAACTCCTCAGGAAGCGCGAGGGCTTCTGTTCTGAGAAGTCCCGCCGCCTTATGAGAAGGCCTTCCCCTTCTCACTCCCCCCCCCCCTCGCTCGCTCGCCGCCGAGTCTGCTCCGCGCCGATCACAGCCCGCAGGGCGGACAAAAAGGCCCCCCCAGGCATGCAGCACAAGGGGGGGGCGGAGGGCGAGTGATGGGCCGACTTTCCACCACCGCTACCACAGGTGGGAGGAGGAGGAGGAGGAGGAGGAGGAGGAGGAGGAGGAGGAGGAGGAGGAGGAGGAGGAGGAAGAGAGGAGGAGGAAGAGGAGGAAGAGGAGGACGAAGAAAGCCTCCCGAATCACCCTTCTTCCCCGTCCTCTCTGTGGCGGCGGTGGTGGAACGTGGGCCCATCCGCTAGGCGTGGCCCGCCCGAAAGGCGCGGGGAAGGGGGGGAGTCGCGCGGCGCCCACTCCGCGCCCCCTCCGCGCCTCCCCCCGCGCCGGCGTCGGGCCTCGCCGGGGGGACCGCGGGCCCTCTCTTCGCCCGGACGGGGAGGAGGAGGAGGAGGAGGAGGAGGAGGAGGAGGAGGAGGAGGAGGAGGAGGAGGAGGAGGAGA
>CAUYUJ010002625.1:532554-555054 GCA_963575745.1 Prorocentrum cordatum
GGCGGAGGCAGAGGCGGAGGAGGAGGCGGAGGCGGAGGCGGAGGCGGAGGTGGAGGCGGAGGAGGAGGAGGACGGGGGAGGAAGCGGCGAAGGAACGACGACGAGGAGGCTCCGGAGGCTCCAGAGAGCGACGATGGGGCTTCGAGGGCGAGGCGCCGGCGCCAACAGGGATGTGCACATGACGCGTGCCAGAGACTAGCGGCTGACCTGGCCGACGGCCAGATGGTCATGCAACAGAGCAGGAGTGGACGAGGAGGCGGAGGAGGAGGAGGTTGGGGAGGAGGGAAAGGCGAGGAAGGACTCTTCCTGCTCCTCCGCCTCCGTCCCAATCCTCCTGCTCCTGCCTCTCCCTGATCACCTTTCCCCTGTTTGAGTTCCAGGTCGGCCACAACACGCGTCAACGGATAGAGACAACATCGGCGCAAGCGGAAGGGATAGGAGGACGAGATAGGACGTAAGAAGATGAGGCGCAAGCGCACCTAGCTTGTCCTCGAATAGGAGATAAGATGTGGCGCGAGCGCACCTAGCTTGTCCTCGTCTCCTTCCTCCTCCTCCTCCTCCTCCTCCTCCTCCTCCTCCTCCTCCTCCTCCTCCTCCTCCTTCTCTTCATCCTTAGCCTCCTCCTCCTCCTCCTCCTCCCCCTCCTCATCCTCCTCCCTCCCGTCCTCATCCGTCCATTTTCTTTATGAACATATCCTTCCTGCCGCATCTCGATACGCGGTTTGGACGGGTCGGGCGTTTCGCTCGAGACTTCCTCACCGCATACGACCCTGAAGCTTAATGTGACATTTCCACGGTTTAGGAATGTCAGGGCGCAACTGTCAAGTGTTGACATCAAAGGAAATACGTGCTAGCGCGATCCAGGCAGGACCGTCAGGCCAGTAACGTTGAGTCGCGGCGCTGAAGTCCCAGAAATCGTGATTTGGCACGGTTTGAGGATAATCGGACGGCTGTCTTCCAACGGGGCACTTCCAGCAAAGAAAACAAGGACTTATGAAGACGGCATTCGGGGGGGAGTTGATTGCAACATCTTTGATGCGTCTTGGAATTACACTGGTCCTCCTCCTCCTCCTTCTCCTTGTTCCCCTCTCCCGCCAGTCCTCCTCCTCCTCATTCTCCTCCTCCTCTTCCTCCTCTTCCTCCACCTCCGCCTCCTCCTCCTCCTCCTCCCCTCCTTCCCGTCCTCCTCCTCCCCCCTCCCCCTCCTCCTCCTCCTCCTCCCCACTCGAGCCTTCGAGCTGCGGGCAGGAGGTCCACGGTCAGGACTACCCTCCCCCCAGCGGCCTCCGCCACTACTGGGATAGGAAGGAAACCAGGCAATTGTCCGAATAGTGCTTAGACTTTGGGGTTCTTGCTTCACCCCCTCCCCCAGGAAGTGAACGGTTTGCGTTTTCGTAGTTCCAGTACTACAATGGAACTATGAGTCTGCCACATCGCCCATCCGAAATATGAATTCGTGCCAACGGCAAGCAGTCCCCGACCGCCCCTTTCCATCCTCTGCAAGATCTAGTATTCGCGCGCACTTGCAGATCAAAAACCATCAATTGTCAAAACCCATCTGCGAAAAACAAGGACGACGTGCGCACGCGCGCGCCGTCACGCGCGCATGCCGGAATCCTTCAAAAACCTGAGATCGCGTACCGAGTTCAAAATCGAACGCCGCAACAACATAAATGAGAAACAGCGTGGGTTCGCAATAGTCAGTTTCAAAAAAAGCTTGCGCTCGCGCTCTTGCGAATAGCGTGTTCCAGAATCTGACCACATCCTACTTAACGTGCCCATCAAGCGAGCATGCCGAAATGAGTCGGACGCCCAATTGCACGCGTGCTGTCGCAAGACGCCCTTGCAACCAACACGAAACAAAGGGCACGCGCGAACGTCGGCCGCGCGAGCATGCCGAAATTCAAAAACCTTAGATTACGCAGGCACCTAACACCGAGTGCTCCGAAAACATAGATACTCATATAAAATGTGTGAACATACCGTACATATATGTTTAAACAAGTTGCCACATCATCTTTGCAGAAAAAGTCTGCGCACGCGCTCAAGCGACATTTTCTATGATCATCAAATTCGACCACACGGGCCTCTCGCGACGCATGTCAAAATCATTTCGAACGCCTTCCGAGCATGATGGGGGGGTGTACCATCCCTGTCAAGTAGTGCCATGCGGGCCACTCGCGCGCGTCGGCCGCGCGCCTGCATGCTGAACTCCTTCCAAAATCATCACACTTCATCACGAACGCGAGAACACCGTCATCGTCATCGCCATCGGCGCGATCAACATCCGAACTGTGGCCATGCCGTCGTCATCGTCATCATCGTCAACATCATCGCTACAATCATCATCGTGTGTACCGTTGTCGATGTCGCCATGATATCGCGCCGCCCAAGTCACAACCTCGCACTGAAGTGCCCGCCGGGCCGTGCCCAACGGTCCGCCCCACCGCGGCCGCGTCGGTCTCGCCAAACTAGCTGCCCGCTGTGCGCGCGAGCATGCGCGTGCTTGCGCGGCCACAAGAATGCACCAGCTAACACCGAGCACTCATCGCAATCGCCGCCGCGAGGGTTTTGCAGACCAAGTTGCGGGTGGGTGGGTGGGATGATTGCCGGAGCAGTGGGGTTGACAACTCCACGCTTTTCACATTAAAATCTCACCACACACCACATAGCTGGGACCACATAGCATACACTGCATAGCTTGAACCACATAGCTTAAACGACATAGTTCTCACATCCACCATGCAGTAAATTACTGCTTGGGGTCCACGCTGGGTAAAACAAACGACACTGAAAGGTCGCGTCCAGGATGCAAAAGAGGTGCACAAAACGGCGGGCCGACAAGTTCGCCAGAACGGACGAGGGAGGGAGTACAGTGGGAGCAGGCCCTGCGGTTGCAGGGTGAGTGGAGGCTTGGGCTGCGGCGGTACCTGGGTCAATGCGGTCCGCGGCCGCCCTGAGCCATAGCCCAGGGCGGCCAGCGCTGACGGTAAACTCTGGCCTTCCTATCATTACTCCCAACTGCCTAACTATCCCCAAGTCCGTTCCATGGTTGCGGCGGCGACTGCGGCGGTGACTGAGCGCGCGACGAGGCAACAGGGAGAAGGCGGCTTGAGCGCGCCTGGGGCCAGGTGATCTGCAGAGTGGACAGGTGAGCGGTGGGCGAAGCGGCGCCCGCGTGAGTGGCCAGGTGGCCGTCGCCGCCGAGGCCGCCGTCGCCGTGGTCGTGGTCGTCGCCGCCACCGCCGCCGTCCCCGTCGCCGTCGCCGCCGTCCTCGCCGTCGCCCTCGTCCTCGGCGTCCCCCTCCTCGTCGCCTTCGCCCTCGTGGCGAAGGGCCCCCGTCGCCCTCGCCTTCGCCGTCGTCCTCCCCCTCGCCCTCTCGTCGCCCTCGTGGCCCTCGCAGCGAGGGGCCCCCGCCGCGCCTGCGCGCCCCGCCGCAAGGGGCCCCGCAGCGGCGCCGCCGCGGGGCCGCGGGGCCCGCGGCGGGGCGAGGGCGGTGCGCGGCCCCGGCGGGGCCGGCGCGCACGCGTGCACCCGCGGGCTCTCTGCGAGGACCTGCGCCGGCTGGGCGCCGCCCTCGGGCAGGCTCACGGGTCCTGTCAGGGGAACAGAAAGCGACATAAACATAAGAACTCGGAGGTCCGCGCGGATTTCTCGGATCGGCGCTGGGGCCCCCCGGGTCCTGTGGCCGGCGGGCTCGTCCAGAGCCGCGCATGCGTTTTCGCGGCCACAAGGGGCGTCAAGGAGGGGGAATAGAGGAACGAACAATGACATAAACGTGAAAACTCGGAGGTCCGCGCGGATTTCTCGGATCGGCGCTCGGCCCCCCTCCCTGGCGCGCAGAGCGCGCCAGGGGCGGCGCCGGAGGCGCAGTCAGGTGGCCCCAGCGCCGATCCGAGAAATCCGCGCGGACCTCCGAGTTTTCACGTTTGTGTCAGTGTTCGCTCCCCTAGGGAAGGGGGGGGGGCGGGAAGGGGCATCACGCTGCGCCCGCCCCCCCCCAGACTGTGGTGCCGGACGCACTGCGGCAGTGCCGGGGACGCACTGAGGGGGGAGCGTTACGTTTGGGGGGGCATAACGGGCGTTGTGGCCCAGAAGGTAACAAAAACACTCTCGAGGGAGGCGCTGGCGGCGCGCACACCCAGAGGGGCCTCCCGAGCTCTCGGGCGTCCCGGGGCGCGCTCGTCGCCACGGCTGGACGCAGCCCGAGCAAAACTAGGAAGGGTGGCCAGGACGCGGATCGGGGTCTAAGCAGGCAGGGGCACGGCCGTGCACGGCGACAGCGAAACCACAAACCGACCGAACCGACACCGAAATCGACACCGACCCAAATCAACAGGCCGCAATCAGCCCAAAGCGCACAACGACGCAACAACGACACACACACACAACCACCCGAACCGAATCGACCAAACGCAACCGACTACGACGCAACCGAAGCGACCGAACCGTGATCACCCTTGATGAGGATTCTGAGTGGCCATCGGGCCTTCTGAGAAGCCGCCGCTTCCTTCCCCGAAGCCCCCTTTGACTTCTTCTAAGGCCGCCCCCATTGCCCCATCCCTAGGGGAACAGACAAAATCCGATGCCTCTGAGCCCAGACCTCTCTGCTAGGCTGCGTGCTGGCCGAGATCCCGAGGCGAATCTTGTCGTCGCGAAAAGAAACCCAGGAGGCTCCGAGAGGCGAAACGAGGAACGGGCGGCGGTGTGGGCAGCCGCTCCTCCTCTGAACCCTCTTCTGCGCGCCGCCAGACATGAGCGACGAAGGAGGAGGGGTCCATCGCACAAGGGCCTGGCAACCTCGTGTGGTGGCTTTCGCCCGCACAGGCCGTCAACGCGGCACGCTGCGAGGAGATGGGAGGGCGCTCGGGCGCGACTATGCGCGGACCGCGAACGCACGAGCGGACAGCATCAGTGATCTGATGAATCCCAGGAACATGTTTACTCAAGTGGGTAATTTGCGGCCGTATTCCTCCACACATCCTCCTTTCATATCCCTTCTCCCCCCGTTCCGTCCCGCCCTCCTCCTCGTCCACTCCCCTCCTCCCTCTGCCCCCTCCTCGTTCTCGCTCTTCCTCCCTCGTCCGTCCCTTTTTCCTGGTCCTTTTCCGATTCCTCCTCCACGCCCTCCTCCATCTACCCCCCTCCTCCTCCCCCTGCTCTTCGACGGCATGCAATGGTTGTAACGCCAGGCTGAGTCCAAAAGAGTCCCTCCGCATCCTCCTCCTCCTCCTCTCTCCTCCTCCTCATCGCATCTTCCCCCCTCCCCTCTAACTCCCCCTCCTCCTCCTCCTCCTCCTCCTCCTCCTCCTCCTCCTCCTTCTCCTCCTCCTCCTCCTCCTCTTTTTCTTATTTACTATTCGTATTAGTGTTCGGTTCATTATTAATATTCGTCTGATTGCTGTTACGTTCATTCGGATTCGTCTCTTTCGTCTTCTTCGTCTTCTTCTATAAGTCTCATTATCATTTTTGTATTAGTATGATTAGTATTCGTACTATCGTGTATATTCCTTTCCCTCTTCCTCTGCCTCGTCCTCGTCCTCGTCCTCGTCCTCGCCCCCTCCATCCTCCCTCCTCCTCCTCCTCTCCTCCTCCTCCTCCTCCTCGTCCTCCTCTCTCAGCTTCCGCCTCTCCTGCTCCGCCTCCTCATCCTCCTCCTCCTCCTCCTCCTCCTCCTCATCATCTCATCATCATCTCCTCTCCTCCTCCTCCTCCTCCTCTCCCTCCCTCCTCCTCCTCCCTCTCCCCTCCCCTATCCCCCACTCCTCCTCCTGCTCGTCCTCCTCCTCCTCTCCTCCTCCTCCTCCTCCTCCTCCTCCTCTTCCTCCTCCTCCTCCTCCTCCTCCTCCACCTCCCCCCGCCTTCCGCTCCCCCCCACCCCGCCTCATCCAGTCCTCGTGATCCCCCGCGCAGCGGCGGGTTGCCCCGATGGTCCTAGCGTTCAGTACAACACGGAGAGCTCTGAAATCCAGCGAGCCTGGGGGAAGTACCAGGCACCGAGGCTTTTCCAAAGCGCACCAGAACGCTCTGAGAGCGATCCGGAGCGCTGTGGAACGATATATCCCTGTCCTAGCCCCGCCCGCTCCACCTCAATTCCGCCTTCTCTCACCCCCTCCTTCTCCTCCTCCTCCTCCTCTTCCTCCTCCTCCTCCTCCTTTCCTTTCCCTTATGAACGACTTCTCCCTGTCGCACCCCGAGGCCAGCTTTACGACTCTGAAACTGAAAAATGGCAACAGTTTCACAGATGGAGGGCGGGTCGTTTTCAAAATGTGGCTCTCGCCTTAGCGTGGCGCACATTCGTTTCAAACATGTGCAAGAATTTCACAGATTGAGGGCGGGTCGTTTGCAAAATTTGGCTCTCGCTTGAGCGCGGCGCACATTCGTTTAAACAAATTGAACGAGTTTCACGGAGTGAGGGCGGTTCCTCTTCAAAATGAGGCTCTTGCCTTAGGGCCTTAGGGCGGCGCACATTCGTTTTGAGCATTTGAAAGACCTTCACATATTGAGGGCGGGTCGTTTTCAAAATGTGGCTCTCGCCGTAGCGCGGCGCACATTCGCTGTAAAAAAAACTTGCAAGAGTTTCGCGGATCGAGGGCGACTCCTTTTCACTATGTGGCTCTCGCCTTAGCGCGGCGCGCACGTTCGTTTTAAACATTTGTACCAGTTTCAAGAATTACCATAATCAACGTGCCAGAAATTATGTTTTGAAAGGTTTCAGGACTATGCGGGCGCAACAGTTATGTTGATTCGCTGCGTTGAAATCCCAGGAATGGTGTTCTGGCACGATTCAAGATTGTCAAGACGCAACAGTCAGACTGATCCGTGGCGTGGGAATCCCGAAAACAATGTTTTGGCATGCTTCAGGGTCTTCAAACGGTTGTCTTCCAAAGAGGCAGTACCTTCAATGGGAATGAACCGTTGTAGGGGCCTATGCACGAGGGAGCTTGGAGGGGGGGGTTATTCCAACAACGTTGATGACTCTTGGATTTACACTGGTCCTCCTCCTCCTCCTCCTCCTCCCCCTCCCCCTCCTCCTCCTCCTCCTCCTCCTCCTCCTCCTCCTCCTCGCGGACAAGCCCCAGGGAAACATGACAATACAGCCTCCGAGAGCCCCTCCCCACATCCTCGCCCAACGCCCGCACCTCGTGGGCGCGTCGCTGCACCGGGGGCCTAGTGCGGAGGAGCGACTGCGACGACGATGGCGGGCGGCGGCGACGGCATCGCTTCCGCAATCCTCCGTCTTCTCTCCTCTTCTCTCATCCTCATCTCCTCTCATCTCCACTCCTCTCCTCTCTTCTCCTCTCCTCCTCCTCCTCCACCTTCTCATCCTCCTCCTCCTCCTCCTGGTCCTCCTCCTCGTCCTCCTCCTCCTCCCGCCTGGATCCTTCCTCCTGCTCCGCCTCCCACCTCCCTCCTCCTACCGCAATCCTCTCCCCTCCTCCTCCTCCCTCTGATCCTCCTCCTCATTCTCCTTCGTCTTCTCCTTCTCCATTCCTTTTCTTGAAAACAACTCCTCTCTGTCGTACCCCGAGGCCAGTCGAAAGGGCGGGTCGGGCGTTTCACCTGAGACGTCCTCACCATGTTTGACCCTGAAACTCCAACAGTTGAAACAGTTCCACAAGTGGACGGCGGGTGGCTTTCTGAATGTGGCTCTCGCCTTAGCGTCGCGCATACTCGTGTGAAATATGTGCAAGAGGTTCACAGAGTGAGGGCGGGCTGTTGTAAAAAAAATGTATCGTCTTAGCGCCGCGCACATTCGTTTCTAAGAATGTGCAGAAGTGTCAAATATTGGGGGCGGCTCGTATTCAAACAGCGGCGTTCGCCTTCACAAGTTGCAAGAGCGTCATGGATTGATGGCGGTTCGTCTTAACATGTGGCTCTCGCTTTAGAGCCGCGTACATGCGTCGTACAACATTACAAGAATTTCACGGGTTCTCACGGTTCACGTACCACAAACTGTCTTGTGAGACGATTCACGATGGCCATGTCGCAACAATTACTATTGATTCGCGGTGTTGAAGTCCCAAGAATAATGTTCTGGACCGATTCAAGATCTTCAAGACGCAATAGTCAGGTTGATCCGTGGCGTGGGAGTCCCGAGCATGGTGTTTGGGCACGCTAAAGGATCTTCAAACGGATGTCTCCCAACGAGGCAGTTCCCCCAGTGGAAATGAACCCTTGTCGGGGCCTATGAAGAAAGAGTTTTGGGGGAGGGCTGATTCAAACATCATTGATAAGCCTTGGGTTTGCACTGCACCTCCTCCTCCTCCTCCTCCTGATAACAACACGGAAAAGACGAGGACAAGGGAATACAGCGAGAACCCCCTGGACAACAACTTGATCGACACACACGAGCTCGAAAACGGCACTAGAAGTGCGAAGAATGGAAACGATTCAGGACAGCTAACCCAGGCGATTTGGAACGGCGATGCTGAGGATACAGACCTGTGGTGATGATACCGTGCCAGGGGCAGCGCTGCGCTGGGCCGTCCTGCGCTGAGCTGCATTGTTGCATGCTGTGTTAAACTGTGCTAGATTCAATATCGCGTTGTGTGTCAAGTCGTCCATGTCGTCCGAATCCTGACCAACCTCATCTGGGTCGTTACCTCGAGCTGCCTGAACGCATGGCTCGCCCGGAGCCTGTTACAGTCAAACGCGCGGGGCACTCGAACAGCTCGAGCTCAAGACCCAATTCAGCTCCAAAACGGGACGAACCGAGAGGGGGCGAATGGACGGGCGACGGGACGCGACAGGGAATGCGCCAGGGAACGTGCCAGGGGATGTCTCAGAAGACTTGCCGTAAACGTGACAGGGATGCGCCACGGGTCGTGCCAAGGGACGAGGATACGTCCCACGGGACGCGCTACGACGCGCCAGGGGACACGCCTGTGGACCCTCCAGGGGACGCGCCGAGGGATGCGCCACGGACCGCGTAGGGGACGCGCCGCAGGAAGAGAACATAGCTGGCACCAGCCCTCCTCGCGTTGTGTATCCATCATCCCTGGACGAGCCTCCGCGGGCCGACGTCTGCGAGAGCCATCTCCGACGACCGCGACGACGACGGTGTGCTCCTCCTGGGAGATCGCCCCAGACCGGGCTGACAGAAACGATCTCCGGAGAGGAGCAGAAGGAGGAGGAGGAGGAGGAGGAGGAGGAGGAGGAGGAGGAGGAGGAGGAGGGAGAGGAGGAGGAGGAGGAGGAGGAGGTGGAGGAAGGAGGTGGAGGGAGAGAAGCAGGGGAAGAGGGGGGGGAGGCAGGGGAGGGGGAGGACGAGAGGGAGGAGGAGCCCAAGCAGCCACGAAGCCATGAGACCGCCTGTCCCTGCAGCGCGCGGCCTCCCCGCCCTCCCGCCCTGCTCGCCTCCCTGCACGCGGGCCCCAGGAGGGCCTCGAGCCCCCTCGCCGTCTACTGGGGGGCAGCGCTCGAGGGGCAAGGTTTGCGAGGGGGGGGGGGGGCTCCCCTCCTCCTCTCCCTCCTCCTCCCTCCTCCCCCTCTCCCTCTCGTCCTCCTTCCTCCCTCCTCTCCTCCTCCTCCTCCTCCTCCTCCTCCTCCTCCTCCTCCTCCCTCCAGCTCGTCCTCCTCCCCCTCCTCCTTCTCCTCCTCCTCCTCCTCCTCCTCCTCCTCGTTGGGGGGGAAGGGGCCAGCTCAGAGGGGGAGCGGAGGGGGGGGCCACATCGGGATTGAGTCGGCGATGCAACACATCGCCGACGGATCGGCGAAGGGCCCCCGATGGCGAGTCCGCGCGGCCACGGGCGGGGGCGGGCCATCAGACCCCGGTGATCGTCGTCGGCGAGCGAGGGGGCAGTCGGAGTAGGAGTAGGAGTAGGAACCAGGGGAAGTGCAAGTACCGATGGTGAGCTAATCACTGCCTCGCTGAGCTTTCTCACCCTTGCAGAGGACTGTCGGGTCAAACCTCCTGTGATTTTTCAAGGTGCACATTGCCTGTCGGGGACAACATGAAGGTGCCTCGCCATCTGAAAACTTGTCTATGGCTTAACCGGAGACACTAACAGCTCAGAAAACCCGAGGCCGACTGAGAAGTCCCGCCGCCTTCCGAAACAAATATGTTCTTTATCATTTTTCCCCTCGTTCGCCGCCGGTATTGGCGATGAAAGGGGAGATTGGGTTCGGCGCATCCCCTCGTAACCCTTGCATCCTTCCCTCCGCGTAAGAAGGATGAGCAACATTTCATGGTAACCCTTGCATCCTTCCCTCCTGGCCCATCCTTGGCCGCTTCTGCTGGCCGCGCCCCGCTCGCAACTTGTCGGCAACATGGCCTTCCAAGGCCCTCGCATCATCACCGTGCGCCCTTATTAAACATATTGACTGTAGCGTTGCCCCAGACGGACACGGCACCGACCGAAAACAACCCCCCCGGGCCCCGCCGCCCCGCGCGATCGCGACCGTTGAAGGTACTGAGCGCGGCGCCCCAGCACTGCGTCCAGCGGGTGGCCCGTCAGGTTGCTGAGCCTGGCGAGTCGGGTTTCCCTGCCCCTGTTCCTCCTCCTCCTCCTCCTCCTCCTCCTCCTCCTCCTCCTCCTCCTCCTCCTCCTCCTCCTCCACCATTTACTCACCCGATTCGTCCTCCTCCTCCTTCTCTTCCTCCTCCTCGCCCATTTCCTCCTCGTGCTCCTCCTCTCCCATGTCATCATGCTCCTTCTCGGTGTCATCATCCTACTCATATATGTGCTCATCATCCTCCTCCTGCTCCTCCTGCTGCTGCTCCTCCTCCTCCTCCTCCTTCCTTTTCCTCCTCTTCCTCCGCCTCCTCCTCCTCCTGCATTTCATCCTCCGCCTGCTCACCTGCCCCTTTTCCACACAGTAAGGGGCGCCGTCCCCTGTTCGCGCCGCCGCCATGCCTCGCCGCCACCGACTGGCGCGCCGCGGCCGAAGGCGCGGGAGCCCCCTGGGGCCACCTGTGCGTCCTACATCCCGAGGCTCAATCAGGGGGGGGGGAGGGGGAAGGGAGACGCCCGCGCATCGCTCTACAGCGCGCTTGATGTAGACATACGCTGCTCTCGCCAGTAGCGTAATACTCTCAGTGTCAGGATTGCCCGCCCTTGATGTTATGCTGGCAAAATGTTGAACAAGCGGCTTCACCTGTGCGGTTTCCGCCGGATTGTAACCTCGCCTGCAGTGGACTCTCGGACCGTAGTCTTCAGGGCGACGATTTGCATTGCTACGCAATCGGCGTATTTCTTGCCGAGCTTCGCCACGGAACTATCACCTATGGTGATCGGTCGCTTGGTCATTTTAGGCTCTCGACTGCGACGGTGCCCTTCCGCCTCGCTTGCCCTGAGCATCTCAACAACCATGTACCAGAGTACCTCATTGATGTTACGGGGTGGGCCCGTGCACTGTTGACCATGGATGTTTTGACACTGCTGCTCCAGTAACTGCTGGAGATGTGTTTCCGTGTGCTCCCCCGGCAAGCCGCAGTTCTCGTGCCACGGCCTGTGGCTCCGACCGTAGATCCAGTCGTGGGCGGCCCTCTCGAACTCAGCAGAAGGTCACCGTTGCTCAGCCGGAGATCCTCGCAGCTCTGCGCGTGCACCTTGTAGCCGAGCTTGCGGTCCTTTCAGCTAGTGGCCCCAATACCTCCGTTGCTGGAAATTCTTGTCGTCCAGTGTGGCCCCAGTAGTTCCGCTGGTGGCTCTCGTTGCTCAGGAGGTGGCCCGGGTGGCCCTGCCAGTGTATCTCGTAGCACAGCAAGATGTCCTCGTTTCTCCTCTGTTAGCACGCGAAGCGCATCTGGTGGCTCTTGGAGCTCTGCTTGCGGCCCTCGTAGTTCAGTTTGCGGCCCTCGAAGCTCCGCAGGTGGTCCTCGTAGCTGTGCTGGAAGCACGTCCCCGTGGTCCGAATCGGAGCCGTCGGCTGCCAGGTCGCAGTGCTCAGTTCTCCAGTAGGCGCGCCTCGGAGCTCTGCTGGTGGCTCTCAAGGCTCTGCTGCGGCCCGCGTAACACAGCTTGTGGCCCTCGTAGCTCAACATGTGGCTCACGAGGCTGTGCAAGCAACCCTCGAAGCTCAGCTCGTGAGCCTGGTCGATCAACTCGTGATTGGTGGAGTCCTGCCTGTGGCCCTCTTAGTTCTTTGGTGGCCCGCGTAGCTTCGCACGTGGCTCTCGTGGGTCTGCGCGTTGCCCTTGAAATCCGGTTTGTAGCTCAGCTGGAAACCCTCGGAGCTCTACTGGTGCCTGTCGCGGCTGCGGAGGTGGCCGCTGTGGCTCTGCGTGTCGCCCTTGATTTTCTGCTTGTGGCCCTCGTAGTTCAAACTGCTCAGCCAATGGCCTCCGCAGCTCTTCTGCTGTTCCTTGTAGCTCAGAAGGCGGCCCTGGTACCACAGCTGGTGGCCCTCGACGCTCAATTCGTGGTTCTTGAAGCTCTGCTGGTGGCCCTGGTAGCACAGCTGGTGGTTCTCGAAGCTCTACTGGTGGCCTTTGTACCTCAGCGGGTGGGTCTCGAAGCTCTGCTTCTTGTCCTCGTAGCTCTGCTGGTGGCCGTCGTCGCTAGGAGGTTGCCCTGGTAGCTCTGCTGGCGGTTCTCCTAACTCTGCTTGTGGTCCTCGTAGCTCTGCTGGTGGCCCTCGTCGCGTAGGACGTTTCCCAGGTAGCTCTGCTGGTGGTTTTCGTTACTCTGCTTATGGCCCTCGTAACACTGATGGCCGGGTGGGGAAACTGTATGTGGCACATTCGTCAAAACATCGTGTCCGCCGTAGACGCTGTAGGCGTCGGGGTCGTAATCGTCGTAGGCCACATCGTTAGATACGGCTCGCGCCTTCTGAGAATCTGGGGCGCTTCTGAGCAGAAACCCTCCCCTCTTCCCCCCCCCCTCCTCTGCGCGCGGCTGCCTGTGTTTCCACTGTGGGCGGTCCGGACTCTGCGCCAGCCGACGATGGGCCTTGCCAGCCCGCGGGCCCCGCCGATCTCGGCTTCGGTCGGGCCTGTCCCCCTACGGGGAGATTTTCGACGAAAAATAAAAGCTCCAAAAATACGCCAAAAAGGCAAGAAAATACCAAACAAATAGTCCCCAGAGTATGTTTGGACTATTTTTTGACTATATTTGGGGTATTTTCTTGATTTTCGTCGCAGATCCCCCTTGCCTTGCCAGCCGACGCGGGCCCCACGGACCTCGGCCTCCCCTGCGGGGCCAGCGACGAGGCGCGGCGGCGGGGGGAGAGCCCACCGGGGGGACGCCTCGGCCTCTGGAGCATCGGCGACACAGCGCCGATAGCTCGGCGCTGAGCGCTCGACAATGCATCGGGGAGACGTAAGACTCGGGCACGGGGGGACGCGGGTTGGCCCGACGGGGCCATCATAAAAATGACGAGGCCCAATCTGAAGTCTGACGCGGGCTCCCGCTGCAGACATCCCACGAAAACTGGACCGTCAAAATCCAGGACGCGCTCGTCAAGAAAACGTCGGCAAACCCGAGGTCTGGCTTACTCGGGTCTTGCGTTTCCCCGAATGAATCCGCACGTTCCTGGGGAAGTTGGGGCTATCGGGCACCTGTCAGCGATCAGTGGGCGCTTGAAGGTCGATGCATCCCCCCCTCTGCCCATCCCCCCCTATCGTTGCCCCTGAAACGAGATAAGTTGTAGGGAGGGGGGGCTGGCACCGGGGGGGCGACCTGCAAAATCGGCAGCACATCGCCGACGGATCGGCGATAGGCCCCCGATGGCGAATCCGCACGCTCCTGTGCGGGGTGGGGCTATCATACCCCTATCGGCGATCCATGGGCGAATGGGTGCCGATGCAGTCCCCCCTGAGCCAATCCCCGCCCCTGGAGTTGCCCGAGGTTTCCGGGCCAGAACTCGGCTCACCGGCAGCCGTTCGGCCTCCCGAGGCGAGACGAGGGCCAGGAGCCCGCGAAAACACTGGGAAACCTCAGACAGTGAGCCTCGAGCCTCTCCCCCTGGAGCGCCCTCGGCGAGGCGCAGCTGCTCGAAGGCCTCCCGAGGCGGGAAGAGGGCCGGGAGCCCGCGAAAACACCGGGAAACCTCAGACACTGAGCCTCGAGCCTCTCCATCCCCCGCCGTCGCCCCTGACTGTCGCCCGGGGGGGCGAGAGCAGCCGCTCGACTGCGCACGCCGCAGGCGAGAGGCCCCCCGGCGGCGCCGGCAGAGAGGGGGGGGCGGGGCGCCGCTCGCAGGCGCGGAGGGGGAGGAGAAGGAGGGGGAGGAGGAGGGGGAGTAGGAGGGGGAGGAGGAGGAGGGAGGAGGAGGAGGAGGAGGAGGAGGAGGAGGAGGAGGAGGAGGAGGAGGAGGAGGAGGAGGAGGAGGAGGAGGAGGAGGAGGAGGAGGAGGGAGGGGGAGGGGAGGGGGAGGAGGAGGGGGAGGGGGAGGAGGAGGAGGAGGAGGAGGAGGAGGAGGAGGAGGAGGAGGAGGAGGAGGAGGAGGAGTTTTTGTTCAGCAGTTTCATTTCTCACGTGGTGAGGTGGAAGAGGAGGAGGAGGAGGAGGAGGAGGAGGAGGGGCAGGAGGAGGAGGAGGAGGAGCAGGAGGAGTGAGTGGGTGACACCCGTCGCGAAGCGAAACTTCCGCAGTTACGAACCCCGACGAACCTGCTCATCCTTGCTCAGGACCTTAAGGCCACTGGCCTGCCGCTATCCTGGGCAAGTGTTCGGCTCGATTGGGGAAGTTTTTTTATCCTCGGGCTTATTGCCCGAGGCCCTCGATCATCTGGCTAGCGAAACAAGCGCAAATGCTGCATAACCAAGGCTTACGTGCACTGTGTAGCCGCATGCAGCGCGCGAGTGTGCGTGTGGTGCACCCACCCACCTGCTAAGTGCAGAGCAGCGCCAGACGAGATCCCTAAAACCTCACCGATCACATGGATGGGGTGCAAACGCAGAATATCCCGCAACAGAGACTGCCTCGCTTTGGCGACTGAGCTACAGCATCTAGTGCATTTGAGCCAGACCAATCTAGGACATGCATGAAAGTGAAAACATGAACCGAAGAAATAGCAGGAGGGGAGGGTGCGGCGGTTCAGCCTTGTTCCGCCTCTCGGGCTCTGGTTCTTTCTCGTTCGAGAGAATCCATCGTTGCGCGGAAAAGGCGAAGCCTGGCGAGATACGCCTTCTGTTCCCATTGCTCGGCTCTGTGTCTTGACTCTGGGCTCACCTGAACCATTGCAGCTGCAGCCCCTGCCAAAACGTCCGCAACAGCATTCCCCAGGATCATCCACATCGGAATTGTTCCAGGCATTGCCTCGCGGGCCCCCAAATGTGACTAAAAGAAAAACACCGCAAAGGAGACAGGATCCCGTACTGACTTGAATTGAAAACCGATCTGAAACTATATATATATGTATGCATTCGGTCCTTCTGGCGTCAGGTACCGGCGCTGCGCCCAACAAGTGTAGGTATCGGCGGCGCTGGCGTCAAATATCGGCGTCAGGTCCTCTGATTATTGGTAATGTGCACAACAAACCGTCTCGATTACCCTGGAGCAAGGAGGATCCGTGAACTTATAATTTGCTGCTCCTGTATGTCTACTGAAACTCCACACGCGACGAAACACCGTTCTTAGTCCTCGCGGCAACGAGAGCATCGCTCGTCGACGGCAATGCCCTTGGGAGCTGCCCACTCTGCCCTCCGAGTGCGAGGCCACGACGCTCCTGCTGCCCTGGCGTCCAGCAGCTCGAATAGCCTGCTGTCTTGCTCCAACGCCAGCAACTGCTGATGAAGCCGTCGCAATGACGAGCAACCGATGAACTGCTCCATGCCAGAGCCACAGAAATGCGTCGAAGCTTGGGCCCAGAGCGTACTGGAGATCAACCTCTCGACGTCTTTGACCAAGATACCTGGATCATCTACGTCAGGCCACCCCACCCTAGCTGTGTCAGGAAAACGCCACTCGATGGTCTCCCTCTCAGGCGTAGGTGGCGGCAGAACCCAATCCGTTGCGGCGACTGGATCCCAACCATAATTGATGAGAATAATGATGATGGCAGACAATGACCCCTGGACGTGCCGCGTGCGCTGCCCTGATGGGGCGCGAACCTTCTCCACAAGGGGCCACCGCACAAAGCAGACTCCAGGGCGCCTCCTGGGCTCATCCTGCAATACACAAAACCATTGTCGAAGCATGTCCTCTGGTAGACGCAGAGCTGGTTCCATCGGGGCCTTGATGGCCAACATGGTTGTCAAACACCGCTCCTTGGGAGAAGCCGCGATGGCTGAGAATGATAATGAGAATAATAAGAAGAAACACAAGACGATGATGATGGTGCTGGTGATGATGATGATGATGATGGTGATGATGCTTATGTTGATGATGATGATGATGATGATGATGATGATGATGATGATGATGATGATGATGATGATGATGGCGATGATGATGCTGATGATGATGGTGATGACGATGACGATGACGACGATGATGATGATTATGATGATGATGATGATGATGATGATGGTGATGCTGGTGATGATGATCGTGATGCTGCTGCTGATGATGCTGATGATGATCGTGATCGTGATGGTGGTCGTGGTGGTGATGCTGCTGCTGCTGCTGATGATGATGATGATATCTGTGGTGGTGGTGATGCTGGCGACGATGATGGTGATGGCGACGATGATGGTGCAGATGATGTTGATGAGGATGAGGATGATGATGGTGATGCTGCAGATGCTGATGCTGATGCTGATGCTGATGCTGATGCTGATGCTGATGATGATGATGATGATGATGATGATGATGATGATGATGATGATGACTCCCTCCCTTTTCTCTCCCTGACTCCTGGAGTGGGGGAGAGAGAAGGGTGAGGGTGAGGGGACAAGCTAGGTGTGCTAGCGTCGCATCTGACGTCCTACCCCTCCCCAAATCCCTTACCATGCCATAGAGTTCCTATCTACCCGCACGGTCGTCGGATACCGAGCAGGGCACTGATCCCAAGGGTGTACGCGATGGATGGAAAAGCATTGCGTAGAAGACCACGGCAGAGCATAGCATGTGATAGCATGGCGTAGCATTGCGTGGTGAAGCATTGCATCACAAAGCATAGCAACGCAAAGCATGGCATCGCACAGCGGTGCACAACACAGCATCGCATTGCATGCCGTGGCATGGCACCGGATGACTTGGAGGGAAAAAGGCCCGTCTACGAGAGGACAAGTCCTGTCCCGAATGCCGGCTCCATGTCCTCCGCAACCGTGCCTGCCCGATGTGAGCGCTTTCGAATGCCAGGTGCCGTCAGTAATTAGGCGCGGGAGCGAGGCCAGCGCTGCAGCGGAACACGATTTCGAATGGTCAAAGCGCGAAATGAGGGCGGCGCTGCAGCGGGATCACTTTTTGAGAAGAAGGAGAAGCGACCGGATTGAAAAAAGATAAGAAAAAACACACATTACGAAATCCTCAGTAAACAAAACAATACGCGGAGAGGACGGGCCACTCTCCGGACAGAGTCAGGAGGAGAGAGGAGAGTAATATTCACATTGTACATGTGAGGAACGTGGGGGGGGGGGTGCGGAGCCCAGGAGGAACCCGGGATGAGGAATTCAAAAAGGTACTGATACCGCTGCTCCCCAGACCTCTCCCGGGGTGCGTTCGGACCACAATTTCGAGGCGAATCCCGCCGTGGAGACGAGGGCCTCCCAGGAGGCCCAAAGAGGGGAAAACGCGGGAAAGGTGGCGGTGCGGGTACCTTTTCCGCCTCTGCCGGGAGGGCCGATATGTGATGGGCCTGTTTTCCACCACCACCACCACAGGTTGCAGGGGGGGAGGGGGAGGGGGAGGGGAGGAGAAAGAGAAGGGGAGGAGGAGGAGGAGGAGGAGGAGGAGGAGGAGGGGCAGGGGGTCCTGCTCCTCCTCCTCCTACTCCTCCTCCTCCTCCTCATCCTCCCCTCCACCCTGTGGTGGTGGTGGAAAGCAGGCCCATCAGAATGGCCCCCTCGGCCGCACGCGCGCGGCGGGGGCGGGGCGGCGGCGGCGCCCGGGCGCGAGGCGCGCGCAGTCGCCGAGGCCGGCCCGCAGCTCGGCCACCTCCGCAGGGGGGGGCGCCGTCTGCGTCGGTTCGCGGCCGCCTCCCGATGATCCTCACAACGCGTGTTTCGGGCCAGGCGAAAGGGGGGGATAGCAAAGGGGGGGTCTGAGAATCAGCTCACGTAGCTGATTTTCCCGGCGCCTCCTGGCGCCGGAGGCGGGCACGTATCGAGGAATGGGCCACTCGATGGGGCTGAAACCAGCTGCATGCAGCAGATTTCGTAACCACTCTTTCCCTATCCCCTATCCCCCGCTTTCGTCTGGCCAGAGTGTTAGCGCCAACGTGTGTTTATCCACCGAGGCCCTTCTATAAGACGCCGGCGATGTCCTGATCCGCGGGTGTGGCTGAACGGGGTAACACACACATTGGGCTAACACACGTCCAAAGGATCATCGAGCCTCCCGTAGTGGCCCCCCCTGAGAACCCCGGGGGCCGGGCCGTCCCGAGGCTCAGAGATGGCGAAAGAACACAGGGGAACGAACAATGACGGAGACATGATGACTCGGAGATCCGCGCGGATTTCTCGGATCGGCCCCCTGTGGCGGTGCCTCTGGCGCCGCCCCTGGCGCGCTCCGCGCGCCAGGGAGGGGGGTCCAGCGCAGATCCAAGAAATCCGCGCGGACCTCCGAGTTCTTTTGTTTATGTCATTGTTTGTTCCCCTAGCACCACACACAATACTGTGAAGACCAATCTACAAGGAACCCTCCACAAGAAACTCAACCCTGAGACCCCAGGGCGTCCATGGATTTTTAGTGTGGGAACGTCACGCCTTCCACAGCAAAACCATCGAAATCCAAGAAGCCCAGGGCACCCTGGAGGCAAGCAGGGCGTTTCTTGGCATGGGTCGCCACTGTAGGACGGGGGGCTGTGGGTGCGTGTTGTCGGACAGGGGTCCCTGCTCGAACGGGTGTCTCTGCCCTGCGGTCCGACAACCCGCACCCAAATCCCCCTACCCTCCGACCCCCCTGTTCGGTATGGGTGTCTGTGTGCGTTGTTCGTTTGCCACGGAGACTGCCAGGCCTCAGCTGGATCGCATCGCGAACTCGGATCTGGCCAGAAACGGATCGGATCGCCAGCGCATCGTCCCGAAACGGAACGAATCGAAATCGGATCGCCGCGACTGGCCCCTGCTGGCCCTGGCCTATGCAGGTGCGTGGAGCCGAATCGAATAGAGTCTGAATCGCAGGCCCTTCCCGCGAATCGAATCGCATCGAATCGGGTCGTGGGCGGCTCTCCGCCCCAGGGTCCCGGAAACTTCAAGCCGCCGTTGCAGGGCGTGGGCCAGATTCCGACGTGGTGGACTCCTCACCGCGTGGACGCCTGGACGCTCGCTTGGACCCCTACCCGGGCGGCCCCGGGACCCGTTGAGGGCTCCCAGAGGCTGAAGAGTGCGCCAGAGCTTTCTGCCTCAATGTTTGCTGCGACGCGCAGGGGGCTCTGGGCTCAGGGTGCAAACATCGACCCCTGCACCCGTGGTGCGCTCCCGGGCAGAAGCCCACGGGCACTCCGGCCGTGGCGACGAGAGCCTCCCAGGAAGCCCGAAGAGTCCCCGCGCCCTCGCATTCCCTCGAGCTCGATCGCTGGCCACCTCCTTGGCGAGGACGGACAAGCGCTCGTCGAAGTCGGCCGCCGCCCGCTCGGCTTCGGGGGGCCGCCGCCGCCATGCCTGGGGGGGGAGTACTGGCACTGGCACGTCAAACACCGCGCGGTGCGTGGACTAAGCAGGGCACATGCAAGCAAGACTGCGCCTGAATCTGAAGAACACTGCGTACACTAGCTCGATCGAAAATGTGCTGCGAACGCTGCGCTGCGTGCTGATCTGCAGTCACGCTGCCGGAAATGCGATGGGAGATGCGCGTCATGTCAACGGCAAACTCCTTGTGGGGCCTGGGGTGGGGGGAAAAAAGTGGCGGGACCGGCCAGAGCCCGCGGCCCACTGGCCCTAGCGGCCTCCGTCGTCGTCGTCGTCGTCGTCGTCGTCGTCGTCGTGGTCGTGGTCGTCGTCGTCGTCGTGGTCGTCGTCGTCGTCGTCGACCTCCCCGTCGCCGACGTCTTCGTCGACGACGTCCAGGAGAGGAAGGAGAAGAGTGAGGGACGGAGGAGGGATTAGGGCGGCCAGCGGGGTGAAGGGAGGAGGGAGGAGGGAGGAGGGGGGAGAACGTCGTCGTAGTTGTCTGGTAGGGATTATGTAACATGTTTCTGCGCACGTCGAGATCGTTCGAGAGCCTTTTTGTTGCGAAAATAGTGCGACAAGAACCCCTGGCAAAGAACGGGCGAGGTGCACACGAGCGCGTTGTCGCACGCGCACGCCGAAATCTGTTTTACTTACGAAAACGTTGGATTCGTGAGGAGTTCAATGCCAAATGTCCCGCAAAGAAACAAGGCAAACGCGTCTTGGTTACAACAGCTTGCAAAAATGCTCGCGTTCGCGCCCGTGGGAATTCCGATAACCAACACAGTTTTCAGCATGTTCACCAAACTCGACCAAGCGGGCCTTTCACGCCGCATGTCTAACAATCATTCGAACGCCCTTACGCGCGTTCTGGGGGGGGGCGGGCGCGATCCCTGTCAAGAAATACCATGCAGGCCACTCGCGCGCGTCGGTCGCGCGCGCCTGTAGAAGAACTCATTCCAAACCTTCGTCACCGACACGAGGACGCCGTCATCATCTTCGGCGTGATCAACAGCGGAGCCGTCACTGGCCTTGCCGTCGTCGCTGTCAGCATCGTCATCAGCATCGCTACAATCATCACACCGCAGTGCCCGCTGGAAAGTGCCTAGCAGTCAGCGGCACCACGGCCGTGTCGGTCGCGCCAAGCTAGCTGGCCGCTGCGCGCGCGAGCATGCGCGGGCCAGCGCGACCGCAGAGATGCACCAGAGAACACCAAGCACTGATCGCAATCGCCTCTGCAGAGGTTGTTCAAACCAAGTTGCGGGTGGGTGGGTGGGATGATTGCGCGAACAGTGGGGTCGACAACTCAATGCGAACAGAAATTAACTACCCTCATCGTCCTCATCATCCTCGTGCCCCCTCGAAAGGTCGCCACCCAGAATGCTGGGCTGGTACCGTTGGGGAACTTGCCGCTCACCGAGGGATCCCGACTAAAACAACCGGAGGTACCGACCATCGATCACGTATACTGAAAATAGCAGGCCGTCAAGAATACAAGCCAGCATCAAACAATGCGAGCCATTGGGACGGGAGCCCAAAGTGCAGTACGTTCAAACACCCACAACGCCTAGAGTCCCCCTGGATATGTGCGCGAAGATCGCGGATCGGAGGCAAGGAAAACAAGCAAGATGTTTTTGTCTGGGAAGGAGAAAAGGACAAGCCCCAGAAGATCGGTGAGCAGCCCGGGTCGGGCCAGCCTGCGAAGGAAAACCGTGCCTGGTAGTGCTGGATGCTCCCGGCCCGCCCCTCCCCCCCTCGCTCCTCGGTGTCGCCACTGCCGTGACGCTGCGGCGGCGCAGACAGGACATGCACGCCAGCAGCTTCAAGCACAGCCAGCCGTCCTTGGAAAAGCGTGCTGCCAGAAAGACATGGAGACACAAGCACCTGTAGCTGGACAAGAAATCTAAGACCCGTGGGACAAACATACCGAACACGAACAAAAATCATAGCGAAACAACACGATGAACGACAAAGCTAGACACGGTAACGGAAACACTGGATCGAATAGGCGACAGTGACGGAAGGATTGAGGACTAAAGGGGGACACCAATCATGCTACCACCTATATCACAAGAAACAATTGACAGACAAAGCTGGTGACCTGACCGTGCATTGAAATAGGGCTCGGTGTAACATGTGGTAGGGCATCCCACCCGCCCATTAGGGCGTAAGTGACTTAGCGAGTTTCCTCTTCCAACCCCATTCTTCCCCTTCGAGAACGGTATCACTATTATAAATAAACAAACACCCCATCCCTCTGGCGACTGGCACAACCAGGACCAATGACAACCCCCCACACACACACAACCACCCCTCTCAGAAAACAATACAAAGTACACTTCGGGGCAACTTCTTGGGTCATGCTCGTGGGCCCCGCGACCATCCGTATGAAAAAAGAATGCAAAACGCACTTCGCGGCTAAATGTGGATCGCGCGCGGCCACCCCGCGGCCACTTTGCACTCGTTTTTGACAGGGACGGCGGGTGTGCTGGCATATTGCCTGCCGTGCGCAGGCCCACCAGGCAACCGCCGCGACTGCGCACTGATGTTCGACAGGCAAACGTTTTCTTATTCGGCGTTTCGACATTGAGCGGAAGGGGTGGGAGGGGGGGGGGGGTCTGGCTCCGGATCTCTGTTTAAGGCCACTGTTTGCAACAGTGCGTCCTATGGAGGAGACCCCGCCTGCTCGAAACAGGCGCCAAAAACAGCCAAGATCTACTCCATGATGGGGAGGGAGGGGGGGGGGGCGAAGGCCCGCACCGATCGGCAAAAGATGAAGAAGAAAACGATCACCAAGGACGGTGGAGGCCGACATGTTTCCCGTTGTGTGCTGTCACGT
>CAUYUJ010002625.1:560054-583994 GCA_963575745.1 Prorocentrum cordatum
GTGAAGCAACTCGGAATCCACATCGAGCCGCATCGACGATGCATCGGCGATGCGGCGCGAATCTCCCACCCCATCTACTTCGACCCGATCTTGGAGGCCTGGAACTAGGGCATCCTCCCCGCACCGACCTCGATCTTGTACCTGGGTCCGACTGCACCAGAGACCTCGAAACCTCGATCTCGATCCTGGACCCTCAAGGCTCGAGGCCCCTCGATCCTCGATCCTCGACCCTTGATCCTCGATCCTTGCTCCTCGGAGTGCGATGCTCGGTCCTTGATCCTCGATCCTCGAGGCCCGATCGTCGGATCCTCGGGGTGCGATCCTCGACCCTCGAAAACCCCTGGACGGGCGCGCGCGCGGCGCCGCGCGCCTGCCGCGCGCGCTTCCAGGCGAGCCGCCGGGCCGCGAGGGCGGGGCGGGGACCGCGCGGGCCTCCTGGTCCTGGGCCCGAGGGAGGGAGAGAGGGGGCTCCTGGCTCCTCCTCCTCCTCCTCCTCCTCCTCCTCCACCTCCTCCGCCTCCTCATCCTCCTCCTCATCATCCTCATCCCTTCTTCCTCCTCTTGTGCCACTTCCTCCTTTTCCTCCTCCTCCTCCTCCTCCTCCCTCTCCAGCTTCTTCCTCCTCCTTTTCCTCCAGCCTCCTCCTCCTCCTCCTCCTCCTTCCTCTCCTCCTCCTCCTCCTCCTCCTCTCCTCTCTCCTCCTCCTCCTCCTCCTCCTCCTCCTCCTCCTCCTCCTCTCCTCCTCTCTCCTCCTCCTCCTCCTCCTCCTCCTCCTCCTCTCCTCCTCTCCTCCTCCTCCTCCTCCTCCTCCTCCTCCTCCTCCTCCTCCTCTCCTCCTCCTCCTCCTCCCTCCCTCCTCCTCCTCCTCCTCCTCCTCCTCCTCCTCCCCTCCTCATCAGCATCATCAGCATCAGCATCAGCAGCAGCAGCAGCATCATCATCATCATCATCATCATCATCATCATCATCATCATCATCATCATCATCATCATCATCATCATCCATCATCATCATCATCATCATCATCATCATCATCATCATCATCATCATCATCATCATCATCATCATCATCATCATCATCATCATCATCATCATCATCATCATCATCATCATCACCATCATCATCATCATCATCATCATCATCAGCAGCAGCAGCATCAGCATCAGCATCATCATCATCATCATCATCAGCATCATCATCAGCAGCATCCTAATCAGCATCACCATCAGCAGCATTATCATCATCACCATCATCATCAGCATCAGCATCAGCATCATCACCATCATCATCATCATCATCATCATCATCATCATCATCATCATCATCATCATCATCACCATCATCATCAAACTGCTTCTCCTGCTCCTCCTGCTACTGCTGCGCCTCCTCCTCCTCCTTCTGCTCCTCCCCCTCCTCCTCCTCCTCCTGATCCTCCGCCTCCTCCTTCTCCTCCTCCTCCTCCTCCTCCTCCTCCTCCACCCTTCCTGTCCGTACTCCAGATTTCGTAATGAAAGGGAGGGGGTCTAGACCCTCCAAGACAAGCCATTTCAGACCTCCCCCGTGGGAGAACCCTCCAACACATCGTCCCCAGACCCCCCAGGCCCTCCAAGCTAGCCTGGAAGAGACCCCCTCCCCCGAAATGAGACCCCCCTCCCTTAATTACGAAATCTGGAATAGCCATGTTGGCTCAAGGCCAGGTGTTCCGCCCGCTTTCGGCGCGCGGGACCCATGTTGGCGCGGGACGCTGCCGCCGCCTCGTCCGCGGCGTGTGCAGCGACTGGACACGGAGGGGGGCGACGGCGCCTTCGCGGCGCTGCTGGTGCTCGGGCGTCTGCCGACGCGCTGATCCAGCGGCTCACGCGGGAGCTTGCTTCGGCCCGCGCGGAGCACGCGGCGCTCCTGCAAACGCTCGGAGACGAGGGGGTGGTCCAGCGGCTGGTCGCCGTGGCACCTGCTCTCGCCTCGCTGCTGCGGGGGCAGCACCCCGTGCCCGCGGACAAGCTGCGCAGGGACGTGGCCATCCACGCCGAGGCCTCTGGGGTGGACGTGGCGCGCGCCAGTCCGCGCCAGCTGCGCGCGGCGCGGCGCGGTCCGCGCCTCGGCCCTCGGCAGGCCGCCCAGGAGTGTCGTCGTGAGCTTGCTCTGGTCGCACAGCCAATTCAGAAGGATATCGAGGTCTGCTGCGCCGTGCCTTCGCGCTTGCTGCCCGTGCTCGAGCCGCTGGTCGTTGGCCCGACGGAGTGGAACGCGGATGCCTCCTGTTTCGTGCCAGGTGCGGGTCAACATTTCCTCGCCCGCTGGTCGTGCGACGTCGCCACTTTGCTGACCGAGCTGCAGCTGCAGCCCGTTCTGTCTGAGTCGGAGGTTGTCGACGGCAGTTCCATCGGGGACAGGTGCCCTGGTATAGCTGTGTCTGAGGCGGCCGTTGAGGAGTCGAACGCTGCGGAAGCCGTACTCGTCGCACCTGAAGGGCCCTCTGCGGTGCCCAGCTGCGACTCCAACGCCGTTGTCGTCGATGCGCGCTTGGTGGAGGATGGCACGCAGCAGGAGTTCGTTGAGGGCGTCTCTCCGACACTGGCTGTTCATGGCATTCCTCTTGGCCGCTCTGTCGGGTCAGGTGAAGTACGTGTTCATTATCAAGGCGTATCTCCTCTGGGTCAGCCTGCCGCTCAGGTCGCCTGTGGGGGTGTGGACGTGGAGCTCGGCTGCGCGCAAGTTTCGGCTGTATCCTCATCCTCCCCCTTCGACGGTAGAGACAAGGCGATCCGTCAAGCGGGCCTCGTGCGGCGGCAGCCTGATGTACCGCCGTGGTTGCTCGAGGTCAATGGTTCAGATCCTGGTTGCGCCCGTTGCGATGGCACCCTCGTTCGTCGGCGACGCGGGCCAGGGAGGTGCTCATGCAGGGCATGTGGAATTGCCATTCCCCGTGGAGCGGAAGTGACAGCCTGTCCGCGCTGCCGTGCAACGTGGCACAGTTCGTGTCTCAGCCGTTTGTTCGACGAGGATTGGGACGACTCTGGCAGCTCTTCATGATGCCGTGCGTGCTCCTGTTCGTTGAGGTCTTCTTCGGGTTCGTGCTTGTGGTGGGCTTCACGGCAGGTGCACTCACGCTACAGGTGGCCTCACCCCACCACCCCTCCTCCTCCTCCTTCGGCCCCTGCTCTGGCTCCTGCTCCTGCTCCTGCTCCTGCTCCTGCTCCTGCTCCTCCTCTGCCTCCTCCTCCTCCTCCTTCTCCTCCTTCGGCTCCTGCTCCTGCTCCTGCTCCTCTCGGAAGCTGGGCGAGGGCTGCTAAAACCGTGGCTGCTAAAACGGCCCTCCCGGAAGGAAAACACAACTTCCCGGAATGAGGCGCGGCACGCGATACAGTCAACGGGCTTCTTCCCGGAAGGACGAAGACAACTTCCCGGAGGTCGCTTTTGGCAGCCACGGATTTAGCAGCCGTTGCCCGGCTTCCGATCCTCCTCCTCCTCCTCCACCTCCTCCTCCTGCTCATCCTGCTCATCCTCACCGTCCTCCTCCTCCTCCTCCTCCTCCTCCTCCTCCTCCTCCTCCTGCTCATCCTCACCGTCCTCCTCCTCCTCCTGATCCTCCGGCTCCTCCTTCTCCTCCACATCCTTCGCCCTCTCCAGAACAAGATCTGATCCTGGGCAGCGGTCGCTGGCCGCATACTCCACCCCGTCCTCCCAGGGAGAGAACAAGACGACGCCAGGACGAAGAGAAATTCGGGTGAGGACGAATCGAGTACCTCTGAGATCTGGCGGCTTTGGAGGTCTCGGGCGCGGCGGCCTTCTCAGAGCGTTCCAGAACGCCCTGGAACAGATGTATCCTCATCCTAGCCCCGTCCGAGAGAAGGCAAGACAAGAGCCCGCGCACGAGTCCGCACGAAGGGACCCAGCAAATTTGGGGCCAGGACGCCCCAGAAGATACGGATCCCCGAAAAGGCCGGCTCATCTTCTACCGTGCGACACGAGACCAGCTCCAAGATCTTCCCAGGGGCGGAGATCAAGGAGGAGGAGGAAAATGAGCAGCATGAACATGAGCATGACCGTGGGGTTCCGATCCGTGACCACTCTGACGAAGGAGGATGAGCAGGAGAATGAGGATGAAGCAACGCAGCCTGCGGCCCCAGATCCCCTCCTCGGGAGTGCCAACATGTCCCCCAATCAGAGCTTGCCTCTGTAGGGGTCCTAGCGGATTCATATGGTTAGGTGAGGTGGGGCGCCGATTTGGTGGCCGGTGGCCGGGTGCCCAAGGGTGCCCGTGGGTGCCCGGTGCCCCAGGATTTCGGTGGCCGGTGGCCGGGTGCCCGGGTGCCCGTGGGTGCCCGGGTGCCCGGGTGCTCGGGGGTGCTCGGGGGTGCCCAGGGGTGCCCGGGTACTTTATAGCCATGTAGGCCTATAGCCTTATAGCTCTATAGCCCAATCGCCCAACAGCCCAATAGCACATATAGCCCATATGGCCTATAGCCCACTAGCCCAATAGCCCTATAGCCCTATAGTCCTATAGCCCCTATAGCCCCATAGCCCTATAGCACTATACCCCCATAGCCATATAGCCCTATAGCCCCGTAGCCCTATAGCCCTGTAGTCCCATAGCCCCATAGCCCCAACAAAAACCTGATTGTTGTTTCTATGGTATCATATTCCTTCGCACTCTGGAAACGTTGTTTTAGGAAGGATACACCCTCGATCATCCTAGGTGCTAGGAGCAACGCAAAGAAGCATTATGATACAATGAAACAGATCTGCCCTCCATCCGTGAAATCGTTACACAACTGAAAGCTCTAGTCTAGGAAACTGCGCAAGACTCAAGCGAGAACCTCCAGTCTGAAAAGGAGACGCCCTCCGTCCATGAGCGCAACAGTTGCACAGTACTGAGTTTCGGGTCTGTATAGTTTGAGGAATGATCATGGATTTGAAAATAAAACGCCCTCAATCCTTGTTGCCGCTGGAAGCTTTTCAAATGAATGTGCGCGGCGCCAAGGCGGACACCGCATTTTGAAAGCGAACCATCCTCCAGTAGTGTAATCCCACCAGCCCTTTGGGCTAAGGTGGTCCAACAATAACTTGTTGCTCCTTTGGGGGGGTACCCTGCCCCTCTCCTCACTGAAGCTGTTTTGGGGGGTCCAAGATGGCCCCAAGAGGGCCTTCGATGCTCCAAGATGACCTCCAAGGCGGCTCAAGATACCAGAAGATGTTTGAAGATGGCTTCCGACATCGTCCAAGAGGGCCGACGAGGGCCACAAGACGGTTCAAAGTCCGCTCGGAGTCCCCGGGGGACCCCACCAAGAGGCCCAGATCCTTTAGACACCTGTGGAAAATCAGTGAGATTGGTGCTTGTTCGCCTTTTCGCTTCCGATGCGTTTTTGAGGCCTCAAGATGGCCCAAGAGAGGCCCAAGAGGCCCCCCCAGACGGCCCGCAGAGCGGTCAAGAAGAGCCCAAGAGCGTCCTAAGAGCGATGTTGATGGAGCCCAAGAACGTTCCAGGAAACCCAACCCTGGAACCCCCAAACCAGCGAGACCCGAGAAACCCAGGACACCCCGGAGGCAAGCAAGGTGTTTCTTGGCATGGGCCTCCACTGTGCGTCGGTTTCTGGCACCGCGGGGATCGTTCAACCTTGAACTGTCGGCCGCTTCCAAAACGTCCAAAACGTTCCACATCTAACGATTCTGGGTCGCACGCGGCGTTCAACGTTGTCGCTGCCGGTCGACCCGACACGAACCTGCCGTATCTGGGGCGGGCGAGGCGGATCGGGAGCCGTGGCCATAAAATCGAGGAATCCTCGTGCGCCTGGCTGCCAAATGCAGCAGAGCCGATGCAGACGCCGGCTGCTCATTTCCCCCCCGACGCACGGTCCTCCTGGCCAGGTCCGGCAAGCCGGCGAAGCCACCTCGTGCAAACGCGCACGCCAACTACGAGTGCAGAGCACATGCACTGTGAAATCGCGACAAGCAAAGTCCCATCATCAAAAGATCGGCTCTGGTGTTAATGCCACTCCAGACATACATACGCACACACACACACACACGCACGCACGCCTGAACACCTGTTCGCACAAACACACACGCACAGAAACACAAGTACAAGCACACACACAAGCACACACACACACACACACACACACTCGCTCGCACTCGCTCGCACGCACGCACACACACACACACACGTGTTTCTCCAAAGCGGCGATGACAACACTCACAGATGACAAAGCTACCCGTCTCGACAGCAGCGGATTGGCCACCTTATGTGGAGACGTACACAAGGCTTACAATTAGGTCGGGCGTGTCCTGCAGGCGGATGTTGGACGAAACATTGTTTGTATATATATATATATATATATGTGAAAAAATACTCGAACACAGAATTAACAAACAGTCCCCGCCCCCTCCCGCTGCCCCCTCCCACTGTCCCCTCCCCACTGCCCCCTCCCGCTGCCCCCTCCCACCCCTCCCACTGTCCCCTCCCCCACTGTCCCCTCCCCCACTGTCCCCTCCCCCACTGTCCCCTCCCGCTGTCCCCCTCCCACTGTCCCCTCCCCCACTGTCCCCCCCCTGCAGACCGTGGCTGCCCCAGGGTGCGTTTGGGCAAGAGTTCCGAGGCGGGCCCGGCCGTGGCCACGAGGAAGGCGCCCGTGCGCGGCCCCCCCCCCAAAGTCCCTCCGCGGACCCTCCCCGGCGAGGGCGGCGTCGGAGCGGGGCCGGATCGGCAGGAGATCGGCCGAAGCTTGCTGCCACACCGAATGAACCAGCCTCGAGCGTATCCCTATCCCTGAGATTAGCAAGCCAAAAGTCGACGACAATCTTAGGGATGCGCCCTCAGAAACGGAGGGAATTCCTAAGATCGGCATCGAGATGAGGCGATGCCAATCACAGGGATAGGGATGTGTTCCAAGCTGGTGACGAATCGGCAAAAAAAAAGTCGGATCGGGCGAAGTCGGAATCGCAATCGCAGATCGGAATCTCTGGATCGAGTCGGTTCGAATCGGCAGCGGGGGAGATCGGTTCGATTTGAGCCAGAGGAGTCGGAAAGACCCCTTGGGGGCGCCGCGCGGGAGCCCCACGCCGATCCAAGATATCCGCGCAGAACTCAGAGGAAACTGTGTTGATGTAATTTTTGGTTGTGCGACACGTCGGTCTGAAAAGGCAGGTGAAAACATGAAGCAGGAAGGCGGGTGAACTAGTTCGGGCCCAAGCCCTCCCAGGTAATCACAGAGCACAGCAGCAAGGCATATCGGCTCTTGAAACAGGAAGGCGCTAGAAATATATTGGGATCTGGGATTCCAAAAATACCTACTGTCAACGACCGACGGGCCTTCGATTCGAGCCGTCTCTCTGCCAGGGACCCTCCCCACCCCTCCGACCCGGACCGCCTATTCGGCTTCTTCCCTCGGACCCTCGGACCCTCTTCGGGGGGGGCGCCTCCTCGCCGGGACCGCCTCCTCGGCTTCGTCTCCACCGATGCCGCTACGCCCCAGACCTCCCCCGGGGTGCGTTCTGACCAGAACTCCAAGGCGAATCCGGCAGTGGCGACGAGGGCCTCCCAGGAGGCCCACCGAGGCGACAACGAGGCGAGGGTCGCAACACAGATCGGTACCCTTTCCTGACCCTCTGGAGGCGATTCGTCCTCCGAGCCGTCGCTTCCACAGGAGGATTGAACAGGGACCGACAGTCCCGGCATTCCTATAAGCCCATAGGCCTACCACGAATATTCTCAGAACCAAAACGGTCGAAACCAAAACTCACTAAAACTCACTAAAACTCGATGTGTTAAAACAAGGCAGCCCCGGCCAGACATAATCTACGAACATCTCGTGCAGACAACGAAAGGTTCGAAGAACAGGCTTTGGCGGGCCTAGCAGGCAGGCCAGGACGCTTCGCCACTGCTCCGAAGATCGGTACCCTTTCCTCCCCTGACCCTCTGGGGGCGCTTCGTCCTCCGAGCCGTCGCTTTCACAGGAGGACGATAGGCAATACGAGTACCCCTCTAACCCATTGGGAGGGGACCCAGGTCAGGAGGGCCCAAAACATTAGGGGTGGGGGGTCTCTCTTCTGCAGATCGCCCAGACTTATCATCCCTAATGCGAAAGCGAGGACCTAAGTTGAGCCACGTCTTCCCCGTGCTGCTAGGGCTACATCCCCCCTCGAAGTCAATCGCAGGCTTTTCCCCCGCGACGTGGCGGCGCCCCGCGCCCGTGCCCACACTGGCGGCACTGCAAACACGCAAGCCGTCGACCACCACTCAAAAACTCGCGCTCGATTTCGAAGGGGGATTGTGAGGGCGCTCTTCTGTTCTCGCCGAGAGGAGAGCGCGCGGCGCCGCGCAGCGCACCGGCGCAAAGGCCGCGCGCAGGCCGCGCGCACCCCCCGCGCGCCGCGCAGAGCTCTCTCAGGCCGTGCGCCCCCGGCCCGTGGCGCGGATGCGGGCGCCGCCCGCCCGGCCTCTGCACGGCCAGGGAGGGAGCCTCGATCCCGCTGAGCCTCGCAGCCGCGAAGCCTCGACTTCCATCGAGCCTCGAAGCCTCCAAGCCTCGACTTCCATCGATCCTCGAGACCTCGATCCTTGAAGCCTCGAGGCCCCGAAACCTCGATCCCATCGAGCCTCGAAGCCTCGATCCCATCGAGCCTCGCAGCCGCGAAGCCTCGGCTTCCATCGAGCCTCGAGGCCTCCATCCCAGGGCCCGAAGAGGCGATGGCCGCAATCAGCCTCGAATCGTAAGGCGAAGCCAGGACGAGGATAAAATCGGGTGAGGGTAAATCGAGAATCTCTTAGATCTGGCGGTTCTGAGGATGTCTCGGGCGGCGCGGCCCTCTCAGAGCGTTCGGGAACGCTCTGAGAGCGTTCTGGAATGCTCTGGCACGGATTCATCTTTGTCCTCGCCCCGTCCGACGATCGCCGCATCGACTCGGAGGTCGGAAACAGGAAAGCGGATCGGAGTGGAACTGGACTAGTTCTTTGAGCCAGACATGAGTCCCCCTTTGGGGGGGGATCGGGTTCGAGGATCGGGGCGCCGTTGCACTTGGACCCTTTGTACAGTCGGGCTGCTGAAATAGGTACGATCAACAGAAAGCCCGCAGCCCCTTTCTGGCCCAAAAGATGCCTGCGTGCACCAGGAGAGCTAGTGGAACAGCCATTGAAGAACCTCTGGACCATCGAGCTCCGTCCGAACCCAGACTGCTCCTTGCCTCAGCGTCTGGACTGTATAGAAAAAGAACGTTAACGCCATAAACATGAACTTTTGGCGCTCCGCGCGGATTCCGTGGATCCGCGCTGGACCCCCTCCCTGGCGCGCGGAGCGCGCCAGGGGCGACGCCGGAGGCGCCGCTGCCTGGCCGAAGAGGAACAAAGAGGAGGAGAAGGAGGAGGAAAAAGAGGAGGAGAAAGAGGAGGAGGAGGACGACGACGAGGAGGAGGGGGGGGGGAGGAGGAAGAGGAGGAGGAGGATGAGAAGGAGGAGGGGGAGGAGGAGGGAGGAGGAGGGAGGAGGGAGGATGAGGAGGAGGAGGAGGAGGAGGGAGGAGGGAGGAGGGAGGAGGAGGAGGGCGAGCCCCTCCGTCTTATAACGACCCCGAGAGGATCGAGGCTCGGAGTCCGGGGGGCGCTGCTATGGTCTTTCCTGGGAGCTTCTCGTCGCCATGGCTGGGTTGTCCTCAAAAGCGGATCGGAGTCCGGGGGGCGCTGCTATGGTCCTTCCTGTGCCTCCTGAGAGCTTCTCGTCGCCATGGCTGGGTTGTCCTCAAAAGCGGATCGGAGTCCGGGGGGGCGCTGCTATGGTACTTCCTGTGCCTCCTGGGAGCGTCTCGTCGCCATGGCTGGGTTGTCCTCGAAAGCGGATCGGAGTCCGGGGGGTGCTGCTACGGTCCTGCCTGTGCCTCCTGGGTGCTTCTCGTCGCCATGGCTGGGTTGTCCTCGAAAGCGGAACGGAGTCCGGGGGCGCTGCTATGGTCCTTCCTGTGCCTCCTGGGAGCTTCTCGTCGCCATGGCTGGGTTGTCCTCGAAAGGGGATCGGAGTCCGGGGGGCGCTGCTATGGTCCTTCCTGTGCCTCCTGGGAGCGTCTCGTCGCCATGGCTGGGTTGTCCTCAAAAGCGGATCGGAGTCCGGGTGGCGCTTCTATGGTCCTTCGTGTGCCTCCTGGGAGCTTCTCGTCGCCATGGCTGGGTTGTCATCGAAAGTCTGACCCGGAGGAACCTCTCAGGCGAGGTCCGGGGGGGTGAGGAAGCAGAAAGAGACGAGGATCGGCGTTGCGCGAGGTCTGTGCCGAGCCCTCCGCAGGACGAGGACGATTTAAAGAAGAGGAGCAGGAGCAACATGACGGCGACGACGACATCCGGCGACGACGGAGACGCCGACGACGGAGACGCCAGCAGTAACGACGACGGTGGCTGCGGCCAGGAATCTTAGGACGCCCGTGGAGACCCAGAAGAGCCGTCACCGATCCCCGATCTCCGATCCCCGATCCCCAATCCCCGACCCTCGATCCTCGATCCTCGAACGACGACGGCGTCGGGCCCCGTCCAGAAGCAGCCCCGCTACTCGATCGGCGGCGACCCCGGGGGGGGGAGGGAAGTGAGACGGGGAGTGTCTTCTCAGAAGGCTGGGAAGTCCCCTGGCCTCCCGAGAAGATTCCCAAGCCGTCCCCGAAGACACAGAAACACCTCTCAGAGGCGCCAGGGCTTCTGAGAAGCCGCGCCGCCTGCTGAGAAGGCCTTCTCCTTCTCACTTCCCGCCCCCCCCCGCTCGCCGCTCGCCGCCGACTGGAGCTGATCACTGCGTCGTCGTCGCCATCGCCGTCGCCGTCGCCGTCGCCGCCGCCACCGCCGCTCGCCGCCAACCCCCGAGCGAGGGCGAGGCGAAGGCGGCGCAGGCCGCCGGCCTCCGGCGGCGGTGCCGCAGCTGCGGGCGACAGCCGCCGCGCGGGCCCCCGGGGGCGCGCGCTCGTCCTCGGCCTCGGCGCGCGCGGAGGCGGAATGCGGGCGGCGGAATGCGCGCGGTCCGCGCGCGGCAGCGGGCGCGGCCTTCGTCGCGCGTGCGAGGCCTTCGCGCGCGCGCGGGCTCCGTCGCGCGTGCGCGTGCGCGCAGGCACGGCGCGCGCACACGCGCCTTGGATGCCCGTGCGCGCGCCGCCGCGCGCGCGGCCCTGCAAACGGCCTTTCCTTCCTAGCGCGGGTCGACGAGAATGCCGGAAGGTCTCTGGCCGTGGCGACGAGGAGCCTCCCGGATGCCTCGAAAAGGACCCGGAACGTCCAGAAAAATCAGCACTCGGCCCTCGATCCTCGATCCAGGGGGGTCAACACCAACGGGACCGCAACAGCATGCGGGAAACTGACCACCTGGACCTCCCGGCGACGCCCCAAACCTACTCGATCCTCGACCCCTCAGACTTTGCCCCCGATTTCGACGGCGAGGTGGTGACCCTCTCTGGCACCGCCCTCGACGGGTACTGGCGAGATGACACGGCCAGGCCCTCAGAACCGGGCCCTGGACCCCTCCCGGGGCTCAAAGGCTGAAACTGTCCGAGCTGCGTCAAGCCGTGGCGACGAGAGCTCCCCCCAAGGCCGACGACCGCTGTCTCAACAGGCGATGTGGTGCACGTTATCGTCGTCGTCCCCCTCCCATTCGTCGTCGTCGCCGTCATCGTCGTCATCCTCCTCGTTCTACCTGTCGTCGTCGTCGTCGTCGTCGTCGTCGTTGTCGTCGTCGTCGTCGTCGTCGTCGTCGTCGTCGTCGTCGTAGTGTCGTTGTCGATCGTCATCGTCGTCGTTGTCGTCGTCGTCGTCGTCGTCGTCGTCGGGCCATCCGGGGGGAGCAGAGGACGCGGGCCTCCGCATAGCTGCCCGGCCCCGCCACGGAGCGCCTCCGGGCGCCCTCCAGGTAGCCCCGCAGCCGCCGCTTCACGCCCGGCAGGCTGCTCGGGAAGGCTGCGAGCACCTCTCTACGATCTCAGGACGTGCGCAGGGGTCAGAGGAAAAGGTACCCATATCTCTACCCTTGCCTCGTTTTCTCCTTTTTCGGCCTCCTGGGCTGTCCTCGTCGCCACCGCTGGATTCGCCTCGAAATTCTGGTTTGAACGCACCCCGGGAAAGGTCCGGGGAGAAGCGGTATCGGTACCTTTGGGTCTCCCCAAGGGGACCGCGTGCGAGCCCTGCCCGTACCCCCTAGACTTCTGAGGGGGAGGGTGGGGTCCACTTCTCGTTCGGGAGATCCCGAGCGAAGTGAACCCCACCCTCCCCCTCAGGAATCGTGGGGGGCAGGGGTAGGTTTCGCATGTGGTCCCCTAGTGTGTTAGCACCCGCGTGTGTAGAGGCCTCCTAAATGGGGTACGAGTAGATGGGGTCGGAGGATCGCGCCAGCTCGCCGATACATCGCCGATGCATCGGCGATGCATCGACGATGTACTGGCGATGCATCGTCGACGTCGGCGATGCATCAGCGACGCCAGCGTGGAGAAAATGCGCCGACCCTGTCGGCGTGTGTGAGGGGCTTCTCCGTTCGCGTCGTGCTTTCTTTCCTGCTCGACCTTCTCTAGCCGCATCCAGCTTCCACTCACCGTTCTCCCGCTCTCCGTCAGCAGAGTCTTCTTCCTTGCACATACCGTGCCGAGCAATTGATTGAACGTCGTCAATACTTCGAAGGGAAGCCCCTTCCCTTTTCCCTTCCCTGATGCGGGAGGAGGGGGCCGGACCTGGGAGGGTCCCAGGGGGGTCCCGGGGGGGACCCGGGGGCCCCACCCCCAGATCCGACTCCCCCGGCAGCCTTCGAGAAAGCCCAGAGGGCGTCGCGAGGAGGTTCTCGTCCTCGTCCTCCTCCCCCTTATCCTCCTCCTCCTCCTGCTCCTCCCCCTCCTCCTTCTCTTCCTCCTACTCATCATCATCGTCATCGTCATCATCATCATCATCATCATCATCATCATCATCATCATCATCATCATCATCATCATCATCATCATCATCAGCATCACATCATCATCATCATCATCATCATCATCATCATCATCATCATCATCATCATCAACATCATCATCATGATCATCATGATCATCATCAGCATCATCAGCATCATCAGCATCATCATCATCAGCATCAGCATCAGCATCATCATCAGCATCATCATCATCATCATCATCATCATCATCATCATCATCATCATCATCATCATCCTCCTCGTCCTCTTCTCCTACTCCTGCTCCTTCTCACCTCCTTCACCTCCTCCTCCTCCTCGTCCTCGTGCTCGTCCCTGTCCTCCTCCTCCTCGTCCTCCTCATCTTCCTTCTCCTCCTCCTCCTTCGCTTCCTCCTCCCCCTCCTAGCCCCTTCGATCAGGGTCGGCGGCACCGGCCGTCAGGCCTCCCCAATAGCGCTCCACATCGAGCCGCATCGCCGATGCATCGGCGATACGTCGCGACCCTGCGACCCGATCTACTCGGACTCCATCCAGGAGTCCTAGAGGCTGGGCATCCTCTCGGCGAAGGGGCCTCGGCCGATCCAAGAAGTCCGCGCAGACCGCCAAAGTTTGTGTGTGTGCGTTCTTTCTTCTTCCCGGACGTGTGTTAGCATCCACGCGCGTGCTGTCACTCCGTTGTCTGCCGCTCCGACGGCGGCAAGGTCCTCCCGCTGCTCGGCCGTCTTACTGCACACGGGCCTTCGGGGCCCAGGGGGCCGCACGAGAGCGCCCCTGCCCCCGACGACCTCTCGACGCTCGGGCGTCTTCCTCTGTCCTCCTCCGCGGCCGCCCTCTGCTCTTCCGCTCGCCTCGTGTTGGCGGCGAGCGGAGGGGGGAAATCAGAAGGAGAAGGCCTTCTCAGAGGGCTCGGAAGTCCCCTGGCTTTCTGAGAAGGTTTCCGAGCCTTCCCTGGAGACACAGCAAGACCTCTCAGAAAGCGCGAGGGCTTCTGAGAGGTCCCACCGCCTTCAGGTCGACGCGGGCGGTGCAATGAGGCCGACGCGAGCTGCGTGTTGTCCGTGGAGCAGAGCAAGGTAAGCACGCAGTAGGCCTAAGTCGGGCGTGTCCCCCTACAGGGGGATTTTCGTCGACAAATAAAACATACTCAAACAATACTCCAAAATGGTTTAAAAAAATACTCCAAAAATAATCCCTGGACTATTTCTTACTATTTTTGAATACTCCCCCTGTAGAGGCACAGGCCCGACTTAACATTGGGCTGAGACGCGTCCTGGGGCTCACCGAGCCTTGCAAGGGTGCGAACACCGCCGCCGCGGCCTGACACGTGGCCACGTGTCTCCTCGGGTCCCTCGGAGTCCGCTGCTTTGAACTGTGAGGGAGGGTGCCCCTTGCGTCGAAGAGTTGGGGGCCCCAGGCCTCGGGGCTCCAGAATTCTTGATCGTTCTCGGGGGCGCGTTCGGGCGTGTCTTGCCACCGCGTGGCTGTCTCACTGGCCCGAGAGCCCCCGCGTAGCACCAGGGCGTGCTCCGAGGTCCCCAGGACGATCCAAGAGGGCCCTGAGTCGGATGACATCAAGACGGCCCAGGGTCCCACAGTCGTTTCAACGGGGTTCCAAGAGGCTCCCCAAGAGGGCCTCAAGACATCTGGGCCGTCTTGGGGGCATCTTGTGGCCTCGTGGGCCGTCTTGGGTCCTGGGGGCGATCTCGTGGGCAGGCTGTCGTGGGCTGCCTCGGAGCCTCCTTGGACCGTCCAGGGGCCCTCTGGTGACCTTTCTGGGCCGCCTCGGGGCTTCCTGGCCTCGGCACAAGTCTTGCGGCAAGCCCCAGGAGTCACGCGAGGCACCCTGGGAGTCACGTGAGGAACCACGTGAACTCGGGCAATTTGCGGTCGGGTGCCACCAAGAATCTTCCAAGGCTCTAAGGCACTCGAGTGTGACCAGGAATCTTCCAACTCGCGCACTCGATGCAGAGGACTCTGAGGCACCTGAGGTCACTCCACTTCGCGTCCCGGGGCACGGTGGACCTAGTATCCAGCAAGGTCCTGCCGTGGCGTGGAAGTCAGCGCCGAACGTCCGCGCTGGGGTCGACGCCGCGCCAGGGCGGCGCGAGCCCACACAAAACCCCACCCACGACGTGCCCCAAGTTCAACCGAGAAACGCGTGGCGACATGGGTGTGTGGGTCATCTTCGGGACCTACCAGAGGGGGAATGACCACGAGGGGGGGGCATGAGTTCGATCCGCTGGTGCACCGAACTGCCGCAAACAGGTGCCCCCCACATGCCCCACCTGTCGGCAACAGTGGGGAACTGCCTGCGGCTGGGGGGCATCTCTATTGGGCGGTTCGGTGCAGAAGCCGATCGAGTTCACTCACACACCCCAAGGCACAGCCCCCCTCTGCGGGATCCCGACAAATGTCGGACGCGGACCTCGGCGCCAGCGGCCCGCAGCGCGGACCTCCACGCGGCGTCGCGCGCCGCGGGGCCGAAGCAGATGCTGCGCGGTTCCCCCTCTGCGTCGCCCGCGCCGCCGCCGAGCCACCGCGCGCGAACCTCTTGAGCGACGAACGTGCCCGCATCCAAACCCGAACGCAGTCCGGACACCGAGGCGGGATCCCATGGATGCGCGAGCCCATGTTGGATGCTCATTCTGAGGACCTTCCTGGAGACACTCGCTCCACTCTTGCGTCGAAACTGCGTCGAACGTCCGTCGATGTGAGTCGACCCCGAGTCGAACGTGAGTCGAAGCTGGATCGAACTTGGCCGAAATTGAGTCGACCTTGAGTCGAACTGGTGTCAAGCTAGACACGAACAGATCTGTTTGGTGGGCCCCAGGAAGGTGATAACCCGTGGATGCGTGACCCCGTGGATACGTCCCGCGCGGGGCCTCCGCGCAAATCCACCCTTTGTACAGTGTGGGCGCGGCCGCAAGAAACCCTCGCAAGAAACCCAACCCTGAGAACCTGTGCGCGAGGCGCACCTGAGGGGAAACCTGCAGCACCCTGAACGCAGCAGCTCCTTCAACGGCTGCGGGAAATCACCGCGCAGCCTGAGAAGAGAAGAAACCCAGGGTACTTTGACGAAACTCAGATGGATGGTGTCTTGATGGGCGCCCCCACTGTACCGTCGGAACAAGGGCATAAGGACATGCTATCCAAGAACACGAGCCCTCCGCCGGAAACATACCCAAAAAACTGTATGAGGTCACCGAGAGGCTCCCGCCCGAGGAGCCACCTGGCCACAACTGCCTGGCATAGCGAAGATCAAAGGGGCCCAGGGACACACAGATAAACAGACACGGATCCGAGGATTCCCCACATGTTCCTGATAGCTTCTGGGCTTTCGTATTCCCCCCACTTCCCATATGTTCCTGCATTTTCCTAGGAATCGACGCTTAATCGTGTTTGTGTGTTTTTTTCCATCCTGAGAAGAGGCCATGGGGAACACGGAAATGCATGGCCTGGTACCCCAGCCTCACCGGAACGGACGACCAAAACTGGCAAGCCGAAGGGCACTCCATAGCGTACCCTCCTCCCGGCTGCACAAGAACGTGCAGGCAAAGCCAGGAGCAGCAGGTACAGTGGGGGCCCGACCACAAGAGACCTTTGACCAGAAACCCAACCCGGAGACCCCAGGACGTCCATGGATTTTTGGTGCGGGAACGCCACGCTCTCCAAAACGCAAGGCTCTCGAAACCCACGAGACCCAGGGCACCCTGGAGGCAAGCACGGTGTTTTCCTGGCATGGGTCTCCACTGCGCACTCCCCGAAACCGAGCATGCCCTTCACGCTCCGCTCCGGCCAGCCGCCTCCCGCTCCCCGGGGGAGCCCACACGCCGCGCTCCAGCTCGACGGCCAGCTGCACGGGGGCCCAAGACGCGCACCTGGCGTTCAGCGACAGGGGAGGGATAGGCTCTGGGGGGGGGAACAGCGGCCTGAAGTCGGCGACGCTGATGGGGCCCAGGGATACACAAAGCAATAGGCTCAACTCCCAGGATCCCCCGTGATTTCCAATCTTTTCTGGGTTTTCGTCTTCCCACCCCCCCCACTTCCAATATTTTCCATGTTTCCCTGGGGATCGACGCTTTGTGTCTGTGTTTTTTCCCTCCTGAGAATCATCGCCGATAGAGCAGCAATAGGCCCCCGATAGCGAAAACCGGACGTTCCCGGGGGGGGTGGACTGTCAGACCCATGTCGGCGCTCAAAGGGCCGTTGCCCCTGAACACACCCCTCTTGGTCGCCCGTAATTAGGGGAGAGAACAATGACTTAAACATAAAAGCTCCGAGGTCTGCGCGGATTTCTCGGATCGGCGCTGGACCTCCCTCCCTGGCGCGCGGACCGCGCCAGGGGCGGCGCCGGAGGCACCGCCAGGAGGGTCCAGCGCCGATCCGAGAAATCCGCGCGGACATCCGAGTTTTTGTTAATATGTATGTAATTTTCCGCTCCCCCAGTAATGGGTGCGGATAGAATGGGTACAATGCCAAACAACAAATGTTGTCCAAAATCGACAGCGGCCGCAGTTGGCCAGGCGGTTGTCTGTCTCAAATGGACATGTCTGTGGCGACACCGACAGCGAGTCCTGCTCAAAATGACCTGGAACTGCTGTCGGTCTTCGTGCCCACCCCGTCCTAAATGGGTAATTTGGGAACGAAGCTCTGTCTTGCTTGGTACCAGAATGAGCCAGGGTGCACGAGGAGGGCTGGAAGAGCAACCACGGAATGGCCAAGGAACAGCGATGCCCTTCCGAACCCAAAGCGATCCTGATCTAAGCGTCTTGGCTGTACATCTGTCGTTTGTGGAAGAAGAAAAAATGCCATAACATAAACTTTCCGAGGTCCGCGGTAATTTCTTGGATCTGCGCTGGACCCCCCTCCCTGGCGCGCGGAGCGCGCCTGGGGCGGCGCCGGAGGCGCCGCAGGGGGTCAACCGGCGCAGATCCAGGAAATCAGCGCGGAGCGCTAAAAATTTATGCTTATGGCGTTTTTGTTTCTCTTCTTCGAGTCGTGGCCGTACAGGGGGCCCGGCCACAAGAAACCATCCCCAAGAAACCCAACCCTGAGACCCCAGGGCGTCCCTTGATTTTCGGCGTGGGAACGCCACGGTTCCCATCGCAAAGCCATCGAAACCCAAGAAACCCGGGGCACCCTGGAGGCAAGCAGGGTGGTTCTTGGCATGGGCCTTCGCTGTATTTCTGTCGTTCGTGCCGTGCGCCGGAGGAGGCGACAGGAGGTCCGGGCGCGGATCCAGGCAATCCACGCAAAGCGCCACAAGTTTATGTTTATGGCGTTATTCCTTCTTCGGGCCCGTCTTTTAGTTAGGTCGGGCATGTCCTCCTACAGGCGTCGTTTTGGCGATTTTGTGCAGTTCAAAAACAAAAATTAGCCTGGCGAAGAACCCAACCATATGCAGTTGTCAATACCGCAGCTGCGGGTTTCATCTTCAATGGAACTCCCCATAGGATTACGAAACGTGTGAGGGGTGTGCCGAATTGGGTGCGGGTGGTGACGCATGCGGGCGGCAGCACTGGGGCCTTCGGTGGAGCTCCCCATGGGGCCACGAAACCTGTTGTTGTGAGGGGCGTGCCGGGATGGGTGGCGGGGACGCATGTGAGCGCGGCCGCTGGGGCCTTCGGTGGAGCTCCCTGGGGCCTGTGCCGCGCATGTGAGCTGGGGCCTTCGGTGGAGCTCCCTATGGGGCCACGAAACGTGTGAGGGGTGTGCCGAATTGGGTGGGTGGGTGACGCATGTGAGCGCCGCCACTGGGGCCTCCGGTGGATGATGGGGCCACGAAACCTGTCAGGGATGTGCCGAAATGGGTGTGCGGGACGCATGCGCATGTGAGCGCCGCCACTGGGGCCTTCGGTGGAGCTCCCTATGGGGCCACGAAACGTGTGAGGGGTGTGCCGAAATGGGTGTGGGTGACGCATGCGGGCGCGGGCACTGGGGCCTTCGGTGGAGCTCCCTATGGAGCCACGAAACGTGTGAGGGGTGTGCCGAAATGGGTGTGGGTGACGCATGCGGGCGCGGGCACTGGGGCCTTCGGTGGAGCTCCCTATGCAGCCACGAAACGTGTGAGGGGTGTGCCGAAATGGGTGTGGCTGACGCGTGCGGGCGGCAGCACTGGGGCCTTCGGCGGAGCTCCTATGGGGCCACGAAACGTGTGAGGGGTGTGCCGACTTGGATGTGGGTGACGCATGCGGGCGCGGGCACTGGGGCCTTCGGTGGAGTTCCCTATATGGAGCCACGAAACGTGTGAGGGGTGTGCCGAAATGGGTGTGGGTGACGCATGCGGGCGCGGGCACTGGGGCCTTCGGTGGAGCTCCCTATGGAGCCACGAAACGTGTGAGGGGTGTGCCGAAATGGGTGTGGGTGACGCATGCGGGCGCGGGCACTGGGGCCTTCGGTGGAGCTCCCTATGGAGCCACGAAACGTGTGAGGGGTGTGCCGAAATGGGTGTGGGTGACGCATGCGGGCGCGGGCACTGGGGCCTTCGGTGGAGCTCCCTATGGAGCCACGAAACGTGTGAGGGGTGTGCCGAAATGGGTGTGGGTGACGCATGCGGGCGCGGGCACTGGGGCCTTCGGTGGAGCTCCCTATGGAGCCACGAAACGTGTGAGGGGTGTGCCGAAATGGGTGTGGGTGACGCATGCGGGCGCGGGCACTGGGGCCTTCGGTGGAGCTCCCTGTGTGAGGGGGTGCCGTGGGTGAACGCATGTGCGGCACGCTGAATGGAGCTCCCTATGGAGCCACGAAACGTGTGAGGGGTGTGCCGAAATGGGTGGGGTGGGTGACGCTTGTGGACACTGGGGCCTTCGGTGGAGCTCCCTATGGAGCCACGAACGTGTGAGGGGTGTGCCGAAATGGGTGTGGGTGACGCATGCGGGCGCGGGCACTGGGGCCTTCGGTGGAGCTCCCTATGGAGCCACGAAACGGTGTACTGGGTGGGTGAAGAGGAGAGGAGGAGAGGATGATAGGAGGGGAGAGGAGGCGGAGGAGGAGAGGAGGAGAGGAGACGCGGGCCACCGTCTCTTCAAAACGAGGACCCAACAACACAGGCTGGTTGGGAACAGTCTGACATAGTCATAAAATGAAGTCCCCGTTTTGTCTTGACTGACTACCTACCAGACCACCCCAACCCAACCCGACGACCCGAATTTCGGGTTGGGGGGGGTACGGGTTCCATATGTGTTTTCTCGATGTTTCCCGACCCCCCCCCCACGGGAAATCGAGGGTAAATCTGAGCCTTCGGGTTGGGTTGGGGTGGTTTGGTGGGTGGTGATTGACTATGTTTGAATACTCCTTCTGCAAACGGACACGCCAAACTTGACTTTCGTGCCGACGCACCCCAGCAGGCAGCGCACGCCGGACAGGTCCTCCCCGGCGCGCGCCGCGATCTCCGCGGGGTCGCCGCCCAGCCACACGGCGGGCGCCACCCGCTGGGCGCCCTCCAGGCCCTCGCCGTGGACGTGGAGCCACCGCATGCTGGCCTCCGGCGACGCCCGTTCTGTGAGGAGCCGCGGCGTGTCCGCCCCCCAACAAAAAAACAAAATGCGAACAACCAAACAAAACGAACCCATCAGATAGTTAGGAGCAGGGAATATCAACCAGACAACAACAAACACGAAAACACCAAACTGACGAAGACGACGACAACAACAGCACAAACCACCACCACCACCAACAACAACAACAACAACAGCAACAACAGCAACAACAATGACAACAACAGCAACAGCATCAGCAACATCAGCAGCAACAGCAACAACAACAGCAACAGCAACAGCAACAGCAACAGCAACAGCAACAGCAACAGCAACAGCAACAACAACAACAACAACAACAACAACAACAACAACAACAACAACAACCATCCGCCGAGCCTGTCGGCATGTGACAAAGGCTGTTCCGTCGCCCCTCGCCGTCACTGCCGCCGTCGTGTCGCCGCCGCCATCACGTCCTCGCCTCCCCTGCGTCCGTCGCCTCTCCCCCTGTGTCTCTGAACCCTCGTCCTCAATCGCGCAAGCCAAAGCGAAATACACCAGCCCATCCACGGCGAAATCAAGCAACGTTATCATCGGTTCGAAGGGAAGTCCTTTTCCCTTTGATCCCTTTCCCGCGGGGGGGGAAGGTCCCACGGGGGGGGGGGCCGGGGGGGCCCGGGGGTGGTCCCGGGGGGTGGTCCCGGATCAGAATACCACCCTCCCGGGGCCCTTGGCCCGCCCTCCCCCTCCCTTTTCCGTCGAGGGCGCCGAGGCCTCCAGGGTCGGCGGCACTGGCCGTGAGGCCTTAGCAATACGAGCAACCGAACAGCACAAGCCAATCAAATAGCTAGAAGCAGAAAGTATTAACCAGACAACAACGAGCACGAAAGTAGCATAATGACTGCAGCAACAACAACAACCACAACAACAGAAACAAAACAACCAATACAACGACGAACAAACAACAATAAACATCAACAGCGACGACAACAACAACAGCAACAACAACAACAACAACAACAACAACAACAACAACAACAACAATTACTAGCACGTGGGGACACTCCGTTCTCACCAGTGCCAGGGTTTTCATACGACGCCCGCCAATACCCCCACTTTGTGGGGGGGCCGGTTCAAGCTCTACCACATTTCCAAACGACTCTTCGCCACCACCCACACCCAGCTTCCCGCCCTATGACGTTCGGACACTTCACTTCGTGGCCTGCGGACGACCGTGGCTACTACACTGGCGCATGGGTACAGTGACTTGTTGTGGTTAATGCGATAAAATTCCTAACAAACCCAATGGTTTTTCGAGGACCTACGGTGCGATTCGTATGATTTTATGTTGCGCGGTGCTAAAATTCCTAAGAAACCCAATGGTTTTTGAAGATTTCGGCGTGCGCGCGCGAAGAAAAAACGAATGTGTCCCGCATGGTATTATTTGACAGGGATGATGGCCCTGGCAGGTGCGCAACCGTTGTTGGAGAAGTTCGAAGCACGTGAAAAAGTTGCTCGCAAAAGCCCGTTTGACAGAAATGTTTAAAAAGTGTTGGGTTTCCTACAAATCCGCAAGAGCGCGCGGGATGAAATTTTGACATTTTTTTTTTGAAAAACCATTGGTTTTTTGATGTTTTTATGTTAAAATCGCTACGAACACTAAGGTTTTGGAAGGATTTCGTCTTGCGCGCGCGAATGTCCACTTTACCTTATTTTTTGCAAGGGATTCTTGAAGTTTGGTTATGTTAGAACAAGAAATGTCCACTTTGCCTTATTTTTTGCAAGGGAAAACCGCCCGTAACAAAACAACCGGATCCGGACCAACCCGTTTTGCCGGAGACTTCCTCACGAAAATGATGAAAACATGGCTGCGGCCTAGGCGCGGCGAGGGGGCCGTGCACCAGGGGTCCCAACAATAATTATTCTTTAGAAGTAATAATGTTCAACAACAACGGAAAGGCGTACACTCCAGCCCTGGGCAGGGCCGGAGCCTCCAGTGTCACTCCCCTGGTGGACGGGCGCACACTCTGGCCCCGTCCTGAGACGCTGTGTGACGACAACTTCTCCAGCCATGCGAGAGGCCACCAACGGCGGTGTCGCGCCGCGGTGGGCAAACGTACACTCCGGCCCCGTGTGCACCTTCATCAGTGCTGTTCCCTCCACAGAAAACGCTCCCCGTGCGCTACCCCCCTTCTCCGGCCCCGTGTGCAGCTGAGACACCCTCAGGGACCCTTACGACGTCTGGCGAAAGCTCAAGACTCCCTCAAGGACACTCACGACCCCTGGCGAAATCTAAAGACTCCCTCAAGGACCCTCACGACGACGACGGCGGCGGCGGCGGCGGCGCCGCCGCCGCCGTCGAGAGGGATGCGGAATTTTCTGGGGTGCATCCCGGCCGCGTCTCGCACGGTCCCTGCGGCACTCGGCCTGGCGCGGGGAAGCCTGCCCAGCAGAGAGACCGAGAGCCCGCGGAACTCATAGTAGTCGTCGTCGTCGTCGTCGTCGTCGTCGTCGTCGTCGTGGTCGCCGTCGTCGTCGTCGTCGTCGTCGTCGTCGTCGTCGTCGTCGTCGTCGTCGTCGTCGTCGTCGTCGTCGTCGTCGTCGTCGTCGTCGTCGTAGTAGTAGTAGTAGTAATAGTAGAGGTAGTAGTAGTAGTAATAGAAGCATGCAGCAGCAGCAGCAGCAGCAGCAGCAGAAGCAGCAGCAGCAGCAGCAGCAGCAGCAGCAGCAGCAGCAGTAGTAGTAGTAGCAGTAGTAGCAGTAGTAGTAGTAGTAGTAGTTAGTATTAGCTAGTACTAGTTACTAGTAAGTAGTAGTAGTAGTAGTAGTAGTAGTAGTAGTAGTAGTAGTAGTAGCAGTAGCAGTAGCAGTAGTGGTAGTAGTAGTAGTAGTAGTAGTAGTAGTAATAAAAATACTACTACTAGTGGTAGAAGTAGTAGTCGTAGTAGTAGCCGTCCGATTTGTAGTAATGGTAATAGAAGAAGTAGCCGTAGTAATAGTAGTAGTAGTAGTAGTAGTAATAGTAGTGGTGGTAGTAGTAGTAGTAGTAGTAGTAGTAGTGGTAGTAGCAGTTCTAGCACAAGCAGTAGCACTAGCAGCAGCAGCAACAGCAGCAGCAGCAGCAGCAGTAGTAGTAGTAGTAGTAGTAGTAGTAGCAGTAGTAGTAGTAGTAGTAGTAGTAGTAGTAGTAGTAGTAGTAGGAGGTGGTGGTAGTAGTAGTAGTAGCAGCAGTAGAAGTAGAAGTAGTAGTAGTAGTAGTAATAGTAGTAGTAGTAGTAGTAGTAGTAGTAGTAGTAGTAGTAGTAGAGGAAGAAGTCGTAGTAGTGGTAGTGGAGTAGTAGTAGTAGTAGTAGTAGTAGTAGTAGTAGTAGTAGTCGCCATAGTCGTCGTAGTAGTAGTAGTAGCAGTAGTAGTAGTAGTAGTAGTAGTAGTAGTAGCAGTAGCAGTAGTGGTAGTAGTAGTAGTAGAAGTAGTAGTAGTAGTAGTAGTAGTAGTAGTCGAATTGGTAGTAGTAGCAGTAGTAGTAGTCGTCGTCGTCGTCGTCGTCGTCGTCGTCGTCGTCGTCG
>CAUYUJ010002625.1:584094-594094 GCA_963575745.1 Prorocentrum cordatum
AACAAACAAAGAAACCACAGATCCACGGCCGAAAAGCCCAACAAAAGCACCAGGAGAAAAACAACACAAAGAAGCAAAATAAACATTACAACACTTACGCCACCATTCCACTGCTCTTCCGCCCCCCCTCTCCTCGTTGCACCCCCCCCCCCCGGCACCTCCCCCCCGCCCCCCCCCCCCCCCCCCCACCTTTCACTCCGCCTCCCCCTTCCCCCCTCCCTCCTCCCCTCCTCCTCGCGCCGCACGCCTCACTCCTTCTCCTCAGGGAGGGGGGGAGGAGTCAGGAGGGAGGAGGGCGCAGGAGGGAGGAAGAAAGGCGAGGAGGAGGAGGGTGAGAGTGGGGACGGGATAAGATGGGGCTGAAAACCAAAAAACAACAAGAAACAAACCAAACCAATAAACCAAAGACCGACGACGGCCGAACAAAAAAACACAAGGAACAACAAACAAAACAGCACTTACTCCACCGTTCCACTGCTCCACCGCCCCCTCTCTCCTCGGTCCCCCCCCCGCTTCCCCCCCCCGTGTCCCCACCTTTCACTCCTCCTCCTCCCCCTTTCTCCCCCTCCCTCCCCCTCCTCCTCCTCGCGCCCCTCGTCCTCTGCGCCAAAACCAACCTGACCCACTAAAGCTAACGTGACCAACGGTTCGGCGACACCAGCGTGCCACGCACGACACGAGCGCTGCACCGGCTTCTCGACGCGCCGGCGGCGACGACCGGCCCGGGGCCGGCCGAGGAGCGGGCCGGCGGGGCGCCGGTCGCACTCGCGGCAGAGGCGCAGCAGGACCCGGAGCGAGGCCAGCTCGGCGCTCATGGGCGCAGTGCCAGCGCCGCGCGCGCGCGCGGCGGGGCGGGGGGGCGGCAAAGAAGCCCTGAGAGAAGGGGGCGCAGGATCAGGTGGGCCGCACAAAGACATACTGGTGCCATTTGTCCTCCTTGGAGGTGTGCGTCCGACCCCGATGTTTGATATGCCCATCCTGTAGTACATCGTTTCCCGGGCGGTGCGGCCAGAAAGAAGCGCCCGCCACGACGCATGTACTATGAGATTTCTCGGTGCGCGTGTCGCCCCTGGGGTGCGACGCATACATATATGAGGGTGACGCCGATCAGGCAGCATCGAGTCGGTACAGTCAAGCCATATAAGGACGCACGATGAGGATGCAAGGGCCCTGTAGGGTCAGGTCAACACGTTGCGAGCGGGGAGCAGCCAGCGAAAAAGCCAAGGATGGGCCAAAAGCGAACGGTGCCAGTATAACGGAAGTTACCCTCCTTCCTATGGGGGTTGACTGCAAGTCGGATCGGGTCGAAGTGTGCATCGTATCGGGCTGCATCGGCACGGAATCGCAACCGAATCGGATCGGCTGCGCCAGGATGGGAATCCAGTCGGATCGGGTCGGCCAAAGACGACAGCTGGCACAAGACGACACCGAATCGGATCGATCGGATCGAAATAGACCCTGGGGGGCACGACCGTGGCAACATTCCGCGGCGCACAAGACCCGTCAAGTCCTTGCTGCATGCGTGCTCGACCCCATCCGATGTCAATGCAGCATGCCATTTGCACTGCGAACGCGCCAGCAAAAGGAGGGCGGTCACCTCAGCTGCTCCTCCTGAGGAAAGAGAGAGCACAAGTCACACAAGATCCCGCAAACGGATAGTATGTCGACCGCGCTCTTCTGCTACTGCTTTTGAACCTGGTCCTGGTGCAAGTTCTACTATGCGTTCATGCTGCTCTTGTGTTGATGACTCATACTCTTGATGCCAAAATTCATCGACCTGCCCCTGTCCTCCCTCATACTCCTCCTCTTCCTCATCCTCCGCCTCAATTCTCCTCCTACCCACTCCCCAATTCGCTACATTCACACATTCTTGCCAGACATGCATTGCTGTCACTACCGGAAGGGCGCATGCACCAACCTACTGGCCAAGGAAAGTCTTGCGATGAAATTCCGAATGCGCCATGGGAGCTCGAATTTCGAGGAAGGGCTACAGGCAGCAGGAGGCGGGGAGTAGAAGGCGGAGCTGCATGAGTCGTGCCCATTCTGCACGTAATCCCCCCGCGATCGCACATAGAAAATACATGGTCTGCGGCAGAACGCACATACTCCTTCAATAAACTATGAAGGCGACCCCTTGTGCTCCTTGCGCTCCTCCTTCTCTTTCCTCCTACTCCTCCTCTTTGTCCTCCTCCCCGTACCACCAGGCAAAAAGCAGGGTACAACGATACAGTGCATGATGACACACACACAATTCGTGCACCGTCGCATCAAGAGCCACACTTGATACAATGCCACATCACGTTCTCACCATATGTAAGATACCCTCGATACACCGAAGAAATTGGTCCAGCCATTCCCAGACGTCCGTCATCCTGACATGGGCCCATGGATATGGATGAAATAACCTCCTGACCCCCTGATCCTTCCGTGGGAGAATGTCTTTATCCAGGGCAATGGTCGCCCCCTGGGACCTTGAAGAAACACTCACCATCGTACCGTCTCAAAAATGTTGGGCGTGCGGGTCTATCTCCAGCGCCCCTCATCGCATCTCTTACAGTGGAGACCCGACCACAAGAAAGTTTCCACAAGAAACCCAACCCTGAGAACCCAGGACGTCCCTGGATGTTTAGTGTGGGAACGTCGCGCTTTCGACAAGAAACCAAGGGCACCCTGGAGGCAGGCAGGGCGTTTCTTGGCAAGGATCTCCGCTGTACGTGCATGGCGCGCTCTCTCGTGGGGGGGGGCCCTGCCTGTGGGATTCTACGCCACGCGGCACGGTGGCGCACAGCCCGCGCCACCAGTGTGCCGGCGTGAACTTCAACTGGCCCCACCTGCCCCCGACTCATGGTGGGCTTGTTTTACACCACCACCACCACCACCACCACCACCACCACCACCACCACCACCATAAGTACGAGGGGGAGGGGGTCCTCCTCCTGCTCCTCCTCCTCCTCCTCCTCCTCCTCTTCCTCATTATCCAACTTATGGTGGTGGTGGTGGTGGTGGTGGTGGTGGAAAACAGGCCAATCAGACTCAAGGTTGGTTAGAGTCGCCAGAGGGGGCGCAGGGCTTTGGCCAGTCGACAGATCGAAACATCGCGTCACAGACCGCCAATGTAAAAATTAGGGCGCGGGGAGTGCTTGCTTTAGGTCGGGCGTGTCATCCTGCAGGCGGATTTTGGAGGAAAAATAAAAAGTAGTCAACAAATTGTCGAAAAATCGTCCGACCATTCCGCATGTAGAGGGACAGGCCCGACGTACTGCTTGCTGTCCGAAAGCCAACATGCAAAAGTGCGGGATGCTGTCATTCAACCGCAGCGGCCGCCAGAAAATCGGAGGGTGGGGCCCGCATCACACCCTCCAAGGCAGCAGAGTTAAGTCGGGCCTGTCCCTCTACAAAATAGTTTAAAAGTAGTCTGGGGACTATTTTTTGAATATTGTGGGGCATCTTTTGAGCACTTTTTGCGTATGGTTTATTTTTCGTCCAAGATCCCCCTGTAGGGGGACAGGCCCGACATAACAGTAGAGGGGGAGGGGTCGGCACGGCCTCGGCGCGGGCAGCAGCAGCACCCTCGCGACAGGCTGCCAACGACGCCGCCACCAAAGGGCCGCCCCGCACGGGATGTTGCCATCGCCACGCGCTGTGCAGCGCCTCTGCCCCCCCCCCAAGATGGAGGTGAGCGACGATGACGTGCACGACTGGGAGGCGAGCGCCTCGGCAGGCGCGGCTGGGCGACCTCGTTCGCGTCGGACCGTGGGCGCGACCTGACCAGGAGCGACGCCCACGACGAGGAGCCGATAGGGGAGAGAGGAGGGCGCTGCCCCGTGCACAGACGTCGCCCCGGGGCGCCGCACCCCCATCGCAAGGGCCACGATTCCAGCTGCATCGTGCACCCGGAGCTGGAGCAATCAAAAGGCACCGATACCGCTACTCCCCGGATGTCTCCCGGGGTGCGTTCTGACCGGGATTTCGAGGCGAATCCAGCGGTGGCGACGACGGAGGCCCAGGAGGCCCAAAGAGGGGAAAGCGAGGGATGGATAGAGGTATGGGTACCTTTTCCTCCTCGCTCTGAAGGCCGTGGGAGCCTGCTTGGAAATCCTGGGGGCACCTTGGGCCAGGGGCACGTCTTGCAACACCCGACGCGTGTCCCGCAGTGAGCCCCACGAGGCGCCCTCCACAGGGCGTGGTCTGTCCAGGGCCGTCTCGCGAGGCTGCCCCTGCGCGCGCCGGGTCGCGGGGCCACCTCCTGGAGCTCCCCCCCCTCCCCGGCGAAGCCCTGGCTCCTGCAGGGCCAGCCGCTTGTGGATCTCGCGGTTCTGGCGGGGCAGGGGGGGCAAGACCGAGAGGCGGTGGCTGGAGGGGGGGGGGGGAACGGGTGAGGGGGAGGGGCGGTGAACAGGGGGGAAACAGCGCGGGGGGAAGGACGAGGGCGACGGGGGCGACGGGGAGGGGGAGGCGCAAGGAGGGACGGGGGGGGGAGGAGGAGGGAGGAGGGAGGGCGATCCTCCCTTCAATTCCCCTCCCTCGGCCCCTGATCCTCGAACCACGAGCGACGATCCTCTCTCAGAAAGCAGCCCGTGGACATGTCCAGGGGGCTAACAAGAGTTTGCAAGGCGAGTGGAAGGGTGGCGATGAGGACACACAAGAACGCGCAAGCACAGACAGACACACACACACACACACACCCACATTCACACACCCGCACAGATCATACGCACACACCACACACCACACACCACACACCAAACACCAGACACCAGACACCACACACCACGCACCAGACACCACACACGACACACCCACCACACACCACACACCACACACCACACACCACGCACCAGACACCAGACACCAGACAACACACACCAGACACCACACACGACACACCCACCACACACCACACACCAGACACACACACACACACACACACACACCACGCACCAGACACCACACACCGCACAACACACACACACACACACGCGCGCACGCACGCACGCACGCACGCACGCGCAGGCGGCGAATGCGTACAAACAGTGTGCGCGCGGCGGCCAGGACCCCAAGCATCACGCCGACACACACACACACACACACACAGAGCACACACAGCACACACAGCAGAGTCACACACACACACACAAACAACAGAGACACACACTCACGCGCACACACACACACACACCACACATTCACATACAAACACACACACACACACGCATTCACACAAACACATTTGGCGTCGGTAGCCTCGTGGGTACCAGTCCAAGGGATCACATTGCATTGGCCAAGCCCATGCAAACTTGACGAGCCATGTCAGCCTGATGCGGGCTCAACCCCTTCCCGAACGGAGAGGGCGGGAGCCGCGCCTCCCGTCATCTCGGTGGCGGCACGTCACAGAAAGAGAGAGCGGGGACAGAAACTCACGTTCACAGTTGCACGAGACAAACTCACACACCAACTCTCTCACACAAACACACACACACAACATACGGTCGGACCTCAGACAACATAACCTTCTTTCAGAACATGAAGCCCTCGGGGCCAAAACATCCCACACCGATCACCGTTGTCCCGACGAATTGCGCCTTACTCCATAATCCTGCATCCTCCTCCTCCTCATCATCCTCGTCCTCCTCTTGTTTCTCCTGCGCCTCCTCCTCCTCCTCCTCCTCCTCCTCCTTCCCCTCCCACTTCTCCTCTCTCTCCCTCCTCCCCGCCTCCCCCCTTCCCCCCTCCATTCTACCTCCTCCCGTCCTCCTGTCCCCACCCCTTCCCTTCCTCCCCTTCCTCCCTTCGCCTCCCCTCTCCTGTTCGTCACCCTCCCGTCTTCACCTCTCCCCTCGTCACCATCCTCCCCCCGATCCCCCCTGGCAAGGTGCCCGCCGGCTCGCGCGGCGGCCTCCTGCCGCACCTCGCCCAGGGAAGCCTCGAGCGAGAGAACCCGCTGCTCCAGCGCCGTCGCGGGCGCCTCGGGAGACAGGGGGGGGGGCACACACGGGGGGCAAACGCTCCGCCTCCTCGTCCGTCTCGTCCTCCTCCTGTGCCGCTGTTGCGGTCACGGTTGTGGTTGCGTCCGCGGGCGGGTTGAAATGCCCAGCCGAGTTGCGGTTGCGGTTTCGCCCGCGGGCTGCTTGCAATGTGTCGCCAGCTGCGGTCGCGCCCGCGGGCAGGCTCAAATGTGTCGCCTAGTTGCGGTTGCGATTGCGGTTGGGCCCGCGGGCGGGTTGAAATGTGTCGCCTAATCGCGGTTGCGGGTGCGCCCGCGGGCGGGTTGAAATGCGTCGCCTAGATGCGGTTGCGGTTGCGGTTGCGGTTGCGCCCGCGGGCAGGTTGAAACGAATCACCTAATTGCAGTTGCGGATGCGGCTGCGACCGCGGGCGGGTTGAAATGTTCTGCCTAGTTGCGGTTGCGGTTGCGCCCGCGGGCGGGTTGAAATGTCTTGCCTAGTTGCGGTTGCGGTTGCGGTTGCGGTTGCGGTTGCGACCGCGGGCGGGTTGAAATGTTCTGCCTAGTTGCGGTTGCGGTTGCGCCCGCGGGCGGGTTGAAATGTGTCGCCGAATTGCGGTTGCGGTTGCGGTTGCGACCGCTGGCGGGTTAAAATGTTCTGCCGAGTTGCGGTGGCGGTTGCGCCCGCGGGCGGGTTGAAATGTGTTGTCAAAAATGCCCCCCAATTCAGTCAGTTCAGTCCGGTTCAATCCGGAGGGCACGGAATTTCACACGGCTCCGCCGGGAAAAAGGCCCCGTATCCGCAGGGTCGCGGCCCAGAGGACCGGCCCGCGAGGCCGCGGATACGGATACGTTTTTCGCCCATTACCCAGACGTGTCTTGTTTTCCACGGCGTGGGCCACGGAAACCTCCGACCATTCCATAACACCAATGTTCCGTCCCGTGTTGGCTTTTTGATTGTCCTGGGGCCCACTGAGGCCCTCCAGAAAAAGAAAATTACCAAGTACCTGCCATGAGTTATCCGCGGCTCGTGGATGTAAGGTAAGATTCTCAAGTCCTACAGATTCAAAACAGAATGACGATCCCTGCGTGGGTAAATATGGATACGGGGCATGCGAGACTTCGCGCTGTCCTGCCTGCCAGATACGCTGAAGGCTCCTTCCCCCCCCACTCCCCCCCAGTCAGCCTTGAGCGCGGTGGCGTCGGCGGGGAAGAACCCTCTGCTGCAGTGTGAGAAGAGAATGTGGGCCGGAAGCAAGCAGGACTGCGCGTACTCGCTTCCCGGGAGGGCCAAACACCCGCGGCTCCGAGAAGAAGGAACTGAAGGGGGGGAGGGAAGACAAGGGCAAGAAAAAGGGGAGGAAGGAGGAGGAGGACGACGACGACGGTGACCATGACGACGGACAACGACGACTACCAACTACGACGAGGACGACGACCACGAAAACGACGACGACGACGACGACGATGACGACGACGACAATGACGATGACGACGACGACGACGACGACGACGACGACGACGACGACGACGGCGACGGCGACGGCGACGGCGACGGCGACGGCGACGGCGGCGACGGCGGCGACGGCGGCGGCGACAACTCCGACAAGTTCCAAACACCTCCGATTATGATTTGATCACGGATCCAGGATGGGGGACGACGACGGCGACCACGACGAGACCATGACGACAAACGCTACGACGACGAGGACGAGAAGAAGGGAGGACCAGGAGGCGGAGGAGGGAAGAGGACGAGGAGAGAAGGAGGGTGGTGGTGGTCACTGCATAAGGGAAACAGAATCCCGACCAGAGCAACAAGCACCACGACCACGACGACGCCGACGACGACGACGGAGACGAGGCGCGCTTACGATCCGCACCGAAGCACGGATTTGGGAAAGGGCCCACCCTGCAGGTTCGGTTAAAAAGCACATCGTTGAGCGGTGCTGCAGCCTCCCCTGAGCACAGGTCCCCCCAGAGCATCAGCCAGACAAGTCGGGTTTGCACCCTCATGCCTTGCTGGACTCTGGGCGCGTTTCGGCACTCTCCTCAACCTCGTCAGGGCCACCGACAAGGGAGAGGGCGGCGGTGGCCGACGCGTCCCCGAGCTAAGAAGCACAAAGCGCCGCGGCTCAGAGAGCCGGGAAGACAGACACACAGACGGACGGACGGACAGCCAGGCAGCGTGCAATGCCTGGCAAGCCAAGTGGGTGGTCACTGCATAAGGGAAACAGAATCCCGAGCAGGACGACAAACGCTACGACGACGAAGACGAAAAGAAGGGAGGACCAGGAGGCGGAGGAGGGAAGAGGACGAGGAGAGAAGGAGGAGGGAAGGGGACGAGAAGGCAGCGACGACGACGACGACGACGACGACGACGACGACGACGACGACGACGACGACGACGACGACGACGACGACGACGGGGCGGCGGCGGCGGCGGCGGCGGCGGCGACGGCGGCGGCGGCGGCGCGCAACGCGCGGCGCGCGGCGGCGGCGCGCGGCGGGCTGCGGGGCTGGCCCCCTGCGCGGACCCCTGCGTCAGGGTCTCTCCCCGTAGGGGGGCTGTTCCACTGCCGCGCCGCGGGCGGGTCCGGCCTCTCGAGGGGAGGGGCGGCGGGGGTGCGGGGGCGACGGCGCCCTCCTCCTCCTCCTACCTCCTCCCCTCCTCCTCCTCCTCCTCATCATCAGTACCCCTCCCTCCTCCTCCTCCTCCTCCTCTCTCAGTCCCCTCCCTCCTCCTCCTCCACCTCCTCCTCCTCCTCCTTCTCCTTCTCCTCCTCCTCCTCCTCCTCCTCCTCCTTTCTCCCTTCCTCTCCTCGCTCCTCTCCCCTCCACCTCCTCTCCTCCTCCTCCCTCCTCCTCCTCCTCCTCACTCCTCCTCCTCCTCCTCCTACCCATTCCTTCTCGTCCTCCTCCCACCTCCCCTCCTCCTCCTCCCCTCTCCACCTCCTCCTCCTCCTCCTCCCCTCCTCCTCCTCACCTCCCCCTCCTGCTCCTCCTCCTGATCATAGCTTCCTCCTCCCCATCTCGCTCGCTCCTCCTCCTCCTCCCCTCCGCCTCCTCCTGCTCCTCTCCTCCTCCTCTCCCCTCCTCCTCCTCCTCCTCTCCTCCTACCTCCTCCTCCTCCTCCTCCTCCCATTCCCTTCCTCCTCCTCTTCCTCCTCCTCCTCCTCCTCCTCCTCCTCCTCCTCCCTGGCCTGTCGCCCCCGCGCCCTCCCCCTAGTCCCCATACCTCCTGAGGCTCTGCCTTGCAGGGGCATTGCGCTCTTTCACGCTCGTCCTCGCTCCTTCTCATCGCGGCCTCTCATCATTTCTCAACACTCTTACTCCTCATCCTCCTCCTCCTCCTCCTCATCATCATCATCAACAGCAGCAGCCGCAGCAGCAGCACTATCATCATCAGCACCAGTAGCATCATAACAACAACAATAATAACCACACAACCAAACAATGATCAGCATACTCGACATGTGCATCACCATCATCATCAGCATTGCCATCAGCATCAGCAGCATCATCGTCATCATCAGCATCATCACCAACAGCATTACTAGTATCATCATCAACATCAGCAGCATCATCAGCATCATCGTCACCACCACCATCATCGCCATCAACATCATCTGTACCATCATCATCAGCATTAGCATCATCAGCAGCATAATCATCACCACCACCATAACCATCATCATGAGCATCAGCATCATGTGTACCATCATCATCATATTACCCATAATCATCGTCATGATGAGCAGCACGATCACCATCACCATCATCATCATCATCAGCATCATCAGCAGCATCATCATTAGCATCAGCATCAGCATACGCATCAGCATCAATATCAGCATCATCACCATCATCCTCCTCCTCCACCTCCTCCTCCTTCTCCGCCTCCTCCTCCTCCTCATCCTCATCATCAGCATCATCAACATCATCACCATCAGCACCACCACCACCACCATCAGCAGCATCAGCATCATCATCATCATCAGCAGCAGCATCATCATCATCCTCATCATCAGCATCATCATCATCAGCAGCATCAGCATC
>CAUYUJ010002625.1:599094-601744 GCA_963575745.1 Prorocentrum cordatum
GCTGGACGTGTCCGAGTGGTCGTACTCGTAGTCGATCCGCCACCGTGCCATGGGCGCGCTGGGGCGCGTAAGAGCCTAGTCGCTGTTTCGAGTTTTCAAACACCCACAACGGCCCAAGAGGCCAAGAGGCCCGCAAGACCGGCCCGGGATGCCCTAACTGGCACCGAAAATGGCCCCAAGACTGCCCAAGAGGGGCCCAAGAGGGAGATCTCGCATTGGTTTGGGAAGCACGCCCCATCCATCCAAGATGGCCTTCCTCGACCCCCAACATGCCCCAAAGAGGCCCCAAAAGGTCCCCAGGAAGGCTCAAGAGGGCTCCAAGAGCGAGCCCAGGAGGCCGTCAACAAAGGAAAGTGAGTGTCAGCGCACTCGCCGTTTCGGGCTTCCGAAAGCCCAAGACGGCCCAGGAGGTCCGTGGGATCGTCTCCGAATTAGCACCCCAGAAGGGCCCCGAGACTGTCTCAGCGGGTTGCCAAAAGGCCAAAGAGTCCCCCTGAGACGGCCCAAGAGGCCCCCTAAGAGAGTCACTAGAGGGCCCCAAGACAGGGCACTCCCACTGCCCTTGGGAGCAGTTCCCTCCAAGATGTCCCCACGAGGCCCTAGATCCCCAAGAGGCTGAGGCCCCGGACCCCCAACGCACCCCAAAGAGGCCCCCAAGGACCCCAACAAGGCCCCAGACGGTTCCAAAAGCGCGCACAGGAGGCCGTCAAGAAGCGAAAACGAACGTCAGCGCACTCGCCGTCTCAGGGTTCCGAAAGCCCAAGACGGCAAAAGAGGTCCACAGGATCGTCTCCGAAATGGCACCTGGAAAGGGCCCCGAGACGGTCTCAGAGAGTTACAATCAACCAGGAGCCCCCTTGAGACGGCCCCAGAAGCCCTCCAAGAGGGCCCTTCGAGGGCCCCAGGAAAGGGAACTTGCACTGCCCTTGGGAGCAGTTCCCTCCAAGGTGCCCACACAAGGTACTAGATCCCCAGAGGCCGAGGCCCCCCAGGGGCCCCCAAGAGGCCCTCGAGAAACCCTCGAGAGGCCCCAGAGAACAGCAAGCCCCCACGGCGCCCGGGGGAGAGGGAAGAACAGGCACAGGAGGAAAAGCAGGAACGGCAGGAGGGAGGACGAAGATGAGGAGGAGGTTGTAGAAGACCCGCTCCAGTTGAGCGCTCTGTCTGGACTGGAGCGGGTCTGAAGCTCAACCTCTTCCAGGCCCCGCTGTTGCGCTGGTGCGGCGGCGGGGTTTGCCGCAGGCAGCTGGATATCTACGCCGTCGAAGCCCTGGCTGTCGATTATCTCCACCAGGCGGCTCACCACGCTGTCCACCCTCCCGAAGCAGTGCTCCCAACAGTCGTTCACGTCGCCCGCCCAGCTCCCGCCCATGCCCGCGCCGCCGAACGAGAGCAAGACCTTGGTGCCCGCCTGCCGCCACGCCGCGATCAGGTCTGGCTTGGCCTGGTTGTCACACGTGGCGGGCATTCCGATGGTGCAGCTCTGATCGCACTGGTTCTTCACAGGGTTCCATGCGTAGCTGACCGCGAAGGAGACGATGACCTTGTCGTAGCCCTCGACCTTCTCCAGGCTCGGGCACGGCAACCAATTCTCCACGAACGCGACCAGCTGCCTGCTCCCCTCGGGCTCCGGCACGGGCCCCGGCTCTGGCTCTGGAGACGGCGCGGGGCTGCTCGCGACGCACTGCGGCGAGGGGCAGTCCCCCGCGGGGTGCAGCGGACACCAGCCGGCGTAGGTGGAATCGGCGCACCAGTCGTTCACGGCGCAGTTCAGATTCTGCACGCACGCGCTGCCTGCCGGCGCGGTCGGCGAGGAGGTCGGCGCGCCGGTCGGCGCCGAGACAGGAGTGGGCGCTGGTGCGGGCGTGGGGCCCCTGGTGGCTCCGCCCCCCACCACCCGGACGTCCGCGCAGTTTTTGAACTGCTCGCCGCAGAGCACGGGGGCGCTCTGCTCCGCTGGGCACTCGCCCTGGTAGGAGCACACGCCATCGCACCACGCGCGCGCGTCCCACCCCTGCCGCTCCATCTCCTTTCGAAAACAACTACTGGGAGGTCTTCGTCGGAAAGCCTGAGGAGGATTAAGCCCCATTTGGGGTGGGGCTACTACGCCGGCTTAGGCCGCGGATTTAGCGGGATCAAGCCGGAGTAAGCGGGATTCAGCGGCAATAAGCCGGATGAAACCAGGTCCTGGAACAGGGCAAAGTCAGCATTTGACCTCCCAGGAATTGCATCCGAATCTCCTGGAAATAGCACTTGTAGGCGTCTGGGTGCGGCGTGCAACTGTTCGCGCTCATCCACCACCACTGCAGCGTGCAGCTCTCACACGTGAGGTCGGCGGGGATCCAGTAGTGGAAGCGGTGCTGCGCTCGGTCGAGGTGGGACCCGCTATGGGGTGGGAGGTACCAATGTCCAGGATTAGCCTCGTCGTAGGGCTGACAATCGCCGCGTGGGTCGTCTCGCTGGCAGTCCGCGTGGACCTCCTCTGGCCTGGCCCGGCTCAGGACGTGCTCGTTCAGGCAATCCTCCTGCGCCTGGTAGCCACCGGCCTGGCTGTCCAGGCGATGGTCGCAGAGCCGGAAGACGAAGTGCCCCTTGTGGTGGGCGGTGACGGTGATCGCGAACTCGGCAAGCTCCCCCGCCCGCAGCTCGG
>CAUYUJ010002626.1:0-12500 GCA_963575745.1 Prorocentrum cordatum
AGGAGGCTGAGGAGGAGGAGGAAGAGGAGGAGGAGGGATGGGGAGGAAGGAGGATGAGGAGGAGGAGGAGAAGAACAGAGTAGGAGGAAGGAGGAGGAGGACGAAGAGGAAAACGGAGGAAGGATGAGGAAGGAGGACTGGTGACGGAGAATGAGGAGGAGGATGAGGATGACGGATACGGAGGAGGAAGAGGAGGAGGGGGAGGAGGAGGAGACGAAGGAATATGCATGAAGAGAAGGAGGATGATGAGGACTAGAAGGAGGAGGAGCAATGAAGATGAGGAGGGGGAGGAGAAGGAAGCGGGATGCTGATGATGCTGCTGCTGCTGATGATGTCGATGATGATGATGATGCTGATGATGATGATGATGATGATGATGCTGATGATGATGATGATGACGATGATGATGCTGATTATGATGATGATGCTGATAATGCTGATGATGATGATGATGATTAAGATGATGATGATGCTGATGATGATGACGATGGTGATGATGATGATGATGCTGATGCTGATGATGATGATGCTGATGATGGTGATGATGCTGATGATGACGATGATGCTGCTGCTGATGATGATGACGATGATGATGATGATGATGATTATGATGATGATGATGATGCTGATGATGATGATGATGATGAGGAGGAGGATGATGATGATGATTGAGGACGAGATGATGATGATGCTGAGGACGCTGTTGATGATCGGTGAAGATGGTGCTGGATGCTGATGATGATGATGAGGAGGAGCGAGGCGGAGGAGGAGGAGGAGGAGCTGGAGGAGGAGGAGGACGAGGAGAAGGAGGATGATGATGAGGAGAAGGAGGAGGAGGAGGAGAAGGAGAAAGGCGGAGGAAGGAGGAGGAGGAGGAGGAGGAAGAGGAGGAGGATGAGGAGGACAAGGAGGAGGAGGAGGAGAAGGACCAGGGAGGAGGCGGAGGAGGAGGAGGAGGAGGAGGAGGGTGGCGAAGGAAGAGGAGGCGGAGGCGGAGGAGGAAACATAATGATACAAATAATACGATTACGAAGAATAGTAAGACTTTTGATCGTACTGAGAATAATAAGGATACTACTAAGACTGGTAAGAAGCGTAAACCGAGTACTAATCACTATCTTAAGAATGAAAATGCTACTTCTGATCACCAACATTAAGCGAATACTAGTAGTACACACAACATAAGAAGACGAGGAGGATACGGAGGAAAGAGGAGGAGAAGGCGGAGGATAACTGATGATGAGGAGAAGGATGAGGCGGAGGAGGCGGAGGAGGAGAAGGAGGAGTAAGGAGAAGGAGGAGGAGGAGGAGGAGGGTGTGGAGGAGGAGGAGGAGAAGGAAGAGGGAGGAGAAGGAGGAGGAGGAAGAAGGAGAAGATGAGGAAGGAGGAAAGGAGGAAGGAAAAGGAGGATCAGGAGGAGGATGAGGAGGAAGGAGAAGGAGGAGAGGAGGAGGAGGAGGAGGGGAGGAGGAGTGAGAGATGGGAGAGAGATGGAGGAGGAGGAGAAGGAGGAGGAGAATGAGGAGGAGAGAAGGAGGAAAAGAAATGAGGAGGCGGAGGAAGGAGGAGGGAAAGGAGGAGGGAGAAGGAACAGGGAGGAAGAGGAGGAGGAGGGGAGGAGGAGGAGGAGGAGGAGGAAGGAGAGGAGGAGGAGCGCGGAGGAGGAGAGGAGGGATGGAGGAGGAGAGGAGGAGGAGGAGGAGGAGGAGGAGGAGGAGGAGGAGGAGGAGAAGGAGGAGGAGGAGGGGGTGCGGGAGGAGGAGGTGGAGGAATAATAATAATAAGCATAATAATACGAATAAGAATAATACTAATACTAATACTACTACTAATAATAACAATAATAATAACAATAATAATACTACTAATAATAATTGTAATAATAATGTTATTAGTATTAGTATTAATAATAATACTAATACTAATAATACCAATAATAATACTACTAATAATAAGAAGAATAATAAGAATACTAATCTTAAGTATAAGAATAACAAGAAAACGGAGCATAATGATAATACGATTAGTGACGATAATATGAATTCTCGTACGACCGATACGGCTAATAATACGAAGACTATTACGACCAATAAGAATAGTCAGAAACATACTCATAACAAGCAAAATAAGAAGAGGAGGAGGAGGAGGAAGGACGAGGAGGAGGAGGAGGAGGAGGAGAAATGAGAAGGAGGAGGAGGCGGAGGAGGAGGAGGAGGAAGGAGGAATGAGGAGGAGGAGGGGAGGAGGAGGAGGGAGGAGGAGGAGGAGGAGGAAGAGAAGGAGGAGGAGGAAGGAGGAGGAGGAGGAGGAGGAGGAGGAGGAGGAGGAGGAGGAGGAGGAGGAGGTGTGGGAGGAGGAGGAGGTCTGGGGTTGCACCACCGCAGCGCGGCCCCTCCGCGCCGCGGCCCTGGGAGGCCGCGGCCTCGGAGCTGCTGCGCCGCGCCGCCGCCCGGCGGCTGGCAGAGGCGACGGGCCGCCCAGAGCAGGAGGCCCTGCGGGCGCTGCGGGAGTGCGGAGGCCCCCCGCCCGGGGAGGGGGAGGAGGTGGAGGTGGAGGAGGAGGTGGGGGTGGAGGTGGAGGTGGAGGTGGGGGTGGAGGTGGGGGTGGAGGAGGAGGAGGAGGAGGAGGAGGAGGAGGAGGAGGAGGAAAAGGAGGAGGAGGAGGAGGAGGAGGAGGAGGAGGAGGGAGGAGGAGGAGGAGGAGGAGGAGGAGGAGGAGGAGGAGGAGGAGGAGGAGGAGGAGGGGGGTCGCCACCCACCAGACCACCCCTAACCTTCAGTCGGGCCTGTCCCTCTACAGGGGGAATGCCCAAAAATAGCCAGAAAAAAGTCTGGGGACTGGTTTTTTTTTAATATTGTTGGACCTTTTTTGGTGTCTGTTTGGCGTATTTCTTCGTTTTCGTCGAAAATCCCCCTGTAGGGGGACACGCCCGACATAACCCTAACCCAACCCGAAGGCTTCAATTTGCTTTCTATTTCCAGTATGGGAGGGTCGGGGAACATTGAAACAACACATGGAACCCGTACCCCCCCACACCCGAAATTCGGGTCAAATTCGGGTCTTCGGGTTGGTTTTGGGTGGTCTGGTAGGTAGTCAGGGGGGTGGGGGCCTACCTTTAAGTCGGGCGTGTCCTTTTACAGGAGGAATATTCGAGAAGAGTCAAACAATCGCCAGGGGACGATGTTGAGATTATGTGTTAGTTATTGTTGAGTCGAGTATGGTTTGAATATTTTTGATTCTTCGTCCAAAATCCGCCTGTCGGGGGACATGCCCGACTTAACCCGACCTGTCCAGACCTCCTTGCGTTGTGAACAAATTGTTTTAGGCTTCCTGGATGGGGTCGGAGTAGATGGGGTCGGAGGATCGCGCCGCATTTGCGATGCATCGCCGATGCGGCTCGATGTGGAGCCCGACTTGCTTCACGCCGGCGTCGCCGATGCATCGCCGACCGACCCCATGTAGGAGGCCTCTACTGCACAGACCTCCTCGCGTTGTGACAAAAATGCGACGAGAGGTTCTTCGCTATTCTATGCGGGAGCCCTGGGCCTCGGGGCCGTCAATCAACGACTCATGATGGAAAACGGGCCCCCCAATCCTGAGATGACCCTCAGGGGAGGGAAAGGTACCCATACCTCGACCCTTCTCTCGTATTCCCTTTCTTGGGCCTCCTGGGAGGCCCTCGTCACCACCGCTGGATTCGCTTCGAAATCCTGGTCAGAACCCACCCCAGGAGAGGTCCGAGGGGGGCACCTACCTGCCCAGATCTCCTCGCGCTGTGAAAAAATTGCGACGAGAGGTCTTTCGCTATTTTTCTGTCTCTGGGGGCCCTTCCCGGGCTTCGGCACCGTCAACAAAACGGCTCAGGCTCAGGATGAAAAACCAGTCCCTGGGAAGGGGTCCAGACCTCTGGGGTTTGACGTTGCGAAAAAATCACTACGTCGGTGGTCTGGGTGAGATGGTCCTGGCGTTGAGCCTTTTTCGAGCCGGGCGTGTTCGGACAGTTTCGGGCCCCGAGGAGTGCAGCAGGCAGATGGGGTCTATAGGGCTCTGGTTGTGATTTCTGACGGTGCTGCATTCTTTTGGGTCGTCGAGTTTCAGGGTCCTGGGGGAAGCAGAAAGCACCCCCATCCCCACCTGGGCCGTCCAAAAAGGCCTCGTCTTCGAAGGATTGGGACGCTGCCATCTCGTCCTCGGGGGAAGGCTGGCAGAAGCCAGCAGGCGCACCTCGAGGGTAGCTCCGCGGACGGAAGCCTGCGGCAGTGGCTCCTCCTCCTTGGGCGCCCTGCCGGGCGAGGAGCCCCGGCCCCCGTTGCGTCGTGGAAAACATCTGCACTGGAGGTTTTTCGCCGTTGCCAGCCTCAGCCTCTGGGGGCCCTCGCTGGGTCCCAGCGGCACCGTCTTGGCCGAGCGAGTCCACGGCGCCCTCGCCGAGGTGTTTCCCTGTGCGCTCCAGCTCCTCGTCCTCCTGCTCCTCTTCCTCCTCCTCCTCCTCCTCCTCCTCCTCCTCCTCTTCCTCCCCTTTCCTTCTCCCTCCACCCCCCTTCCGACGGCGGCGGCGACGGCGACGTTGACGACGGCGGCGGCGGCGACGACGGCGACGACGACGACGACGACGACGGCGGCGGCGGCGGCGACGACGACGACGGCGGCGGCGGCGGCGATGATGGCGACGACGACGTCGGCGGCGGCGACGACGGCGACAACGACGACGGCGGCGGCGACGATGGCGACGGCGACGACGACGGCGACGGCGACGACGACGACGACGACGACGACGACGGCGGCGACGACGACGACCACGACGACGACGACGACGGCGGCGGCGACGACGGCGACGACGACGACGTCGGCGGCGACGACGGCGACGACGACGACGACGGCGGCGGCGGCGACGGCGACGATGTCGGCGGCGACGACGCCGACGACGACGACGGCGGCGGCGACGACGACGACGACGGCGACGGCGGCGGCGGCGACGGTGACGGCGACGACGGCGGCGGCGACGACGGCGACGGCGACGACGACGACGGCGACGGCGACGACGACGACGGCGACGGCGACGGCGACGACGGCGACGGCGACGGCGATGACGGCGATGACGGCGATGACGGCGATGACTGCGATGACGGCGACGACGAAGACGAGGACGACGAGGGCGACGCCCCCCCTCGCAGTGCTCCTGGACCTGCCGTCAGGCCTGCCTGCCTGCCCTGCCACCCTCCGCGCCCCCGCCCAGGCCAGCTCCTGGACGTCCTGCGGCGATGCCCGGAGCAGCGGGCGGCGCGGGCCCCGTCGGTATAGTGAAGACCGTCCATGCCATGCCCCAGCCGATCCTCGTCAGGCTGAGCCCGCAGGCCGTCAACGGGCCACGAGCCCCTTGCCGCACGACGTAGCAGGACGTGGCTCGAGCAATTCGGACGCGAGCGCAGGACGTGGCCCGGGCTCGGCAACTCGGACGCGCCAGCGCGGTTGTCGCGCAACAGAGCAGACACACTTTACTAAAAGGCTTGTTTCCTTCAGCAAAAAGCTCCTTCAAAGTAGTGATGTAAACTTCCCACTTCCAATTACCGATGAGGGTTTCTGCAGGGCCATCGTTCGGACAGAGCCTGTCAAGCACGCTCCAGCCTGCCCGTTTCCAGCCGCTGGTTCCACACGAAGCAGGCGCGCGCGTGATACTCGGCGAGGCTTCGGAAGCTCTGCGTAGCCAGATGCGGCGTGTGGCCAAGGCCGCCAGGCTAATGCGAGCACTGCGTGGCCCCGTCTGACGCAGCCGCTGCCAGGCAGGGATGGGGATGCTGGCGGCATCACGCGCGGCAGCTTGGCCCCCAGCTTGTCGAGCCTCGCCTCCGCCGGTGGCCGCAGGACGCGCCCCGGGTATCGATCGCGGTCCAAGGTTCTGATTGCCTTTTGGCGGGGGGCATGGGCAGTTCGCAACGCACGAACGAATCCCGATTCCGTGGGCTGCACGACGAGGCCGGGGGATCGCGACTCCTGAATGAGGTGCCACATGGGCACTGCTGTGCCACGCGAGATGGAGGGAACGCCCCCGGGCAAGACTTGTGTCAGGCGCTTCAATCTGTAGTGGGTGCTTGCTTCGGCCCCAAACCACGGCACCTACAGGGTGCGCAATGCAGGTCGAAGCACACTACAGCCCACTGCAGCGCGGCGTCGTCCAACAATGCCTGTGGACGGACCATTGGGCGTATGTGCTGGACCTGCTTCAAGGTGCTGAACATCAAGGCTGTCAACGCTCAGTGGCGAGCGCGCAGCCAGACATGATGCCTTGTCGCACGCGCATCGTCGCGCTGATAATTACTCACGTGGGTTTTTACCAACTTCGACATGAAGAGATGGGCTGCCGCAGGAAACAAATCGGGTAGCCTCACCGCTCTGGTCCCCACTCGTAGCCGGAACAGCTCTGCCGTGTCGACACATCCCCACACCTCGAGTGTGATGGAAATCGATTGTGCACCCAAGACAAGCTGCCAACTTCGCATCAAAATTGGGAGAACTAAAACCGACGCCGACGGCGAGAACCCGCTGCGGTCGGCCCAGATCAACCCAGCCGGCTGTCCGTGGCCCGCTGGCGCGGCGGGTTCGGCGGACCCCGAGGCCACGCACGGCCGATCGCAGTGAGCAGGGCCGCCCGTCGGTCCCCAGAGTCACCTAGGACCGCGCACCACCTGAGCACATCTGCGGCCAGCATTTCTTGCTTAGCGCGTCTCGCCACCGGCTCTGGCCCACCACGCTTCGGCGCGGCACGCCGGATGCGCCCCCGGTCCCCAAGCGTGGACGTCCCGAACTCTTCCCGGCCCACCGGGCCCGCGGAGCGGAGGGACACGCTGTCAGCAGCTCGCAGCGCACAGCCTCTGTCGCCAGGGCCGACGCCGCGACGCGCGGAGCGCGCACCTCCTCGAGAGGGTCGCAAGTCTCGAGAGCCCCTGGGCAGACAAGAAGCACAACGACCGAGGCTGCAGTCGAGGCGGTCCAGCTGCTGTGGCCCAGGCGAGGAGAGGATGACATCGATCAGCACAGCGGGGCTGATGTACGGCAGCTTGGGCCAACTGGCCGAGTCAGCAGGCCGCCGCACAGTTCTTTCTTCCAAGCCTCCACCTGTGGCCCAACTCATGTGGCGACTGTTCGCTGCCAGCCTCAAGCATTCCCTACACCGCCTGCCGCCAAGTGAGCTTGCGAATCACACCAGCCCCGCGGCCACTAGCCTTGTCCACCCAGCCTCGCCAACGCGCACGATCAGTACGACCGTGTTCATGCTGCAGACGATCTCTCTCCTCGTGGATACTCATGACCATCGCATCCAGATCAGGGTCCGCCAACGACGCGACCTCAGAGCGCTCCAGCAGGAGGGAGACGGAGACCTTCTCGATTACCATCCGCTGGTGGCTCCTCGCACCGATCGCGGAAGACGCCCGGCGGCACAATGCGACGCTCAGGTCCCTGAGCCCAGGCCTGTATTGCATGTGTTTCCGATGCGGGCGCCGCTTCGCTCCCGCCAGTCGGATCTCCACTGCACCTGCACGGCCCGGCGGCTGCACGGCGTGCTGCCCGACCAGTTCGCAGGCGCCCTGCAGTTCCGTCTCATGGTGTCCAACCCTCTCCGGATGTCCTGCTCGTTGGCGGCGTGGAGCACCTTTCTGCTGCAGCACGTTCCAGTCGACGGGGAGCCTGGCGCAACTGACGGGGGCCACCCTTGTTGGGGAGTGCTCTCGTCTCCACCACCATCCTTACCCAAGTGGGCTTGTCGGTATCCGCCAAGGGCATCTTCACTGATGTGTGCATCTTGGTGTTGGCATCGCCCACGACCTCTGGGCCCTCGTGAGCACCTCCTTGTCCGACACGCTGCAGGGGAACTCCTGAGCGCAGGTGGGGCAACCAGGACGGGCAGCACAACGCGCCACCTGCATCCAGGCACGTCCCAGTCGCACAAGAAGAGTTGGGCGCGGCTGGCACAGTCGAGCTCCCCGCGGCAGCGCGCAGCGGCGACTAGCGAGGCGCGCGCTCAAGATCAAGAGTGGCATGAGGATGGCCAAACCCCTGGGGACTTCCCAGGCAACACTTGCAGCATCTATCTTGCCAGGCTCGGGGGTGGGAGGTGATGTGCGCGGAGGGGCTTCACCGCGATGTGCGTCGGCGCCAGGACAGCGACGCCACTCGACCTGCCACCCTTCTCCTGGTTTGTGGCGACCTCGACGGTGGTACGGCACCAAGGTCTTTGTCTAGGGCAGTGAGGTTTCTGCTAAGCATCTGGTGCTCCTCTGCGGCGTGCACCTTCGCCGAGCACGTCTCCGGAACATCTCAAACGGCGCAGCCCCTTCAGTGGTGACTGTGACCAGGTGAATGCGTCCTACACTTCGGACTCGCCAGCAGCCTCGCCAGACGTTCCTGACCCAGTACGAGCCGCCCCTGGCAGATATGGAGGCGACCCTCAGCCCTTCTTCAAACCTGTGGCGGCCGACCACCTTTCTGACCCGTCCCGGCAAACTTCGTCTCGACGAGATTGTGCGAGCACGGCCCCACGGCAGCCCGCTGATCTCCAGCGGGCAGCCGATGCCCAGAGCGCAATATGTCTGCACCAGCACCCCGTTGCGCGCCAGGGATGGGGGTCCAGCGCCGACCCAAGAAATCCGCGTGGAGCTCCGAACACGTACGCTTACTGTACATGTTTTGTTTACTTTTTCATGGGTGCACCACCCGCACGTGCCTCAGGTCGACCCCCCTGGTGGCAGCGCCCCTCCCCTCCGCCTGCCGCCTCCGCCACGGCCGAGGGGTTCGCAGGCATCGACCAGGGCTGCTGATCACCACTCCCCCAGGGCCCAGGGAGGCCTCGCAGGCAGCCAGGGAGTCTGCCTCCTCGTGAAAGTCGGACGGGTCCGCCTCCTTGTCCAGCATAGTAGACATACTCTCCAGGTTGCCTGGGATAGCAGCGTGTCCCATCACCACGTTAACTGTTCTGCTGACCGTCATCATCATCATCATCATCATCATCATCATCATCATCATCATCATCATCATCATCATCATCATCATCATCATCATCATCATCATCATCATCATAATCATCATCATCATAATCATCATCATCATCATCATCATCATCAGCATCACCATCACCATCATCATCATCATCATCAGCAGCATCATCATCATTATTTTCACCATCATCATCATCACCATCATCATCATCAGCAGCAGCATCAGCATCGGCATCATCAGCATCGGCATCAGCAGCAGCATCAGCATCATCATCATCATCATCATCATCATCATCACCAGCATCATCATCATCATCATCATCATCGTCATCGTCATCGTCATCGTCATCGTCATCGTCATCATCATTATCATGATCACCAGCAGCATCAGCAGCATCATCAGCAGCAGCACCAGCAGCATCATCAGCAGCATCATCAGCATCATCAGCATCATGTCGCTCGATCCTCGAGCCTCGATCCTTCGGCCCTCGCGCACCCTCCTCGATCCCTCGATCCCTCGATCCCTCGCACCTCGATCCCTCGATCCTCGCACCCTCGATCGACCCTCGATCCTCGACCCCTCGGACCCCCGATCCTCGACTCCTCGACCCTCGCACCTTCCTCGATCCCTCGATCCTCGCACCCTCCTCGCTCCCCGCTCTCAAGGGAGGATCAGCCACCCGGACCGGACAATTGGCCTTTGCTAAACGGCCCTGGGCGTTTACCGAACAGCCCCGCCCTGTTCGATTCCTTCTCTGGCCCCGTTTCCTAAACGACGTCGCGTGTCGGGGTGGTTATTATGGGGGTGGATCTGTTGACCTCTACCCTCGCAGCCTCGATCCCTCGATCCCCCTCGATCCCCCTCGATCCCCCTCGATCCCCCTCGATCTCCCCCGATCCCTCGGCCTTCCACCGTCGAGCCCAAGACCTTTCGGAGCTCGCCCCAGCACCTCGACCCACGACTCCTCCCTCCCTCCGCCTCCCCACCCTTGGACGCCCCGAAGCGGCCTCCTCCTCCTCCTCCTCCTCCTCCTCCTCCTCATCCTCCTCCTCCTCTTCTCCTCCTCCTCTCCCTCCTCCTCCTCCTCCTCTCTTCTCCTCCTCCTCCTCCTCCTCCCCTCCTCCCTCCCTCCTCCTCCTGCCTCCTCCTCCTCCTCCTCCTCCCCCTTCCTCCTTCCTCTCCTCCTCCACGCCCGAAGCGGCCTCCTCCTCCTCCTCCTCCGCCTCCTCCTTCGCCTCCATCCACTTTGCGAGCGTTTTCTTATTCGTTGTTTGGCCGATCGGCGCGGGCCCTTGCCCCCCCCCTCCCTCCCCCTCCCCCATTCCCTGGACGCCCGACACGGCCTCCTCCTCCTCCTCCTCCTCCTCCTCCTCCTCCTCCTCCTCCTCCTCCTCCACCGTGTGATCGTTGTCCTGTATTACTTGTTTGGCAGATCTGCGGGGAGGCCCTTGCACCCTCCTCCTCCCTCCCCGTCCCCCGTGGGGTAGACCTTGCCTGCTTTTGGCGCCTGCTTCGAGCAGCCCCACGGCACACACTGCTGCGACCAGTCGCGTGAAGCAGAGGTCTGGAGCCAGACCCCCCCCCTCCCCCCCATCCCTCGTTCGCTCCACGCCGAAACGCCGCATGCAGAAAGCGCCCACCTCTCCCACGCAGGGCTCCCCTCGTCCAGGAGCCTGGGCCCTCGAAGCCCGAGCCCCCCCCCCCGCGCCCAGCGCGCGTGCGCGCGCGCCCAGCGCGCCCTCGAACTTGGACCCTCGAGCCTCGAGCGTTCCCAGCGCCCTGCGCGTGCGCGCGCGCGCGCCCCTCTCCGCAGGCAGTGAGGCCCGCGCGGCGGGCCGGCTGCTGGACGCGCCCGCGCCCGCGCGCGCGGCCGCGCGCGCGGTCCTTGCCGGGAGGGCCCGGGGCGTCGCCCGCTGGCGGGCCGCCCTCCTTCGGGGGGCAGGAAGCTGCATGAGCATACAGCGGAGACCCCTGCAGGGCGCATTTCGAGTCCTCCGAGCCGACCCGACCCGATTTCGATGTGTGCATGCCGATGCCGGCTCGATTCGACTCCGGGTTCCGATTCGAGATCCGATGTCTCAAAGGAGGCCTACCGGCCTGCCGATGTCTACCGATTCGACCTTTCCCGACTCGGCTGCCGATCTCCGCCGATCCGGCTCATTCCGATCGCCGACCTGACTCATCGATTCGATACTGGGCTCTCCTGCCCATGCCAAGAAACACTCTGCTTGCCTCCAGGGTGCCCTGGGTTTCTTGGGTTTCGAGGGTGTTGCCATGGAGAGCGTTGCGGGGTCTCAGTGTCGGGTTTGTTGTGGAAGGTGTCTTGCGTCGGGGAAACGTAAGACTCGAGTAAGCCGGAACTCGGGTTCGCCTTCGCTTTTTGACGAGCGCATTTCCTGGATGCTGGCAGTGCGGTCATCGTGGGATGTCTTCGGCGGGAGCTCGCGCCAGATCTCATATCGGGTCTCGTCATTTTCCTTGATGGCCCCGTCAGGCCAACCCGAGTCTCCCGAACCCGAGTCTAACGTCTCCCCGATCGAAGAGCAAGAAGTTGCATGAGTATGCTGTCTCTGAAGTCTGCGCGGGTGTCTTGGATTGGCGTTGGGGCTCCCTGGTGGCGCCTCTGGCGCCGCCCCCGGCGTGCTCCTCACGCCAAGGATGGGGGTCCAGCGCCGGTGAAAGCCAAAACAACACCCAAATGGCCTCCAGGGTGCCCTGGGTTTCTTGGGAATCCATGGCTCTGCTGTGGAAAGCGTGGCGTTCCCACGCTACAAGTCAAGGGGCGTCCCAGGGTCTCAGGATTGGGTTTCTTGTGGACGGGCCTTCTCGAAGGATTGCAAAAAAAACCAGGATTGCAAAAAAACCGAAGGATTGCAAAAAAACCCTGGCTTTTTCTGCAATCCTGTTTTTTTTTTGCAATTCTTGGGTTTTTTTTGCACTCTTTCTCGGAGGTCCGCGCGGATGTCTTGGATGGGCGGCGGGCCCCCTGGCGTGCGCCTCGGGCGCGCCCCTGGCGTGCTCCTCGCGCCCGGGATGGGGGCCCAGCGCCGATGCAAGGAAGCCGCGCGGACCTCCCAGAAATCATGATCGTCCTTATTATTATTATTATTATTATTATTATTATTATGATGATTATTATTATTATTATCATTATTATTATTAGTATTATTATTAATATTATTATTATTATGATTATTATTATTGTTATTATTATTAGTAGTATTATTACATCCCCAGGACGAAAGTTTTTTCCTCTTGGGCCCGGAGCGAAGGTTTGAAGTCTTAAGCAGACGCTCTCAGGCGGGGTCCCCACCTCCTCCACCTCCTCTACCTCCTCCCTCCTCCTCGTTCTCCTTTCCGCCCCCCACGCTTGCAATCTCGTGGACAGGAAAGGCTCCTGCTACGTTGTGGGCGCTGGCGTGCCCCTGCGCGATCTGGAGGCCAGCGCAACGCTAGAAAAAAAGGAGCCTTCCCCTGGTTGGCGGGCTCCGGCGTGGCCCACCACGAC
>CAUYUJ010002626.1:17500-20000 GCA_963575745.1 Prorocentrum cordatum
CTCTCTCTCTGTCTCTTTCTCTCTCCCCCGACGGGGGAGGAGGATGGGACGGAGGGGGCCAAATAAAGCTCCCCGTCGACTGGACCGGACAGACACCCCACACACGCCGACAGGGTCGGCGGATTTTTGGTGTGCTGCTCCAGCCTTCCGCGTTCCACACCGCTTTGGGAGGGCGCTGTCGTTAGGCTATGAATCGAGCGACGTAATAAGGGGACTTTGTGATTGCGCGGATATTCGCTCGTAAGCCTGCTTGCGCAAGGTCGCCCGTGAGCGCCATTCTGTTCCACGCGGTGTGCCCCCCTGGCGGCCCGCGCAGGGGCGCCGCGTCCCCTCGCGGAGGCGTCTTGTCTCTTCGTCGTTCCGCTGCATGTTGACCGAACAGCCCCCGCGCCCGCCTCGTCTGCTGTCCTGCGGATGCCTCGTGCTGTGCCTCCTCCTCTGCCTCGGTCGATGCTGCTCTGCTCTCGCCACCTTCTCCTCTCGGCTCCTCTCCTGTCCTGTCCTGCCCCCGCCCCTCCTCTGCACCTGCCTGCTCTCGTTGACATTCCCGGATGCCGACGTCGCCCCTCAGCGCTGCCAGACTGAGCGCTCCAGGAAGGGCCCCGCCTTCGTCGCGTGTCGCCTCCCGCGGAAGCTGGCCCGTTGCCGGAAAGGTGGCGGTCCTGCCGGCGGAAGAAGGCCGGCAGAATGCGGCGGCAGGTTCACGTTTTTCGGAGTCGGCTTTGTGTCGCCGCGCCGTTTGTTCCGACGCGCGGCCTTGCTTCTTGGGAAGGGCGCCTCGGCCACCAGGGCAAACTCAGCCTCGGACGCAGAGTTTGCCATGGGTTTGCCATGGGTTTGCCGTGGGTTTTCCGTGGTGTCCGCGTCGTCCACCTGGGCGCGTCGGGAGCAAACGGCGCGGCGACATGGGTAGAGCCGTTGCCATTCCCTGCGCCCGAGGAGCGTGACCTCACCCCCGTGGATGCTGCCAGACGTCCAGACGGCGTTGTTTTCTGCACCTCTGGGGAGCCCAGCGGTCCCTCGCTGAGTGTTGCGAAGCGTAGAACCACGCGACAGGGGCACCCGATGGGACTGGGTGCTGCACACCGCAGAACTGCCCCCCCCGTTCTGGGCCTGTGCGGGGGCCCAGCAGAGCGTCACAGCTCGGTGGCTTAGCCAAACTTGGCCAGACCTCCTTGGTGCTGCTCAGCGTCGTAAGCCTCTCGCCACTTCCTGACCCCGTGGAAAGCCCATCGGCGCGGATACGATATGGGAACCCAAGTGGGACCTCGCCTCCGAGGTTGATGCCGAAGGTTTTTGGTGGGTTGGGTACGTCCCAGGGTAGTCGGGATTCAAGCTGGCGAGCGTTGACTAGCGGTTAGGCGGCTGAGGTTCCTGGGACGCCCAGAGCATTCATCGTGGCATCAGTGTTCTATATCCCTTCATGCCAGGTTGAACGAGGCGATGTGTTTTTTTTTTTTTGTTTCGGCGGGCTCGTGCCCTCGTGTCTACTTTCTGTGCTGACCCATTACCAGCGTCTGCTCTTGATTTTGCGTCGTCACTAAACGCCCGATGCCTTCACAAGGTCGATGGTGGTAGTCGTGACAGTCTTGATTGTGGCGAACGCAGAATGGTTGGTCGGGGCTTTGCGTTTATACGTTGGGCGCGCATATGAGAAGAAGCACATGCTTGCCGCCGCATCCATATACTCTTGGCTCATGCAACCCTGGTTGTAGGCATCCCAGCGCGGCCGGCGAGCCGCGTGCGATGGCACGTTCGCCACTTCGCCCCCAAGTGGCGTAGCTCACTCGCTTCCAGGAGACGTGTTCATGAGGCACACACGCGATGGCTAGAGATTGGCTGTTGTGACAGCCGCTGCGAAGCCGCCCTCTCCTGGAGATAGTGTTCTCATGCCTCGTGTAGTGCGCGACGGGCGTCCGAAGCCGCGCGCGAGCGCCAATGGGCGGTGGTCATCTTTCGGGCAGAGTCCGCAGCGGAGAGGAGGAGGAGGAGGAGGCATCGGCGTGGCGCGCATGTCCTCGCAGACGTGTCGCGCACGACGCGAAGCAGGAAACGCTATCTTCAGGAGGGGAAAAAACACACAGACACAATTAATCGTCGATTCCCAGGAAAATATGCGAACATATGGGAAGTGGGGGGGAAGACAGAAACCCAGAAAATATGGGGAAATATAGGGAATACCTTTATTTGAATGTATTTATTTGTTCTGTCCTTGGGCCCCTTCATATCTTCTGGCGAGGGTGGCATGGCTGAATGCCCGCTTTCTGGGCGAGGCTCTGGATTTTCACTGTGACACCTGCACGACCAGAGACCCCGGGCAAGAGGAGGCGTCTACGTCTACGGGCCGCTCCTACGAGGTTCGCCAGTCGTTGACCGAACTCGTGAGCAACAGCGTTTTCATTCATGTGTGTTGGGCTTCATGCTCCAGTGTGCTCTTCCTTCCTACCCTGTCTTTTCTCCCCCAGTTGCCGAGCCGCTGCATCAGCTCTTCGCGCGTTTG
>CAUYUJ010002626.1:25000-87614 GCA_963575745.1 Prorocentrum cordatum
ACGACTGCCACGCTCAATAACGAGAAGGTGGCGGCCCTCCACGAGTACATCCAGACCAAAGCGACGGCCGCACGACACGGAGGAGGAGCTCGACGCCAACACGATGAGCACCAATCGCAGCGCGACCTCCTTCGAGACAGGCATGCGCACGCCGCCGACAGGCTCGGCAAGAGACTCGCCGCGCAAGGCAAAGACCACAAGAACCGCCAAAGGCAGCTACAATTCATCGGCAAGACGGCCATGGAAGGGATATGTACGGTAGGTTCGTGTCGTGTCGACCGGCGGCGACCCTGCCAGTGGCGTTCAACCTTGAACGCCGCGGGCGACCCAGAATCGTTCGATGTGGAACGATTTGGACGTTTCTGAAATGGCCGATCGTTCAAGGTTGAATGATCCCCGAGGTGTCAGGAACCAACACCGGGGTCGACACGACACGAACCTGCCGTACTACAATAAGATGTGGGAGGCAGAAAAAACGCGTCTCCGTCATCGAGGCGCGGAGGGTTAAGGATTCCAGCGGGCGGGCCGAGCTGCGGAGTCGCTGGAGGCAGTCCCACAAGCTGCTCCGCAACGCCCGCCTCGAGATGCAGGACAGGGAGAAGCGCGTGGAGGTCTCCATCCAGAGCGTCCACAAGCCCAAGAACACGAACATCCTATCCGAAGTGTGCTCGAGGACTTGACCGGAAAGCAGGAACAAACGGCATGCGGCCCAGGCCGAAGGCCATCTACAACAGGTACTGCCACGAGCGAAATCGGCGCGGCAAAACAGAAAACAAAACACCAGTACGATATCCAGGTATACCGGCCAGAAGAGGCCATTTGGAGAGATTGGAAAGCCATGTAGCAGCGGCTCAAGGACAACAGCGTGTCGACAACGTGGAGATGGTGGACGCCATCGAGATGGCCCTGATTATCGAGACCCCAGCGACGAGGAGGGAACCAATGGATTCCTTCAACCAGTTGTACCCATGGCTGCACAGCATACCGCGCCAGGGCTGACCCCGCCCGCGCAATCTCCAACGAGAGAACGACACATACAACAAAAAACGCACCATTTTCAACGCAAGACGAACAACACCAATTTCATCCATCAAATCCTAGCGCAGATGGAGACGAGCTCCCGCCGGGAAGTGCAGAATGCGACGCACCCGTACCAACGACGCCCGCCGCATGGACGCTTGGATCGATAATGGCACGGCAGCCGGACCGACCGACAGACCCCGGCATGCGGGACCACCCGAGCGTCGTGCTGATCGACGCCCCATCGCCTAAGGCAAAGTTTGTCGACGGCGTCAGCACCACAGAGGAGACGTTCGCCATGCCCGATCGCCGCGCAGGATCTTCATCGGCATTCCAGGCAGGGGCGTTTCCCGACCAACAGCACGCAAACACGTAGCACCGCCAACGCGAAGCTCCAGCGCCAGGAGGACCTGGAGGGCCACCATCGACCTCAACGAGCCCACCCAGATGGTACCATACCCCACCAATGTAGCAACGGATGTTGCATCCAGCGTCGACGCGGCCCCAGCCGCGGTGTGTCTGCCTCATGATGGGCCTTTCTTCTTCCTGCTGTCCTTCCTGCACGCGTCTGTCACGTACGTTATTGCCTCCTACCAGCTGGCGACTCTAGGGGCTCCTGCCCTTGGAGTCGCCTGGCTTTCAAGTTTGATCACCCACCAGGGCCGACTGGCCCCAGGCGGGCGGGATGGCCGCGTTCGACGAACCCTCAGACCGAGAGAGAGAGAGAGAGAGAAAGATAGAGAAAGAGAGAGAAAGAGAGCGAAAGAGAGATAAAGCAGAAACAGAGAGAACGCGAGAGGGAGAGAGAGAGAGAGAGACACAAACAAGCCACGCTTGGTGCGCAAGCGTCTTATATGACCTCCTACCCCTTTTTCCCATCCCTTACCATGGCGTCGATGTCCTCTATTCGCTTACAAGGATCCAAGTCGCAAGAATCCCATGTGTAAAACAACACAGTACGCGGAGCGAGGCGCGCTCTCCCTCATAGGGGTCTTGGGGGGGGGAGGAGGGGGGGGGAGGAAAATAGTATCCATATTGAGTAACTGTGGAGTAGGAGGAAGAGGAGGAGGAGGAGGAGAAGAAGAAGGAGGAGGAGGATGAAGAGGAGGAGGAGGAGGGGGAGGAGGAGGAGGAGGAGGAGGGAGAGGAGGAGGTGGAGGAGGAGGAGGAGGAGGAGGAGGATTGCCGATATCCCTGGAAGGACGCATGTTGGGCGGCAGAGTATGGAGCATCCTGGCTGGCAGTGCTTTCGTCACGGTGCTGTTCCTCAGTGATGGGGCTTGGGTGGGAGCTTGCTCGGCGTGACGGAAACTGGCGAGGCGCCAGCCAGCACAGTGCCACGTGCGCGCGCCAGTCTGAAAGCAGCTCTCCCATACCAGCGCGCAGGAGTTGTCAGGAGCGAGCAGCTCATGATATGAGGGGAAGCCGAAGCCCTGCTGCTGCAGACTTGAGGACGTCACTGGGCAGGAGCGCGGCAGCCTTCAGCAGGAAGAGGCTCTAGGCGAAAGGAGCGGGGAGATTGGTGAGTTGGGCGGGGGGGGGGGAGGGCAGGAGCGGCTGGTGCAAGCAGCGGCAGCAGGCCTCCGCCTCCCCATCATCCGTGCAGCGTACCTCGCAGCCTCGCCCACCGTAGCGTCCTTCGCCGTCTCGCCGGACACGGGGGACGATCAATGAGGGATTTGGAGTAAGCACGGCAGCAAAGGCGCGAGGCTGCCGCCAGGAGGGGGAGCGGAGTCGGGCCTGCCGCGGAGGGCGCGGAGGGCCGCGGCCGGAGCCTGCACGGCCTGGCCCGGGGCGCTGCGACGCCCGCGTGCGGGGTGGGGGGGCCGGTCGCGAGGCCCAGGAGGGCGCTGCGCAAGGGCGAGGGGGGGGGGGCACGGAGGATTGCTGCGCGCGTGCGCGCGCAAGCTCAGAGAAGCGGCGCTTCCCTTTCTGGTCGGGAGAAAGGTTGTTTAATGTTGGAGCCAGCTTGCGTCAGGAGTTGCGGCTTCCTGGGCGGATTCCCTGGGGGCCTTCTGGGGCACCGCCGTTCGAGGGAACTCGTCGCTCAGCGCCGCTTGCGCGGTCGCGTAGACGAAGCGGCTGTTCTAGTTGGGGCCCAAACGGCCACTCTTTCTTTGGCACAGAGGCTCAGTTCTCCGAGTTTGGCGATGAGAACCAATACTGTTGATCATCTCTGACTTCCAGCGATATCGATGGCACTTGAGTCTCTCATATACGTATATGCACACGCACTTCTATGTTCAAAGATCTGGCACCTGGGGTTCTTCGAGGAGCAGGCAAGTCGCGTGGACCGGTCTAGCCAGCCAGGCCAACCCTTGCCTGCTTTCGTTTAGGCCATCCAGTTGCAAAGGTGTCTTTGTTCTCTGTGTTTCAGAGAGCTCACTGCGCGTGCCCCATGGTTGGTGCCAGCATCTGGCCGCTTCTATATGTCGCTGTAGCGAGGCGCGAACGTCGCGCCTGAGTTGCGACCCCGTCGCCTCGTCAGGCGTCGTCTTCTTTCGCCTGGGGGCTTCGCGAACAGTAATTTGTCAGATCTCCGCCATGCGCTTCTAAGACTATGTCCGATGAGTTCCGAGAGTCTCTGGTAGGCCCAGATGTTTTGTTAAGTTGGTCAATGGGGCAGTCGACCAGAGTCGGCGGCGCATCGCTGTGCAAGCCTTGGCGCGCGGCCCAGCCTAGGGATCGTTTGAAGAAGGCGTCTAAGCAGTTTTTTTCGGATTTGCAAGGTCAGAGGCCCTGTTATCTTGTGCGCAGTGATGCGCGGACCGCGGAGCGCGGGCGCGCCCCCGCAGGCTGCGCGCGGCAGTCGACGCAATCCCCTGGGCTGACGAGACAGGCGTCGCAAGCTGCTGCAGGTAAAAAGAAAGCCAGGCAGGCGAGGAGCTTCCATCTTGGCTCCCCGCACGGGGAGGAAGGAGCCTGCCCTTAAGTTGCGCGGGCTGCTTGTGTTCGAGTGGCTCATGGTTTGGCGCTCGACTCCGTCGCTGCGTTCTGGGGATGCTCGGCCGCGGGTGTCTCTCGGCCCGCGCTTGCTGGGGCCCGAGACTGCGTGAGGGTGAGTCTGGGGGCCAGCCGTCGCTGTCATTACAGCTTTGTAAGGTGCTCGTTGGACCTCTTTCGGAGCTTTGCCTGGATTCGGAATGTCCCCAGTGGGCCGCGTGCGCGGGGGCTTCCCTGGGCCAGGGATCCAGGTTTGGAAGCGCACGAGGCTAACTTTACTGAGCCGCTCGATGCTATTGCTTCTGAGTTGCGGCGCAAGGCGTTTGATCGCTTCGAAGCTGGGGGGCTTGAGTTGGGGAGCGGATGTCTGCGCGTCGCCCGCCAGGAGCTCGCAGGTTCGAGAAAGCAGGTTGGTCTACGGAGTCCGGACTGTTGGATGCGGTCGTTTCGGGGGGGGGATCAGTGGCCTCGGGTCAGGATGCCCGACAGCGGCCGCACGTTTTTCTCTGTCTGCGCCTCGGACGTGGACAGGAAGAGGCATCTCTGCTTCACCGCAGCTGGCCTTTTTGTAAGAATGAGGGCTCGGTTTAAAACCGAACCCTCGTTCTTCCAACAAGAGAACCGAGAACCGTCGAAAGCTGTTCGAAATGCCGAGGGTTCGGTTTAATGCTCAGCCCCGTCGAAAACTTTTCGACGGGGCTGAGCTTTTTCAGTGTCCACTGGCTCTCTCGCGCCCGCTGTCGGCAGTTCCCGTCCTCTTGGGCTCAGAGGCCGCAGCCCCCGCGGGCGTGGGCTCGCGCCCGCCTGCGGCCGCGCGCTGCCCTTCCCGAGGGAGGTGGTCGAGCATGGGATGTTTTGTCTTTTTGTTGGCCTAATTATGAATTCAATGTCTCGAAACTCAACCATTCGTTTGAGTTCTGATATTTGTTCTGCCCATCTTCGATCTCACTCCCGCTCGCCATCTTGACCTGAGATCGATCGGGTGGATATTACTATAAAAAAAGCTCTCAGGCGGGATCGGGTGTTGGCCCTCTGTCTCTTGGCTCCCTCGAGCCTCGCCCCGAGCTCGGCGCTGCTCTGCTCGGGAAGCGGGCACTCCGCTCTCGGCACCGCCCGTTCCCGGGGCCTTGCCCTCTCTCCTGGCCTCGACGTGAGGCCCCTCCTCCTGTTTCCCCCCTCTGTGAATGAAAGCTGTGCGCGGCCTGCTTAGATTCGACCAGAAGGGCACTCCCCCGCCGCCTCGCTGCGCCGCCGCCTCCTCGCAGGCGGCGGGGCTGCGCGGGTCGGCGAGGGAGGGTCCCCCGCAACCCTGCCTCGGCGGCCCCCCGTGCGGCTGCGGCGGCCCGCCGGGCCACCCTGCCGCCTCTCCTCGGCGGCCCTTCCCTCCGCTTCACCTTGGCGCGCCCTGCTTCGGGACAGGCCCCAGCCTCCTTTGCCTCGTCCTCGCCCTCGTCCTCGCCCTCGCCCTCGTTAGCGGATCAAGCAAAAAAACTGTTCGGGAGCGGGCCAGGGGGCGGCGCGGTGTCGACACCCCCGGAAGGAGACGCTGCGGATGGGCCGCGGAGGCCCCCAGTGCGGGCGCGGTTGGAGCGTGGGGCACTGCCGCAGGGGAGCGCACTTATCTAGGAGGCAGGCGTCGGGCAGCTCGTCGGTCGGTCGGTCGGCCCGGCTGCCGTGCCACTATCGATCCAAGCGTCCATGCGGCGGGCGTCGTTGGTAAGGGTGCGTCGCATTCTGCACTTCCCGGCGGGAGCTCGTCTCCATCTGCGCTACTACCCTCGTCAAAATGAACCTCAAACGTTGCCGGCACGTCATTCCGATTTCGGCGCGCCCTTCAATGTCGACACGCCGCCCCTTCGATGTCGGGGCGAGGGCAAGGACAGTCTGACCGAAGTTGACTCTAAAGTTTGACGTCGACCGACATTGGAGGGGCGGCGCATGCAAGTACCCCGCACTCATCGATACTCGGCCCCAGATCTTCCGACAAGCAGTTCAACCACGTCATACATTTTTGAGGTTAATTTTGACGAGGGTCGTAGGAGGCAGGCGTCGGGCAGCTCGGGGAGCCGAGTTCGCAGCGTTTGCTTTGTCTTCGGGTGGGGTCAGCGGCCTTCTCCCGTTTGTCGCTGATCATCCGCGTTGCTGCATTGCTGCGTTCCTGCAAGCCGCCGGGCGCCAATGCAGGGCAGCAATCAGGATTGGTGGAGTCATATCAGAGCTTCACGGGGGGGGGGATCCTCTGACCCTCTGAGAATCCAGTGGGCCCGTGTTCCACACTGACAGTATTACATGGGATCTTGACCTCTGTCTAATTCAAGGGCGTGCCCTGACCGATGATGGAGCTTGGTTGTCGGTGGGTGCTGCGGCGGTCGTGCCGTGCCGATGCGGTGCGGATTGGCCGCCGGGATGCGGAGGCAGGCCCCTGAAGCGGAGGGAGGCCGCCGAAGGACCGGCAGGCGCCGCTCTCTGCGCCAGCTCGCTCTGTGCTGTTTTTTTGTGTGGTCACTGTGCCCATCAGGTCGCTGCTCAGTTTGTTCCGATGAGAGAAGAGATGCGGTGGGTTCATGAGGCGTTGGCGCGTCGGCGCGCGCTAGCGAAGGCGTTCAAGATTGAACTCTGCGACGCGGAAGCACCCACGGACACGGCGATGCCATCGGACCCGACTGGCTTCAGCTTTCAACGATCGGGGCCGCGCCCGATTCAAGGTTGAACGATCGACGCGGTGTCAAAAACCTTTGCGCGCGCCGACGCCGCGCGAACCTATTGTAAATCAGCGAGCAGTTTCTGTGAGAAGCGTGCTATGCTGCTGTCCTGGCGCCCCGGAGCCCTGGTGGCGCCTCGTGCCCCACGCCCCGGAGCGTCTCCGTCCTGGACCCTCTCAGGTTTCGGCGTCCGGGGGCGAGGGTGGGGCGGTCGCGGCGAACAGGTTGGGCACCCGCGCCACGAGCGCCAGCACCGGGGCCGCTTCTGCCCCACGCGGTGGCGGACAGCGGCAGACGTGGTGCCCTCGGCGCCAGGCGCCTCGAGCTCGCCTGGGAGCCCATCACCAGCAGGGGCAGAGCCTGTCGCGCAGCAGGGGGTGGGGCATCCGAGGAGGGAAGGCATGCCGGCGCAGCTGCAGGCTGCGTTGGCTCAGCGAGGCCTCGGGTCGCCTGTTTGTTCCCAGCACCCTCGTGCGATTCGCCAAGCAGTTCCAAGCTGCTCCTGCTCTTCTTCTGGTCTTACTCCCCCCCTCCTCACTGCTCCCCTCCTGCTCCACACGTCCTCCCTGCGCACTTCTGCCTCCCGTCCTCCTCTTCCTCCTCGCTTCTCCTTGCGCCCTCCCTCCCGACCCTCCCTCCCCCTCCTTCCTTCTTTCTCGCCATACCCTTGGTGCTCCCTCCCCCGTCGTCCTACTGCTTATCGTCTCTGCCGCCTGCTGCCGATCCCATCCTTCCCCTCTCGCGCATCATACGAAGGGGGGAGGCATTTTGGGTGAGGTTCGCTACGACGCCCATCGGCGGATAGAGAGAAAGTCAGCGCAACGAGAGGGGATGGGCTGGACGAGTCGGACGTCAGACATGACAAGCGCTCCAGGGTATGCGTCCCCCCCCTCTCTACCTTCTGCCTCCTCTCCTCCTCCTCCTCCTCCTCCTCCTCCTCCTCCCTCCTCCTCCTCCTCCTCCTCCTCCTCCTCCTCCTCCTCTCACTCCTCCTCCTCCTCCTCCTCCTCCTCCTCCTCTTGTGCTGCACCTCTCGCCCTCTCTCTCCCTGGCTCGCTTCCGGGTGGCGGTCGAGGCGAGCTGGGGCTGCTCGGCCTCGGGGACCGGCGGCTGGACCCGCAGCAGATCCGCGCGCCCGGGCCTCGGCGGCACTGCCCCGCCGCGGCCTCGCCGCCTCTGGCGCACCAGGGTCCGCTGGCGCCCGGCCCACCGAGGGGGGGGGGGGGGAAGGGGAGGGGGCGAGGGGGAGCAAAAGGGGGGAGGGCGCGGGAGGAGGGAGAGGGAAGGAGAAGGGTGGGGGAGGAGGAGGAGGCGGAGGAGGAGGAGGAGGAGGAGGCGGAGGAGGCGGAGGAGGAGGAGGAGGAGGAGGAGGAGGAGGAGGAGGAGGCGGAGGAGGAGGAGGAGGAGGGACGGGAGGACGATGAGGGACGAGGAGGAGTTTCGAAGGAGTTTTGAAGGAGGAGCTTTGAAGGGGGAAGGGAGGAAGGAGGAGGAGGGGGAAAAGGAGGAGGAGGAGGAGCAGGAGGAGGAGGACGAGGGATGAGGAGGAGTTTTGAAGGAGGAGGTTTGAAAGGGAAGGGCTGGCCCCCAGGCCACATCAACACTCTTTGACGGTGGTTCGTTGGAACACCGAGATCAACCCATTGGGGGAGGGCGACCGCGCATAATTCAGCATCACAGCTCAGTGTTGGGTAAAGGCGCCGGGACACTTCGGGGGAACCGCTGACATGCAGACAGCGTCATCACATTTCCGAAGTGGCTTGCCCAAGCGCCGAGGGCAATCCCTACAGACAGTCAGAAAGGTTGGTACGATTTGAGAAGTTCGGCCCGAACGTCCACATTGCACGAAGGTGCTCGACTGATGGTCCAGCCTGTCCAGGGGCCGTTGGCGCCGCCAGCCTGGGGAGAAGGCGTTTGGCGGCAGGCCGCGGGCGGTTGGGGCAGCGTGGGGCGCCGGATAACGCATGCAGGGGCGTCCCCGAGGACGGTGACGCGGGTCCCCTTTCGGGCGTGTCAGCGTCGCTTCGGGCGTCGGATCCGGGTACGGGTCCGCTACGGATCCCATGCGGATCCGAAGCTTCTGCTTTGCCGGAGCTTCTGCGAAGTCGTTAGGCTTGGGGCGGGTCCGCGTGGTGGGACATTCACGTGTTTCGCACGGGTCCTGTCTGACCGCTGTGCCCTGGTAGAATGTTAGGTAAGGGCAGCTATGGAATCCGAGGACGGCTTGCCCAGGTCACGGGGCCAGGCGCCTTCTAGAGTTTTGTTGAGGCTCTCCTTCTAGAACTTTAATTCTGGCGGCTCCTGCTAGAATTTTACTGGCCTGCTCCTCTTTTTTCTGACGCTTGGGTCGTCACGCGTTCTGATCGCTGGACCTCGCCGTCGTCGTCGTCGTCGTCGTCGTCGTCGTCGTCGTCGTCGTCGTCGTTGTCGTCGTCGTCGTCGTCGTCGCTGCCGCAACCGCTGTCGCCGTCGCCGTCGTCGTCGTCGCCTTCGGCGCCGCCCCTCGAGCCGGGAAGCCGAGGGGCCCAAGCCCACCTGGCGCGCAGCAGTCGCTCCTCCAGCAAGCCTGTGCGGGAGCTCCTGTGGGCGCACCCGGGCGAGAGCTCGCGCCCGTGCGCCGTCCGGAGGTCCAGTCGTGAATGGCGACGCCGACGACGCCTACGCCACGGCGACGACAGGAGGCGCACTCCTCGTAGCCTCTTCACTCTGGAGACCGAGCGGAACGCTCGCGCTCATGCGCGTCCCGTCCCGGCAGCAGATCGCACCAACTGTGCCTGACGGCCTGTGGGGAGTGGCGAGAGCGCGCACCTCATCATCTCGGGCCGGACGAAACGGGGGGGCATTGGGGAAGGGGGGGGTACGAAATTTGCTGCATGCAGCTGGTTTCGGCCTCACCGAGGGGCCCATTGCTCGATACATAGCTGCCTCCGGCGCCGGGAGGCGCGGGGAAAATCAGCTACGTGAGCTGATTCTCAACCCCCCCCTTTGCTATCCCCCCCCTTTCGCCCGACCCGATCATCACACCCCAGAGGTGTCCTGCAAACGTGCCGAGGGCACCATCGGCTGGCTGGACTACGCCGCAGTAAAAAGAGGGCCGCCGCACTTCAGAAGGGGCTCTGTGCGGAGGGGGGGCGGGGGCGGGCGATCCGAGGACACCCCGGGGGGGGAAGGGCTAAAGCGCAGAGGGCGCTGTCACACCCGAGATTGTGCACGGGGGGGTGAGTGCACGATGTGGGGAGGAGTTCCAGGGAAAGGTGGAGAACGCAGGCAGCACCATCGCACTTCCGGTTGTGCGGGCGCACGTGCCGAAACACCAATCGTCACCGCTCGGGGGGCGGGAACAACAGGTTCAATGTCCGTGCAGGGTTTTTCCAGGGCTCCCGACGCCATCCCCTTCCCTAAAGCAATAGTTCCCCGGGGCCGCCTGATGCCGAACTCGTGAACAAAAACGACGGCATTATGTTTTTTATTTTATTGTTTTTCAATGCCCGTTGTGCTGGAGGCCTTGGATTCTTGACTCGGAAGTCTCGGCTCTCATCTGCTCATCCCAGGCCGCCCAAATTTGGGTCGGAGCAGATGTCATCGGAGGATCGCTCCGCATCGCCGATGCAGCGGCGATGCTGCATCACCCAGAGCCGGAGGTCCTCCATCCCGGCGTCGCCGGTGCATCGACGATGCGTCGGCGATGCGGCGCGATCCTTTGACCACACTGGCTCTGGCCCCCATCTGGGCGGCCTCGAACTTCTCTCGCTTCTGGCCGGGGCCTCGCTGCGTGGCGGCTCCGCCACTGCCGCCGCCGCCCCGCGCAATATTATCCGCGAGGAGTCCTGGCACGGCCTGGCGCTCCCAGACCCCCGACGTCATGATTTTTTCATGACGCGACCCCCAGAGGTCCGGACCTATTCACCGGGACCGGTTTTTCACCCCGAGTCGTTTTTTGACGGTCCCGAGGGCCGGTAAGGGCCCCCGGAGGCCGAAAACATAGAAAAACCTCCCGTCGTGATTTTTTCATGACTCGAGGGGGTCTGGGAGTCCTGGCACGGCCTGGCGCTCCGCGATCCCCTTGCCCGCTGTTTCTTGGGGGCTCCCGGTCGTCGCGCGTCGTCGGAGGGCGGCGGGGACGGGGCGGGGCGGCGAGGGCGGCGAGGGGCGGCCCAGGTCCGGAAGGCCGCCCGCCGCCCGCGGCCCAGCAGCGCCCCCCCCGCTCGGAGGGAGGAGGTGGCCCGGGCGTGCGCGGCGCGCGGGGCGTGGGGCCGAGGCAGGGAGGCCGGGAGGCCAGGAGGAGGGGGAGGGGGAGGAGGAGGGGGGAGGAGGAGGCTGGGAGGGGGAGGAGGGGGAGGAGGAGGAGGAGGAGGAGGAGGAGGAGGAGGAGGAGGAGGAGGAGGAGGAGGAGGAGGAGGAGGAGGAGGAGGAGGAGGGAGGAGGGGGAGGAGGAGGAGGAGGAGGAGGAGGATCAGGAGGGAAAGAAACACACAGACACAATTAATCGTCGATTCCCCAGAAAATATGGGAAAATATGGGAAGTGGGGAGGAAGGCAAAAACCCAGAAAATATGACAAAATATGGGAATCTGTTTATTTGTGTGTATTTATTTGTGTGTCCCAGGGCCCCTTCAGAGGAGGAGGAGGAGGAGGAGGAGGAGGAGGAGGAGGAGGAGGAGGAGGAGGAGGAGGAGGAGGAAGAAGAAGAAGAAGAAGAAGACGAAGACGAAGAAGAATAAGAATAATAATAAGAAGAAGAAGAAGACGAAGACGACGAAGAATAAGAAGAATAAGAAGAAGAATAAGAAGAAGGAGAAGAATAATAATAATAAGAAGAATAATAAGAAGAATAAGAAGAATAAGAAGAAGAATAATAAGATTAATAATAAGAATAAGAAGAAGAAGAAGAATAAGAAGAAGAATAAGAAGAAGAAGAAGAGGAGGAGGAGGAGGAGGAGGAGGAGGAGGAGGGGGAGAGGAGGGAGGAACTACAGTAGGCACGTCCAGTCGGACATCGGGCGCCCCGCGATGGTTTCGTGGCCCCCGACGGGGCCGCACAGCCCTGGGCACCCTGCGAAGCTCAGCGTCGAGGAAGGGCGTGTCCCTAGATTTAAGTCGGGCGTGTCCCTCTACAGGAAGAGTATTCGAAAATAGTTGAAGAATAGTCAGGGGACGATGTCTTGACTATGTTTGATTATTGTAGGGGGTATTTTTTGAGTATTTTTCACGTTTCGCCCAAAATCCCCCTGTAGGGGGACAGGCCCTACCTAACCCTAGAGGTCTTACAGTAACATTTCTTATCGTGTGCGCCTGTTGTGAATCCTTTATTAATCCCCCCCCATAAAAAAAAAACGGACCCCCTTCCAAATGCGACCCAATATTCCGGGCCCCCCTCTTCGACGGGGCGCCTTAATAAACCAGACCCCCTGAGCTCAAATCCAAAGAAAGTGCCCTAATAAACCGGACCCCCCCAGTTACAAGAACGGCGCCTTAAAAAACCGGACCTGGAGGACGATGAATCAGGGTTTTGGGAGTATTGTGGTGGGAGTAGGAAGATCCGCTCGGACGAAAGGGGGGGGGAATCGGCACAGTGTCTGCTCCCTCTCCGATGGATTTGACCTTTCCCCAGCGGGCTGGGACTTTCCCCGGCGGCCCCCGGGGAACGGCCCACTCCGTTGCCGCCTCTGTTCTGTCAGTGCTTCGCACAGTGTGGCCGCGCAAGCTCATCGAAAGCACACTGGCAGGCTTCCGGGCCTTCTCTCGGCTAATGAGATGAAAAAAAAAGCACTGGGGAACGGTCCATCGCGAACAGATGGCCGATTACATCACCAACATCACCAACATCACCATCATAAGCATCATCATCATCATGCACACTGCAACTACCACCACTGAACATTGAAATTTTGGCCCCAAACGTGCCCATAACGATCATCACTGCCGTCATCATCAACATCGCCATCATGATGGGAACCACTGGCCGCGCTATCAGCATCACCGGCATCGCCGCCAGCACAATAATGTCCATCAGCGTCACCTTGTAATCGACATCAGAGCCAGCATCAACAACGTAACCAGCAACATGACGAATACGTAGCACCCCGCAGTTGCGGATAAGAGTGAGGGGCGGCGGGGACATCGCGGGCCTGGTCGCGGGTGGGTCGCGGGTGGGTCGCGGGCGGGTCGCGGGGTGGGTCGCGGGTGGGTCGCGGGCGGGTCGCGGGGTGGGTCGCGGGCGGGTCGCGGGCGGGTCGTGGGTGGGTCGCGGGCGGGTCGCGGGGTGGGTCGCGGGCGGGTCGCGGGTGGGTCGCGGGTGGGTCGCGGGTGGGTCGCGGGTGGGTCGCGGGTGGGTCGTGGGTGGGTGCGGACCGGGTATCTGGTGGGACGACAACAAACAACAACCAACAAGCAACAAACAACGCAACAGCAAAAATAGCAATCCGTACCGCGGAACCTCACTTCAGCCACACGCCCAGGGACAGTGAGTGAATGACCGTTCGGCCCCCTCACTCCTGATCATCACCAGCATCATCACCATGATCGCCATCATCGAAGCGCCGCTATCATCACCATCATCATCAGCATTTTAGAACATGTGCGACCAGAATCATCAACACAACCAGCACCGCCACCAGCATCTTCCTTCTCTCCCCGGGGCCTGCGTCTGCGTGCTGACGGCCGTTAGCCTCTTGCTGCTGGGCGGCTGTGGTTGCCAATGATTTCGCGGCCTTGTCTGCTGAGGCAATGACTTCTGCAGTGAAAGATGGCACCGGGCTGCCGCAGAAACATGCCAGATAGCAATTGATGGGCTTGTTTTCCACCACAACCGCCAAAGTTGGAGGGGGAGGGGGTCCTCCTCCTCCTCCTCCTCCTCCTCCTCCTCCTCCTCCTCCTCCTCCTCCAGCCCCTCGTCCTCCTGCTCGTCCTCCTCCTTGTGGGTGAAAACGGTGGCACCATGATCTTCGCTTGTCCATCGTATGGCTTACCAGGGTCTCCAGTGGATGGCGTCATCGATGTCCTGTGCAGGTCTCCAGCCCTTGTCCAATACCTGAAATGGACGTTGGGCCACTGACGAAGAGGGGCTCGAGCTGAGAATCGGTCAGTGAGATTTCCCCGTTGGCTACGCCAGGTTGGCAATCTGTGACTGTTGCAAATCTGCGCGGTCCGCTCTGGAACAACAGCTCAGGCGCGCCTTCCCCATGGTGGACCGGCAACTCCTCCCACTCGTGGTCGGCCGGTCGCTGGCGCTTCGGCGCGGTGCTGAAGTTGGCAAAGTGTTTTGGCGGACAGGGGGCCGCTGAACATGGAATAATTCCCCTGCGGTGCAAATACGATGCTCGAGCTCTGGGTACATCTTCATCCAGTACGACAAATGCACAACATTCCTCACGTAAGTCGCGCCAGCTTATGCCAAACGCCGAGGCAAATCTTACAACTCCACGCGGTGCCCCATGCCAGAGTGCACGATGCCCTATTGTCGACGACGCTTGAAACTATAAATCGTGTTCGCTGTTTCCCAGTACTCTCTGCTACGATGTATGCGGGCCTGGCGTAGGTAATTGTGGCCACTGTGTGGCCTCAGTGCTCTTTCACGCCACGTCCCTTCGAAGATCTCCCCTTTAATTTCGTCGTCCTCATCGTCATGATCGTCCCCATCGTCAATACAATGTTTTCTGCATCTCCATCATGATCGCCATCACCGTCTTCATCACCAGCACAAGCACCCTCATCAATGTTCCATGGCCATCGCAACAGGCCATCATCACCCGCAACGCCAACAGCATCAACATCAGCACCAACATCTTTGCACGCGGCATCGTAACTACCATCATTCACATCGTTGTCATATCCGACGTAGGCATACCCACCAAGCCCCTCATCACCACCAACAGCAGCAGAGTCATTATCCTCCTCTGGCCCGTTTGTGTGTCTCTCTTACAGTTTGGGCCTCAGGCCTTGCTTTGCGAGGATCGTCACATTTATCTGCCATGCCTCCTCGACGTTCCACAGTTCGTTTAGAACGCATTGGCTCGTCGACATCGCGGTTCGGTGGCCGTCTTGCTTTCTTACGTCTCACGGTGTGGAGCAGGTTCGTTGTGGTGATATACAGTGTTTGAGGGCGAGATGTTCAGTTGCCTTGCCTTGTGGGGGACACCAAAACTCACAGTAGAGTCATTATGAGCATCACCGTCAACACCGTCGTCGTCACGCGCGCCACGACTGCCACCAATAAGCATACTAGTCGCCGAGATCCTTATCCCACAGATTACAGTCATCACCATCACCATGAACATCACCATCATTCTGAACACCGTCGACACCATTCTCATCGGCTTCGCCACCATCGCCATCATTAGTATCACCATGCGCAACAACGTTATCACCAGCACAGTGTATCAAATCATGGGGGGAATGGGAGGGAATGGACGTAAGGAAGAGAGGCAGGGAGGGAATGGGATGTGAGTGGTGACTAGGGGGGCTCTCCCACAAGCGAGGAATCCATGCATTGACCTTCCCACCAGGCCGTGCTCCATCTTTTCCCCGTCAGTTCGCTGACCCCCCTCTCTTAGCAGATTCTCCTCAAGAGGGGCTGGTGAATCCCACTATCGCCTTGGGTGGTTGAACGGGTCACCTCTTCCAAACCAACTATTCGGAGAGAGGGGGCCCTTCCCCCTACCACCTCCCCTGAGCCTGAGCGGGAGACTGGGGGCGGACGGTTCGGCCCAGATACCCCAAGGTGGCCTCTAATGGCGCTCGATAGCCCACGTTGGACCCATACGGTAGAGGGAAACAATTACTGAACACTCCCCTTCCCCCCCAAAACTCAAAGTTGGCACGCGCGGGGGAGACTGCGGTCGAGGTGCAACTCATCAGACCCACCGCCAACTTTGAACATCGGGGGGAGGGGGGCGGCGTGGACAGATACATGCAGCATGAGTGCTCGCTATTTCTTCCCGAGGCCTGCACGGCGTCCATCCTGCCTCTCAGAACTCTCTCAGAGAAGCTTCCCGGAAGCCTGTCACAGAAGCACCGCGTCTCGGAAACCTCTCGGGCACTTCCCGGGATGCCTCTCGGAGGCCGCTCGGACGCCACTCTCCGGCGCCTCTCGGAGGCCTCTTCGGGAGTGCACCCCTCGGAGGAAGCCTCGCGGAAGCCTCTCTCTCCGAAGCCTCTCGGACGTCCCTCTCGGTAGCCTCTCGGGAGCTGTTCAGACAGAAGCCTTTCAGGAGTCTCTGACGCCGGGGACAGACCCAGCTGACCCCCCTGACTCCAGATCCGCCCTACTTTGGTTTTTTTCCAACTTACAATTGCGTCGGAAATCCACCTATAAGAGGCAAAACAAGTAGGGCGGAAATTGCTGCACCCAACATAAAATAGAGCAGAAATCCACAGAAACAGCAACGGAAAAGTAGGGCGGAAATTGGCATCAGCGGGGCATGAAAAGTAAGGCGGAAATTCCAAGCCCTACTTACGAATTTTCCCAAAGTAGGGCGGATCCGGAGTCAGGGCCGGGAAGGTCCCAGCTTCCCGGGGAAGGTGCGCCTGCCGCCTGGGAGAGCAGGGGCCCGCCGCGCGCAGCAGAGGGGGGGGAGTCACGGGGCGGGGGGAACGCCTCTTGGGACCGCCCCTGCTTCTGAGAAGGCGCGGGCCTCGTCTGCAGATGTAAGGCGGGCGCCTTCCAGGAAACGGCCTCCCTCTCCTCCCCCTCCCCATTTCCCTCGTTCCTGCTCCTGCCCCTGCTCCTCCTCCTCCTCCACCTCCTCCTCCTCCTCCTCCACCTCCTCCTCCTCCTCCTCCTCCACTTCCTCCTCCTCCTCCTCCTCCTCCTACTCCTCCTCTTCCTCCTCGTCCTCCTCGTCCTCCTTTTCCTCCTCCTCCTCCTCCTCCTCCTCCTCTTCCCCTGAACCCCGCTCCCCCGTGCGCGCCGCCAAGGGGGGGGGGACTACGAAATCTGCGGCGCGCAGCTGGCCTGGGCCCCCCGCCGCCGAGCACCCTCCCCATCGAGGCAGGGCCGCCGCCGGCGCCGAGGGGGGCGCCGGGGAGGCCGGCGGCACGAGCCGACTGGCTGCAGCCCCCTCGTATCTCCGTCCCCCCTCGTCTTCCGACGCGAGGAGAGGGGGTAAGGGCATTTCGGGATGGCACGGAGATGCGATATACATCTGTATACATATACATATATACACACATATATATGTATACATGTATACACACACACCTCTGTATATACATATTCCTGTTCTTATATTTCCCCACATCCCAAGTGGGGTTCTTGTTTTCTCTGCACACGCCGCGCAGGATCTCACCCCCCCCCTTTCCTCTCTCTCTCACACACTCACCATCATCACCATCATCATCACCATCAACCACCATCATCGTCATCACACGCACACACTCATCATCATTACCATCATCATCACCATCAACCACCATCACCGTCATCACTACTCAGCATCATCCCTCTCATCATCATCGTCACCATCATCACCACTCTATCACCCACTCACTCACTCAATTACTCACTCATCTTCAGTAGGCTTCGGAGGCAGTGGTCCTCCGACGGTAGGACCGCCGCCTCTCTCAGCATCATCGTCACCATCACCATCATCATCTGTCGATCACCCACTCACTGGTCACAATCATCATCAGCATCATCATTACTCACCCATCACTCATTCATCATCATCAGCACTCACTGACTCATCACTTCGTCATCAATCACGCCCTAGATTGAATATGGAGGAAGTATCAGGCGGGAGCCTCGTCGGTGAGTGAATTGCGAGGAAGTCTCAGGCGGGAGCCCCCTCCCTATGGGGCCCGCACTTCATGTTGGTAATCCGAGCGGGTCATCCTGAAACTTGTAACTGTCATCACTTTTGGGATCCTGAGGCTTGAATATGGAAGAAGTATTGGGCGGGAGCTTCGTCTGTGAGTGAATTGCGAGGAAGTCTCAGGCGGGAGCCCCCTCCTTATGGGGCCCGCAGATCACCTTTCTAATCCGAGGCGGGTCATCCTGAAACTTGTAACTTTCGTCACTTTTGGGCTCCTGAGGCATGAATATGGAGGAAGTATCAGGCGGAAACCTCGTCGGTGAGTGACTTGCGAGGAAGTCTCAGGCGGGAGCCCCCTCCTTATGGGGCCCGCATTTCATGTTGGTAATCCGAGGCGGGTCATCCTGAAACTTGTAACTGTCGTCACTTTTGGGATCCTGAGGCTTGAATATGGAAGAAGTATTGGGCGGGAGCTTCGTCTGTGAGTGAACTGCGAGGAAGTCTCATGCGGGAGCCCCCTCCCTATGGGGCCCGCAGATCACCTTACTAATCCGAGGCGGGTCATCCTGAAACTTGTAACTGTCGTCATTTTTGGGCTCCTGAGGCTTGAATATGAAAGAAGTATCGCGCGGGCGCCTCGTATGTGAGTGAATAGTGAGGAAGTCTCAGGCGGGAGCCCCCTCCCTACGGGGCCCGCAAATCATGTTACGAGTCCGAGCGGGTCATCCTGAAACTTGTAACTGTCGTCACTTTTGCGCTCCTGAGGTTTGATTACGGAGGAAGTATCAGGCGGGAGCCTCGTCTGTGAGCGAATTGCGAGGAAGTCTCAGGCGGGAGCCCCCTCCCTATGGGGCCCGCAGATCACCTTTCTAATCCGAGGCGGGTCATCCTGAAACTTGTAACTTTCGTCACTTTTGGGCTCCTGAGGCTTGAATATGGAAGAAGTATTGAGCGGGAGCCTCGTCTGTGAGTGACTTGTCAGGAAGTCTCAGGCGGGAGCCCCCTCCATATGGGGCCCGCAGATTATGTTACGAGTCCGAGCGGGTCATCCTGAAACTTGTAACTTTCGTCACTTTTGGGCTCCTGAGGCTTGAATATGAAGGAAGTCTCAAGCGGGAGCCTTGTCTTTGAGTGGATTGCAAGGAAATCTCAGGCGACAGCCCCCTCACGATGGGGCCCGCACATCATGTTCGAATCCGAGGCGGGTCATCGGATTCGACTAACTGTCGTCACTTGGAGGTCTGAGGACGGATGTTAGGACCGATTTTGAGGATCGAAGGGGAACTCGCTCCTGCGGCCTGACTGTCTGACAACCGGGGAGTTACCAAGCGGGAGCTTCGTCTGTGAGCGAAGTTCGGGTAGCCCCGTCTGAACTGGTCGCAGGCGAAGAACATATCCACGGAGACTGTGAAGGCTAGAGCGCTGCACAACGCCTGTGCCCTGCGAGTCCAGAAGTACATCAACGCGAAGATGAGGCCGGGGGGCATGCAGAAGAGGCTGAAGTGGTTGTGGGAGCACGTCCGCGTACTTGTCATCGAGGGGGTGAGCATGGTGGCGGCTGCTCTGTACAACGCGCTGGACCTTCGCGCTTGCCACGGACGCAGTGACACGCATGACGTGCAGGAGTCCACCTACAAGAGGCCGCATCACCACTTCGGGCGCGTCCCCATCGTGCTGTACCTCGGCGATTTCCTGCAGCTGAAGCCCACCGGCAGCATCTGCCTCCTAGCGGACCCCAACGAGCTCTTGGAAGACGACTCGTACAAGTACAAGGAGCCGTCGACGTTGGAGATTCAGCACGCCATCAACGTCTTCAAACACATCCCCTGCGTCTTCGAGCTGAAAGGCACGAAGCGCTTCGAGCCAGGGGACCCTCTGATCACGTTCTTGGGCTGCATGCGCGAGGGCAAGCGCTTCCCACCAGAGGTCTGGTCTGCCTGGGAGAAGACATTGGCCTCGGACAAACACGGCGTCCTGGACCTCGGCATCAGCACGAGAACTTTCGGCTCGGCTACGGCATGGGCATCTACTGGGAGTCGCTGGCGAGGTGGATCAACACGCGCGCCCGTCGCGACGCGCGGCGCCTCGGCGTCCCCCTCGTTTTCCTGCAGGCCGTAGACGAGTGCGGCACGATTCAGGGCGACCCAGACGCAGGCCGGCGCCTCCTGAACGTTCCGAACGTGCACAAGACCGGGGACATCCACGGCGTCTTACCGGCACACGTCGGCATGGAGGTCCGGTTCACGGCCGTGCAGGAGGAGCTGAAGAAGAAGTTGGGGCTCGTGCAGGAGCAACGGGCCACCGTCGTGTCCTTCGAGTTTCACGCAGACGACGAGCGGGACTACGAGGAGTGCGAGCCGGGCCAGCTCTTCCACCCCCGCTACCTACCGCAGGGAATTTGGCGGCAGGTGCACGGCTTCCAGGAGTCCCCGATCTACAAGGAGGTCGCCGAGGTGCTGCAGCTGCGCGCCGATGGCGCTGGCGACGACGGCGATGCCGAGGCGCGGGCGAGGAGCTTGCTCATGTTCAGGCCCAGCGAGCAGGAGTTCACGTGGCAGAGCTCGGGGGCTCACGCTGCGCGCCGCTCGGGGTTCACCCTGGCGCGTGCGTCCTACCTGACCTCCACGCTGTCGCAGGGCCAGACGCTGCGCAAGGGCGTCACCATCGACTGCGCCAGGGATGAAGACGCTGGCCGCACGGGCGCGTCGGACGAGATGTGGTGGCTGCACCTCTACGTCATGTTCTCCCGCGCCACGCGCGCGCGGAACATGCTGATCCTGCGGCCGCCCGCGCGAGAGTTCCTGGGGCGCGGGCCGGAGCGCGGGCCGCCGGCGTCCCCGCGGAAGGCGCTGCAGGAGTTTGACAAGAGAGCGGTGGGCTCCAGGGCGGAGCAGCTCGCGGCAGAGCTGGGTTTCGTGTTGCCACCCGCCTGAGCGCCGCGGCGCGCACCTGGAGGCCCGCGGGGTTGTCCCAACGGCTGGCTCCCGCGCCCCTGCGGCCTGCGAGGTTGTCCCAACGGCCTGGCCCGCAGGGTTGCCCCGACGGCTTCGCGATCTAGCCGTCGGCAAACGCGCGCGTGTTGGCCGACGCGGCGACGGCGCCGAGGAAAATCGAGTTGCTTGCCACGACCAGGGGGAACGGGAGGCGCACATGGAGAAGAGGCAGGAGGATGGGGAGGGGAGGGGCATGGGGGAGGGCGACGACGAGGAGGAGGTGGCGCGAGAGGAGGAGGAGGAGGAGGAGGAGGAGGAGGAGGAGGAGGAGGAGGAGGAGGAGGAGGAGGAGGAGGAGGAGGAGGAGGGGAAGGAGGAGGAGGAAGAGGAGGAGGAGAAGGAGGAAGAGAAATATAAGGAGGAATAGAGGGCAGTGCAGAGGGCGAGAGGAGAGGGTGTCCGCCATGGGGAGGAGGAAAAGGCAAAGGGTAAGCTAAACAGATTCTCGTGCGGGGTCCTACCGTCGGAGTAATTTTACTACCTGGACCCCCCCCCCCCGGACACCCCCCCTAAACCGGACCCTTCCCCCAGGGACGCTCCGGACGCCCTTTCGGACGTTTCGGCGGCCCCCATGGACGCCCTTGGAAAAAGGTTCGGTGGCCCTTCCGGGCCTCCCAAGGCGCCTCGCTGGGCCTTGCGAGCCGACTGAAGGCGATTAGAAGGGTCGTCGGTGAGGCGCAAGAGAGACCCAAGACAGCGCAAGAGCGCTCCAAGAGGAACCTCGATGGTCTGAAGGCGGCCGGAGAGGCCCCCAAGACACCCCAAGAGGCCGTTAAGAGAGCCCCGAAGAAACCGAAATCGTCACATTCCCTCAGGCAATACATTTGTTGTGCATATCCGCTTTTTGGGTCTTCGCAGCGTCCAAGACGGCCCAATGGGCCCCCAATCTCGGCCCAAGACGGCCCGGGAGGCCCCCTAGAGGGGTTGAAGGCGGCCCAAGGGGGCCCCAAGACTGCCCCAGAGAGCCCCGAGACTGCCCACAAGAAACCCAAGATGCCCCCAGAAGGCTCCCAAGAGAGACCCACGAAAGCCATGGGATACCTCCAAGAACGCCACTGGAGGCCCGCAAGAGGGCCCTAGATGGCTTCAGAAGACCTCTGGAGGGCCCCAGCTCCCCAAGGCGGCCCAAGAAGCCCCCTGCACGGCCCAAGAGTGCCCCAGGACGGCACAAAAGAGCACCAAAAACGACCAAACGGCGTTCTCCTACGAAATACATCAAGCTGACCCGACGATCTTGGTTCCACGTTTGAGGCTCGAGGTTTCAGTAGCTACCCGATCGAGACAGACAGGCAATGGATCTAGATTCGAAATTCGACGATCGAGGATTTCCTGAGTGCCTGGAGCCCTCCAGGCATTCGGGAAGCGATTAAACATCGATGTGTTCGGAGCTACTGTGACTTCTTCGGCGTGTCATTGGAACGCTCCGTACTTCCTCAAAAGACCTTCGCGCGCGAAAAAATCAGCATGATTTCTCCACTCCTGCGCACAAGCGTGCCAGCGCATCGTCCGAAAGCGGTGTCAGCAGGCACCCGGGATATCGGAAAAATGGGCGGGTCGCCCGTCCAGGCCTCGAGGTCCTCCCTGCTGAAGAAAGCGATGATGTATTGTTTTGCCAGGAAGCGTCCGGGACAAGGCGCATGGCGCGAAGCGCCAATGCAGTCTTGTATATATATATATATATATATTTATATATATATATATGTGTATGTATATTTTTATGTATATATACATACATATTTATATATATATATATATACATATGTGTATATATATATACATATATACATTTGTATTTATATATATATGGGCATGTTCTCTCTATTTTTATGTACGTTCTATGTGTAAATGTGGATACAGAGAGAGAGAGAGAGAGATCTCGTGATAGAGAGAGGGAGATAACGAGGGATTGGGGAGAGAACGAGAACGAGAGAGAGAGAGAGAGAGACTGGGGAGAAGCGGGAACTGATTGGGCAGAGGGTGTGGCACTTCACAAAAAAAGGGAGGGAGGGAAGCCAGTGAAGACCCTGAGGGGGAGGAGGCGGAGTAGGAGGATCGTGTCGCATCTCTCTGCTCTCTCCTTCTCTGTCGCCTCATTTCCGCCGCTCTCCCCCCCCCAGCGGCAGGCTGATCTGAAGCGTGATGGGGCAGACACGGGGGGTGAGTGTAGGAGTGGCGTAGGGGTTGGGCGGGTCGTGTGGGGTGGCGTGATGCTCCTCCTCCCCTCCTCCTCCTCCTCCTCCTCCTCCTCCTCCTCCTCCTCCTCGTCCTCCTTACGTGTGCAAAGTCAGAGCCTGAATTTAGTCATCAACCTCGCCCTTCTCTTGGCGTGATCAACCGGAGAGCTACCTCTCTCTCCGCTTCTGCTCCTCGGTGCGCCGCTCGCGCTCCCCGCCGGCTCTTATCCTTCGCCCCCCTTCTCTATCCTTAGCCGCTCCCTGCCCCCGTCAATGGCTCCGGAGGTGGCCCTCGAGGCTTTGGCATCGGACTTCCCCTCCTCTCTTCTTCGCCCCCCCCCCCTGCGCGACTGTCCAGACCGTTGCGCCCCCCGCTAAAATTCGCGAGAGCCCGGGCCCCCCGCGATGAATTCGCGAGAGTCCCGCGAAAGATTTGCGGGAACCCTTCGCGCCGTGCACTGTCCTCCCAGGCGCCCCCCCGGGCTACCTCGCCCCCGTGGGACCCCCTTGGGCGATGCGCGAGGGCTGTTCCCGCGCGAGACCACCCCGGGCGACTCGTGCAGGCACTGATTGGCGGAGACCCCCCCGGGCGATTCCACCGCTCGGACCGACCCCCGCCAGGGCGAGTCGGCCCGTCCTGGACCCCCCCCCCAGGCGATCCAGGACCCCCCGCGCCCTCCCAGGCGAGCGGGGGCGCCTGCGGGAAAAGCCCACGCCTAAGCTCCCCCTTTTAAGGGAACCTTGGCGGGGGCGATCCGCGCCGGGGCGGCAATCGAACCCTCCTGGGCGATCGACCGCGGCAGATTCCTCCCGCACAAAAAAAACACCAAAAAACACAAACCAACGCACGCAAAAACACAAAAAAAGACACAACAAACACAAACAAACACCGGACGGAACATAAAAAACACAAAAAGATACAAAAGCCACACAGACACACACAAAAATGACTAAATTATGGCTCTGACTTTGCACACCTAATCCTCCCTGCGGCCCCCTGCCTCGCCGCCCTGCCCCTCGCTGCCGGGGTTGCGGCACGAGCTGCGTGTAGCGGAGGGCGAACTATTCCTCCTGCGGTCGTCCTCATTGGTCAAGGGCGCGAGGCGTCACAAAAACATGTGGATTTGGGGCTCCCGGGCCGGCCCCCGGGGCCTCCGAGGCGGCTCCCCCACGGATCCCCCGAAGACGGCCCCGGCACACCCCCATGGGACAATCTGAAGGCTCGTTGGCAGTTTGGACCCCGCAGCAATCGGGGCCCTCCGGGAAGGGCCACGCGGCGAGTTTCGAGAGCGCCCGGGAGCGCCCATGGATCCCGTGCTGGGGGTATCCGGTCCCCGAGAGTGTATACAACTAGTGCTCAACAGTCCGAAGATTTGAGGACTTGAGGACGCTCCACTCAGTGCCTACAGCACCGTGGCGCATGTCCGTCACAGCTTTTCCAGTGCGGGGGAGGCAAGACTTCGACCATACGCTAGGCCAGGGGTCGGACCATGGCTTCGGCACACGCGTGCTCGGCTGAGTGCACGCGGGTGCCTGGGCCGTTCAAGGCTGCTCGGCTATCTGGATTCTGGGTGACGCCTGTTGGATGGAGGCGGGGAGGGGGTCGTCACGGAAGGGGGTCTTGACGGAAGGTGCGGTTTGGTCGCATTCGAGCTTTTCTGGTGCTTGGTGTTTCGAGCCAGAGAGATCCACGAGGGTTTTGGTGTCCGAAGCAGGGCAGGCACGCCCGTCGGTGGTCTCATGACGGCGCCCGCGCGGACGCCCACCGAGGCTGCGGATGCGGCGGCGGCCGCCACGCCTTGCCCGACGCCGCCTCCGCTGCCCCCACGCACGGTCGCCGGGGGACGTCAAGTACAGCAGGTCCGCGCCGCGTTGACGCGAGCTACCAGCCTGAAACATATCCCTCTCCAGATGATTTGTACTTCCTTATCTCGGTGCCGATTTTCAGGATCCCCTGGGTTTCTGGAGGCCACATTCATGATATTGCCATCGCCTTGGGCTCGTCGGTCTTAGGGACAGGGATCTGTCCGAGGCTCCTCAGCGAGGGCGACCCCGGCGCGGGCGTCGATCGCCGCTGGTGGCCAATCATCGGCCGATGTCGACGGGTCTGCGCTGTCGGAAAGCCGCGATCGTTCACCACCGCCCACCAAACCGCCCCAACCAAACCCGAAGGCCCCGACTTGCCCTCCATCTCCAGTGGGGGGGGCGGGGTCGGGGAACACTGAACAAAAAACACATGGGACCGGCTCCTTCTCGAGATGTCGCTCTCGCCCCGGAAGGGTTCGCGCCTCCTCCTCAAAATGTCGCTCCGCCTCCTCAGAATGTCGCTCCTCCTCCTCCCCCTCAACATGTCGCTCCTCCTCAACACATGGGACCCGTGCCCCCCCAACCCGAGCTTGGGGCAACAGTCGCTTCTGCGGGTTGGGCTGGGGGGTGGTCTGGTGAGGGGGAGGGGGAGCAGGAGGAGGAGGAGGAGAGGAGGAGGAGGAGGAGGAGGAGGAGGAGGACGAGGAGGAGGAGAAGGAGGACGAGGACGAGGACGAGGACGAGGAGGAGGACGACCAGGTCGAGCGATCCGCGCGGTGTCGGAGACCAGCGCCCGCCGTCGACGCGGAGCGAGCCCGCCGTGCGCGCCCGCGCGGAGCCCAGCCAGGCCAGGCCCCAGCCCAGGGGTCGGCGTGCACGCGCGCCCTGCGGGCGGGGCCGGAGTTCAGTCGGGCGGGTCCCCCTACAGGAGGCATGCTCAAACATAGTCAACCAAAATTGTCAGGGGATGATTGTTCCCAACACCATCCTGTGGTGTGTTGGGTCCTCGTCTTGAAGAGACAGCGCCGCGCGTCCTTCCTTCTCCTCCCGCTGCCCCCCCTCCCTCTCCCCATCATCAGCATCACCGTCACCATCATCATCGTCATCATCATCACCATCATCATCAGTTCGGCACCCCCCTCACACGGTTCGTGGCCCCATAGGGAGCTCCACCGAAGGCCCTAGTGGGTGCGTCCGCATGCGTCACCGCGACCCAGGACAGCGTTTCGTGGCCCCATAGGGAGCTCCACCGAAGGCTCCAGTGGCAGCGTCCGCATGCGTCACCGCCACCCATGACGGCACACCCCTCACACGGTTCGCGGCCCCATAGGGAGCTCCACCGAAGGCCCCAGTGGCAGGGTCCGCATGCGCCACCGCCACCCATTGCGGCGCCCGCCTCACACGGTTCGTGGCCCCATAGGGAGCTCCACCAAAGGCCCCAGTGGGTGCGGTGCGTCCGCATGCGTCACCGCCACCCAGGACAGCGCTTCGTGGCCCCATAGGGAGCTCCACCGAAGGCTCGAGTGGCAGGATCCGCATGCGTCACCGCCACCCATTACGGCACCCGCCTCACACGATTCGTGGCCCCATAGGGAGCTCCACCGAAGGCCCCAGTGGGTGCGTCCGCATGTGTCACCGCGACCCAGGACAGCGTTTCGTGGCCCCATAGGAATCTCCACCGAAGGCCGCAATGGCAGCGTCCGCATGCGTCACCGCCGCCCATTACGGCACACCCCCTCACACGGTTCGTGACCCCATAGGGAGTTCCACAGAAGGCCCCAGTGGGTGCGTCCGCATGCGTCACCGCCACCCAGGACAGCGGTTCGTGGCCCTATAGGGAGCTCCACCGAAGGCTCCAGTGGCAGGGTCCGCATGCGTCACCGCCACCCATTACGGCACACCCCTCACACGGTTCGCGGCCCCAAAGGGAGCTCCACCGAAATGCCCCAGTTGGTACGTCCGCATGCGTCACCGCCACCCAGGTCAGCGGTTCGTGGCCACATAGGGAGCTCCACCGAAGGCTCCAGTGGTAGGGTCCGCGTGCGCCACCGCCACCCATTACGGCACACCCCTCACACGGTTCGTGGCCCCATAGGGAGCTCCACCGAAAGGCCCCAGCGGGTGCGTCCCCATGCGTCACCGCGACCCAGGACAGCGTTTCGTGGCCCCATAGGGAGCCCCACCGAAGGCTTCAGTGGCAGGGTCCGCATACGTCACCGCCGCTCATTACGGCACACCCCCTCACACGGTTCGTGGCCCCACAGGGAGCTCCACCGAACGCCCCAGTGGGTGCGCCCGCATGCGTCACCGCCACCCAGGACAGCGTTTCGTGTCCACATAGGGAGCTCCACCGAAGGCTCCAGTGGCAGCGTCCGCATGCGCCACCGCCACCCATTACGGCACACCCCTCACACGGTTCGTGGCCCCATAATATGGAGCTCCACCGAAGGCCCCAGTTGGTGCGTCCGCATGCGTCACCGCGACCCAGGACAGCGTTTCGCGGCCCCACAGGGAAGTGCACCGAAGGCTCCAGTGGCAGGGTCCGCATGCGTCCGCGCCACCGATTTCGGCGCACCCCCTCGCATGCTTCGTGGCCCCATAGGGAGCTCCACCGAAAGCGGTACCCACAATGCTGCACTCGCAGCTGCATGTGGTTGGGTCCTTCGTCAGGCTAATGTTTGTAAAGTCTATCGTTTCGTATGTTTTGATTATTTTTCCTAACCATCCTATGGTGTTGGGTCCTCGCTTTGAAGAGACAGCGCCCCGCGTCTCCTCCCACCTCCCTCCCTCCCTCCTCCCTGCGTTTCACCCACCCAGTACAGGATTCGTGGCCCCTGAGGGAGCTCCGCCGAAGGTCCCAGTGGCGCAGCCCACATGCGCCACGCACACCAAATTCGGCACACCGCTCACACGTTTCGTGGCCCCATAGGCAGCTCCGCCGAAGGTCCCAGTGGCGCAGCCCGCGTGCGTCCGTCACGCACACCCATTTCGGCACACCGTTCACACGTTTCGTGGCCCCATAGGGAGCTCCGCCGAAGGTCCCAGTGGCGCAGCCCGCATGCGCCACGCACACCCATTTCGAACCCCCCCCCCTCACACGTTTCGTGGCCCCTGAGGGAGCTCCGCCGAAGGTCCCAGTGGCGCAGCCCGCACGCGTCACGCACACCCATTTCGGCACACGCCAAGGGAGCTCCGCCGAAGGTCCCAGTGGCGCAGCCCGCATGCGTCACGCACACCCATGTCGGCACACGCCTCACACGTTTCGTGGCCCCAACAGACAGGGGAAGGATCACGTTTTCGATTTTTGGGCCCTCCGCACTGAGTCACTCCGACACCCCCCCGGGTGGGAAACGCCGTGGGCGCGCACCAGCCCCTATATGGACCTCCAGCCATTGGGGAGCCCGGCGCCTGTCCTTGCCGCTGACACCGTGGCGCTGGTAGGGCCCCTCTCGACGTGTTGGGACGATTTGGGGAGCCTCTTGGGCCGTCCTTGACGCTGTCAAAACGAAACAAGTTAGTATGCAAAGAAAGTGCGTTTTCCTTAGGGGATGTGTCAATTTTTGCTTCTTGGGGCCGCCTCGGCAGACCTCTGGGAGCACTCTTGGGCCGTTTTGGGCGCCTCGTGGGCCGTCTCGGAGCCATCTGGGGCCGTCGTGGGGCTGCGCGTGGGTGGGAGTCCTCTAAACATACCAGCATTACCTGACTGTTTGTAGGAACGGCCCCCCCTGGAAGCGCAGAGGCTCGTGCTGGCGGCGGCCACAGCGGCGCTGGCGGCGACGGCGGCCGCGGCGGCGCTGGCGGCGACGGCAACGGCTGAAGACGACGATATTTTGGTCAGTTGCGAGTCGGGCCAGTTCGTGCCTCAAGCCTTTGCTCGTTTCGATGCGCGGGGGGCTCCTTGTCCCGGCTGCTCCGCGCGCCGCTGCTATGCTAAGCGTCGGCGCTTCACCGTCTGTGCAAACAAAGAGAAGGCGTTGGGCACGCGCTCAGTGTGTACCCAGGTCTTGTCGTAGAAAGCCTCCCCCTCTGCCAACCGCACAAAGACTGCGTTCTTGCAGAGCCAACGAGAGCGCCAGGGCGAGTTCTCGTCGACCAGGTAGTAGTCCGGCGCGTCCCAGTCCACTGTTGCCACCACGGCGACCCCGTACAAGTACTGCGGGTACGCGTGGACGTTCGTGGCGCTCTGTCTCCCGCGGGACTTCGTGTTCCTCGCTTACAGTGCAGCCCTCCACTGGAGCAGCTGCGCCCACGAGTTGCAGTTGTCCAGCACCAAGCCGCCGTGCTGGTCGCACTGAAAGCTACGGAGGTCCAAGTGCTCTGCCTCCTCCACAGTCAGCACCAGCGGCTTGCTGAAGAGGCTCTCCGCGTAGCTCGACTTTCCAGACGCACTGTCGGCCACGAGAGCCAGAAGTTTCCACCGGAAGCCGAGGGACAGGAACGACTCCTCCCACTCGCGCACGGCAGGGAACTCGCGAAAGGGCGCCCGGATCTTGTCCAGCGCGGAGTCCACGAAGGCGACCCGATCGTCGATCCAGGCCTCCTTTTCCGCTGCGCGGACTGCCTCGACGTTGCGCTTCTTCTTTGCGAAGCCTATTCGGACTCGCAATGCGAGGGCCTTGTAGTTGTCGTTGTCGAGCTTCTCGTCTGTCCAGAGGTCGTCCAACCACTTGCCCTGCACGCGGTACTTCTTCCACGGCGGCCGGTTGGTGCCCCTGAAAAGCGTCCCTTTTTTTTCGACGCCCAAGCGTAGAAGCGGGCGCGGTTGCTTGCCTCTGCCAAGCTGGCCCCCCTGGGGGCCTTCAACGCGCCCGTCGGCGTCTGGCTGGTTAGCGCCGCCGTCGGGCGGACATCTGGCGCGACGCCGTGAAAGGCAAACACAATCGGAGTTGGGTTGTCGATGGCCTTCTTTATATTTATCTTCCAATGGAAGTGAACGCGCCCGGTGTCTTCGCTGTCCAAGGACTCCTCCAAAGTGGGCGCGCTTTGCTCGACGCCCAGCTCCTTCTTCTCGCGCTTCTTCCAGTCGCGCCACAGCGCCCAGAGGTCCTCGTTGGAAGCTGCCGGGGGGGTGCCGTCGGGGAAGGCCTTGTCCGTGAAGAGGTGATTGAAAGTGAGCAGGAAGCTGCGGCCGCGCATTCGGAACCCGCTGGCAGAACTTCCAGAAGCGTCGTCTCCGGCACCTGCCGGGGTGCACGTATTCAGGGACCGCAGGGAAGCTAGCCAAGTAGGCGGACACCGCGTCCTCCAACTTCTGCTTGTCTTCCCGCTCCAGCAGCTTCTTCCGGATGTCGGTGACCATAGCCAGTGCCTTCTCCCGGGCTGCATTGTCTCTGTCCTGGGCAACGCCGCGCGCGCGGGCGATCGCCCTGAAGGGTTTGACGAGCTCCGCCCTGGCGGCCGTGGCCACGCAGGGTGAAGTGCAACTTGAGCCAAATGGCGACGGGTATTGGGATGCTGAATCGCCCATCGCGTCTACGAAATTTTTTCCGAATTTGGCTCAGTCACCATCGTGGCGGTGACGGTGGAGTTTCTTGGGGTCCCTGGTCTGGCGCCCCGTCTGGACATCGGTTCCGTGTTTCGCGAGCCCCCGTTCTCCTTATCGCCCGAGTGAGATCGGTCTCGATGACGCCCGAAGGGGGTCTTGGAGGAGAAGCGCGATGACGATGTTGTTGACGACGGCGATGGCGATGGCGATGCTGGTGACGAAGCGAATGGCGCTGGTTCTCCCGAGTTGCTGAAGGCCCCTATGGGGCCTTCAGCACCTTGGAAGAACCAGCGCCGTTGGCTTGAAAAAAAAACGCAACATTAAAGAATCTCACAGGTGCTTCGCCGCGCGGGTGTGCTGTCTATGGGGAAGGCGCACCGCTGCCGAGAGACCAGAGCAAACCTTCATTGCAAAAAAACAACTTTCAGGTCGACCTGAAAACGCCCAGGTGCCCCGCGTGTATGAAATAAAACATTATGGTGACGTTTTCTCGACCTGAACGTATTATCCGTGTGAAAAAAATCAATGGATGAGGCGTCCCCGGAGGAAGTTTTCAGGTCCAACCTGAAAATTTTCAGGTCGACCTGAAAATGCCGAGGTGCTCCAAACGTATCAAAGAATGCACCCTGGTGGCATTTTCAGATTCCTACACCGTGTGGCGAATATAATAAGATAAGGGACCTGAGGGAACCTGAAAATGAGCCCCCCCCCCCAGTGGTTCCGCCGAACCCCCTATGGCTCCGCTCAATTACACTACTGGCGTGTGCAATGACATTGTACGGGGCCCCGTGCGCCTCACGGGGATACGTCAATCTGCCATGGCCCACTCACTCTCGACGCGAATGCTCCTGCTTGCATTTTTCGCGAAACTTTTGTAAATGGTTAGTATCTCAAACAAAACGCACAGAAGACATCGACAGCGTAGCCTTCCCTTGTCTGAAAGGGAGCTCCGCCGAAGGTCCCACTGGCGTAGCCAGCATGCGTCACGCACGCCCATGTCGGCACACCCCTCACACGCTTCGTGGCCCCAAAGGGAGCTCCGCCGAAGGTCCCAGTGGCGCAGCCCGCATGCGTCACGCACGCCCATTTCGGCGCACCCCTCACACGTTTCGTGGCCCCATGGGAGCTCCGCCGACGCTCCCAGTGGCGCAGCCCGCATGCGTCACGCACACCCATTTCGGCCCACCCCATCACACGTTTGGTGGCCCAGAGGGAGCTCCGCCGAAGGTCCCAGTGGCGCAGCCCGCATGCGTCACGCACGCCCATGTCGGCACACCCCTCACACGTTCCGTGGCCCCATAGGGAACTCCGCCGAAGGTCCCTGTGGCGCAGCCCGCACGCGTCACGCACAGCCCTGTCGGCACACCCCTCACACGTTTCGTGGCCCTTGAGGGAGCTCCGCCGAAGGTCCCAGTGGCGCGGCACGCGTGCGTCACGCACACCCATTTCGGCACACCCCTCACACGTTTCGTGGCCCCAAAAGGGAGCTCCGCCGAAGGTCCCAGTTGCGCAGCCCGCATGCGTCACGCACGCCCATGTCGGCACACCCCTCACACGTTCCGTGGCCCCAGAGGGAGCTCCGCCGAAGGTCCCTGTGGCGCAGCCCGCACGCGTCACGCACAGCCCTGTCGGCACACCCCTCACACGTTTCGTGGCCCTTGAGGGAGCTCCGCCGAAGGTCCCAGTGGCGCGGCACGCGTGCGTCACGCACACCCATTTCGGCACACCCCTCACACGTTTCGTGGCCCCAAAAGGGAGCTCCGCCGAAGGTCCCAGTTGCGCAGCCCGCATGCGTCACGCACACCCATGTCGGCACACCCCAACACTTGTTCCGTGGCCCCAAAGGGAGCTCCGCCGAAGGTCCCAGTGGCGCAGCCCGCACGCGTCACGCACACCCATGTCGGCGCACCCCTCACACGTTTCGAGGCCCCATAGGCCCTACGGGGCCACTGGGGCCTTCGCCGGAGCTCCCTATGGCATAGGGAGCTCCGGCGAAGGCCCCAGTGGCGCAGCTGGAACAGTTTGCGTCGCGCACCAAGCGGTGCAGGAGGGAGGCGGCAGCCCTCGCCAGAGAGGTGGGCTTCACCGAGTTTATCCGCGAGGTGTAACCTGGGGAGCGGCCCGCCCGAGCCGCGCCATATCCAGGCTGTTCAACAGTTCGGCCTGGCGCCGCTAGTTCGCTTTGCTCCGCGCAGCGGACGACCCGCGTGCGCTGCTGGGACCCCTTCGGGGCGACCAGCGCGCGTCGCGGGGACTCCGCGCTGCGGTGCGCCCTCAGCCTGGGACACTGGAGTGCGCGGGCAAAGATGGAGAAAAAGAGGGGGCGGAAGCGGGGGCGATCCACGCGAGGGGCGTGCCGACATGGGCGTCGACATTCATGCACGTAGACTTCATTCGCACGCAGACTCATGCACAACCAGGCGCACTCGTGCTCATACTCACTCGCTCTCGTTATCAGACCGATCGTCTTCTTCCGTGTTGTGTACCCCGCCGCACATCGGCACGCCCCTCACACGGTTCTTGGTTTCATAGGGAGCTGCACCGAAGACGAGATTCACTACGGCGGTACTTTCGACTGCGTATGGTTGGGTCCTTCGCCAGGCTAATTCGGATTTTTCGTCCAACGTTTGCCTGCAGGGGGACGTGCCCGACCTAGGGCCAGAGGTCCCCGCCCTCGTCTGGGGTCCCCTCGGGCCTCTTGGAAGGGGGGGGGCCGCGTTCTCGCTACGGGTGGGCTCGCCTCGGAGAGCCCTGGTCGGGGCCCATATGTCAGGGGACGCCTGGTTGCGGTGGCAATTCGTGGGAGAGCCTTGTGTTAAGTCGGGCATGTCCCTCTACAGGAGGAATATGCAAACAAATAACCAAAATATAATCGGGGGCGATTTGTGTTGGACAATGTTTGAGCATGTTGGGCGTATATTGTAAATCTTGTTATTTCGCTGTCGCCCAAAATCCCCCTGCATGGGGGACATGCTCGACCTAAGCCTCGTGTGCCCTCCAAATCGTTTTTTCGTGTCGACTCGCGTCGATTAGCGTCCGGGATTGGACGATATGGCGCCGACTTAGCGTCGGTTGGCGTTGATTCGCGTCGATTCAGCGTCGATTAGCACCGACGAGCGTCGATCCGCAAGAGCCGACAGGATGGTATGGGAGGCTCCCATGAGTTGCCACCGAAGATTCGGAGCCCTGGTCAGAACCCACGCCAGGGGATGCTTGGTGAGCACCGGTGTGCCTGTCCGCTGGCCCTGGGGCAGGGATGGGTGTGGCCTGCATCGGCGCTGCTGTACAGTTGGCGTCCTCCCAGGCGACCACCACCACGACCGGGGCATTTCCCCGCGAGGCTCATCGAGCGTTGGATCCGAATACCGTGGAGCTCGTCATCGCCTCCTACTGCGAGGATGCGTGGCGGCGTGCCGTCCCGTGCGAGCAGCAGTTTTCCTCTTTCTCCTCCGCCTCCTCGGATCACCTCTGGCTCCTCTTCTTCCTTGTCCTCCTCCGCAGACTCCGCCTTTGCATCCTTCGCCTGCTCCGCCTCCTCCTCCTCCTCCTCCTCCTCCATCTCCTCCTCCTCCTCGCCCTCCTCCTCCTCCTCGTTCCTCCTCCGTCCTGCCTGCTGTTCCTCCCCCTTCTCCTTCTCTTTCTCCTCGTTCTCCTCCCCTCAACCCCTCAAACCCACTTCTCCTCCTCCTCCTCCTCCTCCTCCTCCTCCTCCTCCTCCTCCTCTTCCTCCTCCTCCTCCTCCTCTTTCCTCCCTCCTCCTCCCTCGCTCCCTCCGTTGTCCCTCCTCCGTTAAGCTTCCTCCCGCCTCAATATCCCTTTTGCTGCTGAGCCTCCTCTACTCTCCTCTCCTCTCCTCTCCTCTCCTCTCCTCTCCTCTCCTCTCCTGTCCTCTCCCCTCCACCGCCTCCTCCCTCCTCCTCCTCTTCCCTCCTCTTCCTCCCCCCTCCTGCCATGGGGCGATTGTCAATGGATTGCTGGTTCGTGGTTGGCCTTGGAGCTCAATTCTGCTTCGGACTGTGCCCACGTGCCGATGTGTAGCGGCGTAGTCTTTCCAAAGCACGTGAGATTGGTTGCACATTGATACTAGTTCATATGCTAGCGCATGTGGTTGCTCATCCTCTCTAGGCGGCGTGGATGGCCGTAAGCAAAGGGTTCGTCGACTCGTTTGCTCCATCAGGGGTCAGGGGCTAAACAGCATGTTGTGCACCTGGACGCTACGTAATGCTGCAATGGTGGGCTTCCCGGGGGGGGGGGTCCAGCTTGTATCCCATTATTCGCTACATTGGAAGAGCGGATCTTGGGAACCAAGCGGGCGCCCAACTACAGCCGCGATGGGACCGCGAGGTTGCGTTTGCCGAGTGTTGGGAACCACGTGGCTGCAATTCAGGGGGGTCAGAAATTGCACACATTTGGTTTACAATACTCGGGGTCAACTTTTGCCAGGTATTGGGAACTAAGTGGGTGCCCGTTTAGGATGTCTAAACGGGCGCCCACTTGGTTCCCAACATTCGGGAGGCAAGTTTCCGAAGATCGGGAACCAGGTGGGTGCCTGTTTAGGGGCGTCTAGACGGGAACCAACTTAGTTCCCAAACATCGGCGAACATAGCCTCCCGAATATCGGGAACCAAGTGGGTGCCCGTTTAGACCCACCTCAACGGGCATCCTTTTGGTCCCCAATATTGAGCAAAAGTAGCCTCACGAAGACTGGGAACCAAGGGGGTGCCCGTCTGGACCCCCTTAAACGGGCACCCATTCGGTTCCCAATGTCCAGCAGTGATCTCCTCCCGAGCATTGTTAACCAAGCGAATTTGACATATTAGGAAACATTCGCCTCCCGACTGCTGGGAACCCAGTGGGTGCCCGTGCCCGTTTGGACACCCCAAAGGGCACCTACTTAGCTCCTAATAGTCGACAAATGTAGCATCCGAGATATTGGGATCCAGACGGGTGCACGTTCAGACCCCCCCATTCGGGCTCCCACTTGGCTCCGAATGCTTGGAATTGGTAGCCTCCCGACTGTTGGGAACCGAGCGGGTGCCCGTTTCGCCCCCTGAACGGGCATTCGTGTGTGGCTCCCAATGCTCAGAACACATTGCCTCCTCGCTTTGAGTGACCCACTGGCTCCGCCGAAGTTTCGCCGCACTGCCGCCCGTTGCGGCCTCGTTGCCGCCGCGCGGGGGGGACCGCCGGTCCGCCGAGGCTTCTCCGCGCCTCCGCGTCGCTGCCGCCCCGCGGCGGCCCCACCACAGAGCTCACACTGCACAGCTGTCTCTTTTGACAAGGCTTCACACCACAGAGCTTCACACTGCACCACAAGGCTTCCACCACATCGCTTGCACCACGCAGCTGTCTCTTTTGACAAGAAACCCCGGCTCCGCCACCCTCACCCCCTGGTGTTATCGACCCCCCACTGGGACACTGCCATTTACGTACGCTTCTGCCTCAGCGTTAGTTTCCACATGAGTTCATGCCATCCGATCGCACCCCCTCAGCCCTGTCAGATGATACTAAGCGCGCACCCGTTTATTTCAAATGGTTTTGTTTCAATGATCTCTGCCAGTAGATATCACAAAGTCTACACACACGCGCGCGAACATGTCGAACCCATTTCAACACATTAGTTCTTTCAGCATCTCAACCTCACGCATCAAGCACCGTTATAGTCTTATCATCGAATCTTACGATTGTGTCAGCATTTAAACCTAACACATCAAACTTCCTTATAGGGTTCCCATCATAAAATGTCATGCCCGCGCGCAGTCGTTGAAAGCGCAGGCAGTCCATATGACTTTGGCAGTCTCGTCCAGAGCCAGCATTATTATTATACTACGTGGTGCATTCGCGTTGATTCAGCATGCGCCTAGCGCATGACTCTGCATCAAATGCTACCATGCGGGCCGTACTCGCGCGACGCCACGCGCGCGTGTCGAAATCTGTCCAAAACCAAGTTGTGTTCGAAGTATATCAATATAGAGCGCTTCGGAGCCTTTGACCAACCCAGTGTTTTCAACAACATGTTTGCCAGGTTTCTTGCACTTCCGCGCGTGCGCACTTCCTCACCATCACCCCAATCAGCCCCACCGCATCACTGCCGGCATCGTCATCGTCAGTGGCCGCCATTGCCGCCATCAGCAGTGAACCATTATTCTCACCGACACGTGGACATCATCATTATCGTCGTCGTCGTCCCCGGCATCGGCACCGTCATTGGCCTTGCCGTCGCTATCGTTACCATCGCCATTGCCATCGCTACTATCAGACTCGTTGACGCGCCCGCCCAGGTCATCGACCCGCACCGAAGTGCCCGCACGTCCGCGCGGCCTCTGAGACGCGCTGGGAAGTTCCCACTGGTGAGCGCCATCGCGGCCGCGTCGGTTGTCGCACACCAGCCAGCCGCTCTGCGCAGAAGCCTACGCGCGCCAGCGCAGCCGCAGAGATGCGCCAGTTATATCCAAGCAGTCACCGCAAACGCGGCCGCACGGGTCTTACAAAACAAATTGCGGTTGGTAGGGCGGGTCGTTTGCGCGAGCAGTGGAGTTGAAGGCTTCAAGCTCCGCAAGGTGGATTGCACCACGTAGTTTTAACCCCGTAGCTTACACCACAGTGCTTGCGCCACGTAGACTGCACCACGTAGCTTGCACCACATAGCTTACAGCGAGTTCGCCAGACAGCTTGCACCACGTAACTTGCATATACACACTGTAATACCGCATTGTTTGAGGTCCACGCTTGCTGCCATGCTCATACCATGTGATGTCAAGGATGATATGGGGTCAATACGATGATGGCGATGATGGAGGCGACGATGGTGGTGATGCTGATGGCGGTGATGATGGTGATACTGATGTTGATGATGATGATGACTTTGGGGGTGGTGGTGGTGGTGGTGATGATGAGGAGAAGGACGATAAGGAGGAGGAGGACCAGGAGGAGGAAGGCGGAGGAGGAATTGGAGGAGGAGGAGGAGGAGGAGGAGAAAGAGGACGGGAGGAGGAGGAGGAGGAGGAGAAGCAGGAGGAGGAGGAGGAGGAGGAGGACGAGGAGGAGGAGGAGGAGGAGGACGAGGATTAGGAGGAGGAGTTGGAGGAGGGGAGGGCGAGGGAGAGAGATGGACGGAGAGGGGGCAGGGACGGATGGACGGGAGGACTTGTTGGACGACCTTTTGACCAAGCACAGGAGGGTTATGCGAGGGGGGGGAAGGGAGGGGGGAGGCGAGGACGACTCCCGCACGATGGAGCCTAAACCCTGGAAGGAACATGGCCTGATCACAACCGCATCGCGACAGCCAGTCACCCGTCCCCCCCAGAGGGTGGGGGTCGGGACCAACTGCCATGGCGGACGGGCCGCACGAATCCCCAGGAGACGCGGCTGGGGGTCCACTCGTCGGGCTGCTTGCATCTTTCGCAACGATGACAATCTGCAAGTCCTTCTGTATCCCCTCTCTGCGAAGGTACTTGCCTCTCTTGACGCGGCTGAGATTATCATTGCCCTCACGAGTGAGCCATGTGCATTCTGACGCCATGTGCCCGCCATCCACTGTCGCGTACTTCCCGCATGTGGTGCAGAAGCTCATGAGGTAACGCTGCCCTCTCTGTACTGTATGCGATGGGTGCACACATCTCTGCCTGCCGCCAGTGCACTCCCGCACGTTGTACGCACACCGTCACCATCAGGCAGGGGACGCCAGGAATCACGGCAGGTCGTACAGGCCGCACGGATGACCCTGGACGCCGGCACCACAGTCTTACATTGGTTGCATTGCCACTCGCCTCCCGTGTTGTCCCAGCGGTGGCTCGAGGTGGCTATGACGGGGGCACTCGTCTGACAGCTTGGGCCCGCTCCCCACTCCATAGGTCGGCCTATGCTGCCTGTGCTAGGGCTCTGCTGGCGGGCGCTCGGACCAGGGTGCAAGCGGCATCCCGGTGGTCCGTGTCAGGCCCTCTTCTTTCCGTCGAAGTCGCCCACCCCCCGCCCGCCGACCGCAGCTGGCTCCCGTTGCAGCGATTCGCTTTCGTGGAAGTGGGGCTGGCGGCCATGCTGGGGCGCGCGGAGACCTGCTGAGCAGGGCGCAAAATGCTGGAGTTCCCGCTCATGGCATCCCGGGAGTGGCTGCTACATGCTGGCCTCAGCGATGATCCAGGTGGGCTTCGACCTGTGGCACTCGAGAGGGGCAACTTCCTGCCGAGGTGCGACGACGCGAGGCTGGTGGTAGTCCGCAAGCCTGCCAGGCACGCCGATGCACCGGCAGCGGTCATGCGGTGCTCCTGGGGATGCTGAAGCCAGCGGCGTGCGCAGGGGACGAGATCGAGCTCTTCCTCCCCGAGAGGTCGTGGGAGCGCCCGGAGCGGGCGACGATCCAGAAATCGGCCATGGCGACATTGGGGGTTTCGAATGAGCAACCGCGACTGGAGGGGGCGGGCGCCTGCAGGAGGGCGCGACCGAGCTCCAGATGCAGTTCGCGGATGTGCTGCGTTCAGGGAGTCTTGCGCTGCGCTGGGCGAGTCGGCGGCCATCCCAGATTTGGGAGGCTGGCTTGTGCTCGGTGCGGAGCGCGGCGAGCGCGGCGGCCGATACCTACGTGGCCCTCGAGACTTGCGCTGGCGGGTTGGCGATGGCGCCCCAGGACAACGAGGGCGAGCCGGGCGGGGCAGCAACCCGAGAGGCCGCCGTTGAAGATGGGGAACCAGATGACGTCGCACAAACGGCGGGGGGCGCGACGCCCCTGCGAAGTGTGCCGGAGGCAGATCACGGACGTGACAGCGCTGACGCGGGCAGCTGAACGAACGCCCAGATAGGCGACGGAGAGGAAATCCGCCACTCGAGCAAGAGCGTCGAGGAGACTGGCAGTTACCTTCTCGTGTTCACGAAGGAGCGCAAGATGGCCAGGTCCCACAAGGTCGGGGGCTGCGGCTGGGCGAACGGCAGGTCGCCACTGAACCCGACCTTCTTCGACGACTTGCTGGGCCCGAAGGAGTCTGCTGGATGCGCGGGCGCTTCGTTTCGCCCGAGATGGCGAAGGCGGCTGACGAGAGCGAGGGCGACGACTCGGGCAGCTCGTCAAGCTCCGCCAGCTCCAGCTGCGGGCTCCACGTGGCCCCCTGGGGCAGGGGCGCGCCTGCCCCCGCCCCCCCCGCCCTGACGGAGCAGCTGCGAGGGCACTGGCGGCGGAGGGGCCTCGCGCGACCCTCCAGGACACGAGCAGGCTAAAGGCCATGTCCGCGCGCGGGCGGGACGTCGGCCGCAGCTCGCGCGCCCGCGCAAGGAATGGTCGGAGACGGTCCAGTTTCGGCAGAGGTGGGCTGCGCCAAGGTGAAGACCTTCCGCTCGCCCCGGGGCTGTCCCGAACCCTCGTCGACTGGTGGGCGCCCTCGCGCGTCGACGACTTCCGCGCCGCCCGCGGGCCCCGTCGGCCGCGGGCGGGGGGCGGGCTCGGCGGGGGGGGGCGCTGTCGCGTTGGGTGTGCGGGGGGGGCCCATGGCAGACAGGCAGGGCTTCGGGGCCGCTTCCGCGTCGCCATTGCTCAACCAAGCTGGGGGAACCGATGCTCGGTCCGACGCCGTTCAGATCGAGCGGCTTGGACTGAGACCTTCGCGGTCTCTGGCGCAGTCCCGGTCGGCTCTCAGCGTCGCCTGCTCGACCGGGTGCGAGGGGCGCCTCGGCCGCGTGCCGCCGAAGCTCGCGCGGGGTGGGCAGCGGACTTCGCTCGAATTTCCGCGGTCGGATCTGCGCTTCCTCCTCGCGAAGGCGAAGGAGGGCGTTCAGCTGTGCGCGCAAGCGACGCTGTACTTTCCACGGTGTGACGAGCATCGGGCAGTTCGCCAACGCGATGAACTCGGCCGACGACGTCAGGGCGTTCGGCAAGGCTCCGCTCGAACTGGGCGCGGGGCCCGGGGAGGGGCCTCGCGCGAAGGCGGCGGCGCTGGCGCGCGCGCGGCAGGCGGCGCGCGCTCGGATGGAGCCGCAGTAGAAGATGAAGGGGGGGGGGCAGCGCGAGCCGGGGAGTCGCGCCACCCCGACCTCCCGGGCCCGGCTTGGCCCAAATCAGGGGCGATGCAGTTCAGGATGGCTGCGCCCGCGAAAGCCGAGCCCCCGCAGTGCCCAGAAATTGTGCGGAAGTACATCGCGCTTGTGGGCGCAGCGGTCTGTTCATGCTCGGGCTGTTCCAGACGACGAGCAGGCAGGAGCTGCAGGGCGGGAGCCTACAGCAGTACTAGGCGCACTGGACTACGTGCAAGGGAAGTATGTCTGGAACCTCGCGGCGAGGAGTGCCGGGGGCGACGCGGCCGCGCGCCCGCCTTCGAACTGGGCGCTGCAGTGCGAGCATCGGGCGCGAACGAAGGCCTGGCAGCTGGCGCGGCAAGAGCGCGCGCAGTTCCGCTGGCCCTCGCGAGCGCTGCGGCCCGCCACCAGCCGCAGCTGCTGCAGCAGCAGCCGGGGCAGCGAATGCTCGGCCCGCCCAAAAGCAGACGCGCCCGGGCCGGGCGCGAACTGGAGGCGGCTGCGCGCCCGACCAGGACGGGCGGCCCTCGTCGCGGACCCCGGGCAGCAGGCATGTCCGCGCCGGGTGCAATCCCAAGATGGCCGAGTGAAGCGCGAAGAAATGCCGCTTCCCACGCGCATGCTCGGCCTTCCTTGCGCGGGGCCACCCGCGGCGCGCGCGCAGAGGGCCAGCTCGCGGGGGAGACGCGCAGGGCGTGGCCATGCGGGCCCCCTCCGGGCGGCGCTGCCGAGCCAGGGCGCCCCGAAGGGCAGGCGGCCGCTGCCGGCGCCGCTGGGGGGCGGCGATCGGCTCTGGCGCCAGGGCGACGACGAGGGCGGCGCAGGGCCATGGGGGCCGCGCCCTCTGCTGGCGCCGTCCGCAGAATCAGGCCCAGCGGCCCCGGGCGGCCGCGCCCTCGCGGCAGGGCCGCGCGCGAGGGCAGCCCGCGCCCTCCGCGGGGCAACGCGGGCAGCCTCCGCAGGGCGGGCGTCAGCGGGGCCCCGCGCGGCCCTTCGGGGCGGGGGCCGCGCCGGCGCGCCGTCGGGGGGAACGCGCGACGGCCCGTTGAGGAGTTCGCCGGCGGGGGAGAGGCGCCGCGCGACCTCCTAGGGCGGGCGCCCGCCTCGCAAGGTCATCCCGACGTCCGCGAGCGAAGTCCAGGATGTCGGGAGTCGTCTCCGCGCGCCCCAGCGGGGGGCGACCCCGACGAGCAGAGGGCAAGAAAGTGAGGCAGGAGCTGGACGCGCCCCAGAATTCAGCGGGCGGGGCGCAGGGCATAGCTGCAGCTGCAGGTGTTCCATGTCTTCGCGGGGCACAAGCGAAGGGAAGATGACGCGGCTTCGCGCCCGGCCTCGGGATAGAGGCCCGCTTGGGGGAGGCGGGCCTGGCCAGGTCGGGCGACGCCGACCTTTCCGACGCAGCGCTGCGCGACGACAACCTCGACAGGCTGGCAGCAGGCCAACGGGGCATTCCCGCGGCTTCGCCTCCTTGCGGCCTCTGGCCAGGGGTCTGTGGATGGGCCGACGATGACCGTGCCCAGTGCTGCCGGAAAAAAGGCTTCCCCTGGCTGGGGGGTCGCGCGGCGCTGCGGTGCCAGGTGCTCAACCAGCTCGCCGGCTTCGCCTTCCGCGCGCTGGAGGGCCAGCTGACGAACGGCAGACGCGCGGCCGGCCTTCTGTAGCGACCCGAGGACCTCTGCGCCGCCCGCCATGGCGAGCTCTGCGTTCCGCGCCCAGTCAGCGCGTGGCAGCTGCCTGCGTCGACGAGCTCATCGCCCTCGAGGCCCTCCAGCAGGGCAGCTTCGGCGCGCCGTGCCCGAAGCAGGCCGACGCGTCTCGTCGGCCAGTGTCCGGGGCTGACTTGCGATTTACGGTTCCCTCGCGGGGGGCCGCAGTTCGCCGCGAACGGCGCGCGCCAGGGGCCGCTGCCGCCGCCGCCGCCTGCAAGGCGCCAGTCGCTAGTCCGCGGGCGGGGCGACGCCGCGGTCGAGACCGCGGGCGACGCGACCTGCCCCCCGCAGCTGTGCGAGCAAGTGTCGCGGGGCATGGGCAGCTGGGCAGACAGGCTCTCTGCCCGTCGCAGGAGGGGGGCCTCGCCTGGAACAGCTCATCAGTCGCGCTCGGGGAGCAGGGCGAGGGCGGGGGCCGGGGGGGCACCGAAGAGGGCCCCCCTGTCGAGAGCAGCCCGCCCAGAGAAGGGGGCATCTACATCGGGCGGGGCAGCGGCAACTTCCCGGCGAGCAGATGGGGCCCGGAGGCAGCCATCTCGCCCATCGCAGAGCGGCCCCCGCTCGAGGCGCTCTCGGAGCTCGACGAGGCGACCCTCAGGTGCCATTGCGACGTGGGCCCCAACTGCCACGCGGACGGAATCATCGCGGCATGCGGCGTGCGACCGCGAGGCCCCCGCGCCAATTTGGAGGCTCAGGACTGCCTCGCTGAGCGCGTGCATCCATGGCCCGAGAAGATTGCACGACGGCGCGGGCCATCTCTCGCCTGGCCGCTGGGGCCCAGATCTTCGGAAGTTCCCGTGTTGGAGCGAGCTGGGGGCCGATCTCTGCGGGGGGGGGGGGTAGTGAAAGCCGCGCGCGGATGGGGCGCCACAGAAAGTCCCCTTTTCGAGCTGGTGGCGCAGAGACGCCAGGCCGGCGCCGACCCATGCGCGCCCTCCGATCTCGCGAGGTCAACGAGGCGGCCAGGGGGATGCTCGAAGCCTGGCCAGGGGCGGGCGGTTCGCGGCGACAACGTGGGATGCATCTCCGAGGGGCAGCCCAGTCGCCCCGATTGTTAGTGGCACTCATACGCGAAGCTGCGGGTCCAGGCGCGGAGTTGATGAAGGGGCTGGAGACGGGAGTCGCAGCGGACATTGCACGAGACGTCCTGGCAGGGAGTTGTTCGAAGAATATGCGAGGTCGCGTCTCGATCAGGAGGCCGCCAACTGGGCCGCCCCAGAGGCGGCCGCGCACATCGAATCGGAAGACCAGAGCGACTGGCACGGGCAACACTTCGCGGCCGAGGTAAAGGCGGGCAGGATGATCAAGATGTCCCAGGAGCAGCTGCGCCACTGCTTCCACGACAAGCGCCATCGCGGCAGTTGCAGTCCTGGGGAGTTCGAGTGGCATGAACAGACTCGCCCGCGACGGCGCGCGCGAGGTCGCCGAGAACCGCTGGGTGCGATGCTGGAACCAGCAGGGCATGCCGAGGCTCGCGGTGAAGAACTACTTTTTAATATACTACGAGGACCCGCGCGCGATCATCTTCTCATCCGTCACCGACGTCGAGGGAGCGCATCGGCTAGCCCAAATCCGCGAAGACGAATGAGGCATGCTGGCCTGCGTGTTCGAGGGCGGGGTGTATGGCAACACCGTGTGCACTTCCGGCATACCCATCGCTTCAGAATGGTGGGCCAGGCTATTCGGTGCCGCGCTAGGTGTAGTTCTACTTGTTAGGATACGAGTGGCCAGCAGAACAGTTCACATATGCCGACGACATGGGGGCGATCCGTGCGGGGAAACGAGGGCGGCTGGCAACGCCCCCCATGGTCGTCTTACTCGGCGTTTTCGGCTTCCTGGCGCATTAGGTCAAGACGCGGGCGGCCTCGAGGTAGAGTGGATTGGACTTTATTGTGACTACAACAAGTACACCATGGGTCTCTCTGAGGTGAGGGTGGCGTGGGCAGCAGCTTGGCGCGGGGGGCAAGTCGAACGTGGCGCCGCCCACGTGGGCGAGCTGGCTTCGGGCTTGGGGCGCCCGGGCTTCGCGTGGGTGATCCTGGCGCGGGAGATGTCGCTGCTGGGGCCGGTGCATGCCTGGATCGCCAGCGTCGCAAGTATGGGCAGGAAAAGAGTCTTCTTGCCGTGGGCGACCAGGCTTGCTGGCGTGGATCGGCAAACGATTGGGTCATGGACATGGATTGGAGTCGCCCATCTAGTTCAGACGCGAGAGCGCCTGGGATGTCTGCTCAGGTGCGAAGGCGGAATGGGGGGGCGTTCCTTTGTAGGCGCCTGGGAAGTGCCGCCCCGCGGCAGCACGCGATGGGGCTCGCTGGCGTGCGACCGAGGCTGAGAAGGAATGGCCCTCCTGGGCGTGGGCCGGGGCAAACGACCCGAATCGGATCATCGCGGCGCTCGAGCTCCTGGGCGCGACCCCCCGCGCGAAGCGGTTTGCGAAGCCCGGGGAGAGCCGCCAGATTGTGAGCCGCGAGATGGCGGGGTCGACGGGCAACTTCGGGAACGCCTGCGCGGCGAACAGGGCCACGTCGACCAAGCGACCGTCGACGGTCTTTCCATCGACGTTTCGGAGGAGCGGAGGTCACGCAAGATGGCGCTGATCCTGGACCGGCTGCCGCGCGAGGAGAAACATGAGGTGGGTCATCTCAGCAACGTGAAGACGTCGGACGTCGACGAGTCCCTTGGGATCCGCGCGGCGGCCGTGGACCTCAAGTGGCGCGTGCTTGACGAGATGGCGATCGTCGATGCGAGGGCGGCCGCAAAGGGCGGGGCACCCGCGGCGGGGCGCGACCAGAGGGGCCGCGGGCGCACGTGCCTGACGCCGCGGCGACAGCGTCGCCCATTGACGAGACCGCGCGGGCGGAGCTGGAGGTGGCGCCAGCGGCGGACGGGGCCCCGCGCGACTTCTTCAAGGCGGGGGTGCAGCGCGAGGTAACTATTGCCTGCTTAAACCTCCCCCCGCCGGAGGGGATGCGCCCCGACCCCGCGTTCCCTTCCTGGGAACCCTGCGGCCGCCTCGGTGGCAATGGGCGAGGGCCCCCTTGGTGGGATCGGGGGTCGGCTTTGCAGGGGCCCCCCACGGGCCGTGGAGAGGCCTTTGAGCCGCCGTCCCTGCTCGCCTTCGCGCGGCGCGGTGCGGCGGGGGTGGCTGCGATGCTGGCGTGGCGGGGCGTGTGGGGCGAGGTGCGGTTGGCGGGCCTCGACGCTCGCAGCGTCCGGTGGGTGGCCCCGGGGACCGACCCCCCCCGCGTTTCCTGGCGTCCGCCCTTTCCTCCTTGGTGACCTACTCCCATCGCTTGATGGGGGCATCGAATTCCTGGGAGTGGGTCGGGCCCCTGCGCAACAAGGCCCCCGTCTCCGCCACTCTTAGGAGAGGCATCAACGTCACCTCCCTCTTGCACCACCATCGTACCGCTTCTAAGGCCAGTCGACGCCTTCGTGTGACAACACGAAAGTGTGTGCTTTTCGTTTTGCCCGATGCCTGTGACCATTTGGGCTCATGCGCTCGGCCGATTGTGAACAAACCACCCACCGCGCTGGGGCATCAAGTTCCTGGGAGTAGCTCGGGGCCTTGCGCAACAAGTCTTTTGTCTCCGCCACACGTGAAAGAGGCATCAACGTCACCCCCCTCTTGTGCCACCAGCACCGCTCATAGGGCCATTGGAAGGTGCCGTTTTTTTTTCCCCCGCGGAAGCATCCGCATCGTACGAAAAAGTTTTTACGGGAAATGGAAGACGGAAAGAGGAACAGGAAAAAAAAAAGGTGTAGAAAGCGAAACCGGAAGGAATGATGAGGGAAAAAGGGGGGAGGAGGAAAACGAGGAGGGAGAGGAAGGGGGGGAGCAGGAGTAACAGGAAAGGGGGGATCGGGGACACGTGGACGATGATGATGTATAATACGGAGTTTTCGGAGCAGCGACCAGATAACGAAGATATATGGGGCAACCAGAGAATGGTTGATAGCTGGACGACGTACCGGTCGCTGCTCCGCTTGTGACCGGACGAGAAGCCAAGTTTGTGGAGCGAAGGAGAATAGTTGGTTCAAGACATACCCGGGCCCTATTACGATCTACTCGAAGAAGAAGGGCTGCGCCGGTACCTTGCAACAGGCGGCGGGGGCATTCAACACAGCATGTGGATGGCATCTTCGCAAGTTGCGTGTTCCGGGTTGGGCATGATTGAGGGACAGACAGAACCAGGGAGGGAGACCAAATGGGCCATCAATGGTGGTCCTGGCAAGTGTGGAAGTTGTAGAAGTGGATGATGAAGAGCAGACGTGTGCTTCTGTGTGCACGTGTGTGTGTGTGTTTGTGTGTGTGCGTGGTCGTCATCTGCAGCGCTGACCCTAAAGCGCGCGAGAAGAACGGGCAACCGCAGCAGACGCTTCCACAGGTCGAGGCAGTTCATCTCCTGCAGCAAAACGGCACGCTGAGTCGAGTTGGCACACGATTGCCAAAGCTGGGTTGGCGGAGGAGAACAAGGATGACTCCCACCTGTGGCGGTTTCCTCCTTTGATTTTCCCATTCGCGTTCCTGATGCAGTCCCTGGTTCTCCCCCTGCTTTCCTTCCAGCCAGCGTGGTCTGTCTGTACCGTTGCCGGTGTGGCCAGGTCATCGTATGAAAATTGTAGTTTCAGGGGCGCAGACAAAACGCAGAGGAGGAAACAACAGTGCACCCATATGGCCCATACTTCGTCCGTCGAGCCTTTCTTTGCGGCGCGTGCACGTTGAGTTCCCGACCCTGCAGTCGGGCCGCTGAAGACAGAAGCCTTTTCTTTGGGGAGGTGCTGAGTATTCCTTAATTGTTTTATAGTTTGTCTTAGGTTCCCCTGTGTTTTTTTCGATGAGAAATCGAAGTTGGACTTATGTTGAAAAAAAGTGCCTCGCTCCTTATTTAGGGTTCTATAGGACAGCGTTACGACTGTATCCCTTGGCCCGTTTTTCTTGTGGATCGTTTCTGGATGGCGCCCGGGCGCCCGAGAGAACGTCCCTCCCCAAGGTTGGAAGGCAACAGGCAAGGGCCCGACGCGCTTCTTTCCGAGACGTCTCGAGGTTTGAGTTGGGAATGGCGGGCGGGAGGGGGAGGGAGGGGAGGGGAGGGACGGGGAGGTGGGGGACGGATTTAGGGAGGGGGGCCACGCCACGGCGACCGATATCCCCAATGATGTTCGCAGCGGTTTGGAGCGTCTCGGCAACAGGCACGCAGGCCAGCTAAGCAAGGCGCCGAGGCACGCCCCCTGCCTGAGCTGATGGTTCAGGCGTTGGATGTTACCAGGACGCTGCAGCAGTACCTACTTAGGTAGGGAGCCGTCCAAGGTATCAAACTGGCCGATAGAGGCTGGACTGAATCGTCTGGGTGTCCGTCGCGTTTGCAGGCTCGACACATGGAGACCGATCAGCCTAGAAGGATACTCATCCTGAGGCAGGTTCGGAAACTGAATGTTGGTTTTAAGGTTCCATTTTTTTTGATACTCTGGAGGTTGGTCCAAGAAGCGCTGACCATCTTACGGAGCTCACTCTTCTGACCCGATTGGAGGGTCACAGCATTTGCAAGGCGAATGTGGTTGTGGCTGATGGTTGTCGGGAGAGTGGGAATGGGTGGGTGATGTCTTGTCTCACATGCGGAGGCTATACTTGGTTGGGTGTGGTCTTTCTTGCGTCTCAGTGTCCAGGCCGCCTCCCGACTAAGGACCTCAGACAGCAGAGATCGAGGTTTGCCAAGGGACGTTTCCCCAGCTGAGCACGACAATACCGAGGCCGGACAGTCTTATGCCACCGGTCGCTCTCCCCCTCTGACCTCCTGGCTGTCATCCGTGCATCGTCAAAGCGGGGTCAGACTTCAGGGAGCGGAGCCAGATGCGTTCCTAGATAATGTTGGCGGCCTTTGGGTGGAGAAGTTGGATCCCGCCCAGCTCCTCAACCGATTCAGCCGGATTCCTGATTTTGGTGGTGGTTCAGGATGATCTGGAGATCGAGGCCTAAGCGTTTTTGTTGTTTGGGGCTGGTGGCATCGACACGTGCTTCCGCAGTGAACCGAACTGAAGTGGATGTCGGGTGGGGAGGGAGAGAGGGAGAAAGAGGATGGGAGGGAAAGGGGAGGGGACGTACAGTCGGGCCGCTGAAGAAGGAACCCTTTTCGTTGGGGAGGGGCTCAGTGCTCTTCACTTGTTGTACATTTCTCCTGGGGTGTTCCCTTCCTTTAACTTCTGGAGAAAAAGGGGCCTCGTTCCTTAGCTGGGGTTCCTAATGACAGCGTTTCGACTGCAGGCGGGTAGCTCGCCGGGCAGGCGGTGGACCAGTCGGCGTCGACGCGCGGCCGCGTCGTCGAGCTGCCCAACGTGGGCCTCGCCAGGGGGGGGGGAGGAGGCGGACAGAGGGAGGCGGGAAGGGCAGAGAGGAGGAGGAGGGGGAGGAGGAGGAGGAGGAGGAGGAGGAGGAGGAGGCGGAGGAGGAGGGGGGGGAGGGGGGGAGAGTTGCTCTCGCCTGATCGCTCCTTTCAGGCGAGGGAGTTGAACCTCTCGTGTCCGCCTCAGGCTGAGGTGCGGGAGGAGGAGGAGGCGGCGGAGGCGGAGGCCGAAGAGGAGGAAGACGAGAAGGAGTATGATCATCGTGATGGTGGTGATCGTCATAGTGAGGGTGGTGGTGAGGATGATGGTATCGGCGATAGTGGTGGGGATGATGATGCTGATCATGATGAGGAGGATGACGATGTTGCTGATGATTATGCTGCTGATGATGCTGATGCCAATGATGATGATGATGATGATGATCTTGATGCTGCTGATGATGCTGATACTGACGATGCTGATGATGATTCTGACGACGATGATTATGATGCTGCTGTTGATGGTGGTGGTGATGATGATTAGGATGTTGATGTTGTTGATGGTGGTAATGTGGTAATGATGATTATGATGCTGATGCTGATGATGCTGATGATGATGATACTGATACTGATACTGATACTGATACTGATACTGATACTGATACTGATACTGATACTGATACTGATACTGATACTGATACTGATGATGATGATGATGATGATGATGATGATGATGATGATGATGATGATGATGATGATGATGATGATGATGATGATGATGATGATGATGATGATGATGATGATGGATGATGATGTGATATGATGATGATGATGATGATGATGATGATGATGATGATGATGATGATGATGATGATGATGATGATGATGATGATGATGATGATGATGCTGATGATGATGATGATGATGATGATGATGATGATGATGATGATGATGATGATGATGATGATGATGATGATGATGAGTGTATTGTAATGGTGATGGTGATGGCAACGATGCCGTTGATGATTGATGATGTTGTTGGTGATGGTGGCGCTAGTGGCGATGGTGAAAGAGACGATAGGAGTGGAGGATGGTGGAGCGGGAGGCAGGAGGGAGTAGGGGGGGGGTGGGCGGCAGGAGGGAGAGTCGGAGAGATCGGGGATTGGCGGGGGGGCGGGAGCGGGAGGTGGGAGGGAGTGGGGGGAGCCGGACGGGGGCGCAGAGGAGGGATGGAGAGGGAGATGCTGGGTGTGGGAACGGGAATGGCATGGGGCGGGGGGCGGATGTGGAGGGCTCGGAGGCGAGCGGCAGGCGTGGGGGGGCCCTCTCCAGCGGCAGGGGTGGGCGGGCGCACGCAGTGCGCGCCCGCGCTCCCCGCGAGCCCTTGGCACGCGTCCACGCGCCACGGCCGCCCGCTCGCCGCCGAGCGGGGGCCCGACAGCCCACCCCGCCCGGCAGCAGGCGGACAGGCGCTGCACGCTGGTCGCTGGAAGGAGGTATCTTTGGGATCCCCAGAGCCCAGTCTGCTTCAAGCGCCTTCGTTACTTCCAGGAGTCGACCTGCTCTTGCTGCGCCCTGTTACGTATTCTCTGGGAGGGCCTGAGCCCATTCTGCTTTTTCGCCTTCCCACCTCAGGTCTTTACCTGCTTCTTCCGATCGACGTGCATCCTCGGCGGCGAGCCGGGGGGGGGGGAAGCGAGGCGGGGCCGGCCTGCGCGGAAGGCTCAGGAGTCAGGCGACCGCAGACACGGATCGAGGGGGCGTCGCGTCGGCGACGCCCCCTTGCCCAGTCAGGGCGCAGGAGTCGGGCGGTCGCGAGGGGTCCCGTGTCCATGGGAGATCGCGGATTTCCGCCGCCCAGCGAGGCGGCACCGGCGGCATTTTGGGGAGGGCACCTTAAGTCCCCGATCCATGGATTTGGCGACCGCGCGGCAAATCCATGGATCGGTAATCCAATTTTGCGCGCCCCCGGAGAAGTCTCCTGGCCTTCTGAGAAATATTCAGAGCCTTCCCGGAAGACACAGAAAAGCCTTCAGAAGATGCGAATGTTTCTGAGAATCCCCGCCGCCTTCTCAGAATGCCTTCTCCTTCTCACCCCCCCCCTCGCTCGCCGCCGATATCTGGTGCCCATCACCGATTTATCGGCTATGTATCTAAGGGGGGTAAGATGTCACTGTAATGATACGTTCCACTATTTCCAGTTTCTCTCACGCACGGTCAGAGACGAATGGCAGAGTACGAGTAGCCGAGAGCCGCTCGAACATCGGGAGACCTCAGACGCATCATGAGCCAATCGCATCATGACAGTACTGTCGTCCTTATATCGCCGATTCCAGGTCGATACTCCCTCCTCCTCCCGAGTCGACCCCGCCCCCGTCGTTCCACCTCGGTGTGGACGATCATCATCGAAGAAAAAGCGCTGTAAACATAAATTTGTAGCGCTCTGCGCGGATTTCTTGGATCCGCGTTGGGCCCCCCTGGCGGCGCCTCCGGCGCCCCCCCTGGCGCACTCCGCGCGCCAGGGAGGGAGGGTCCAGCGCAGATCCAAGAAGTCCGCGCGCAGCACCAGTTTATGTTTGTGGCGTTTTCGTCATCCTCTGTCTTGGGGCCCTCGAAGGGCCCAGAGGACCGTCAACAACGGCTCGAGAGGAAAAGGCTGCCCCCAGGAAGGGGGCAGACTCGGACGGGGCTGGGACGGGCAGGAGTCCCTTCCAGGGGCGTTCCGGAACGCTCTCGGAGCGGTCCTGGAGCGCTCCGAGGAGGCCGCGGCGCCCGAGGCACCCTCCAGAGCCGCGGGCTCTGGTCAGGAGGGGAAGCACCAGACGCGATGAGTCGTCGACTCCCAGGAACATAGATGGGAAAGGTATGGGGAGATGGGGGGGGGGGGAGGACGACCACCCAGAACAGATGGGAAAAGGGGTGGGGTATCCTGGGATTTGTGTGTGTGTGTTTAGTTGTGTGTCCTTGGGCCCCCTCGGAGCGTCTCGATCTGTCCCCGCCCGATGCTGGCCCCGTCCGGGCTGCGCGCCGCACGCCCTGGGGGGGCCCACGCCGCGAGGAGGGCACGGCGTCGGGGGGACCGTGGCCTAACATCAGAACGGCGCTGCGGAGCACGCCGTCACGCCTGCGAGCGAGAGAGGGAAAACGAACAGCACATTGGCAACGTCACAGTGGCCAATGGTTTGCACATAGATGTGTACCTATTTATAGATGTGTATATATATGTATATATAAATATACACACATCTGTACTGTTTGTGCTTGTGCATCTATTGCACTGGCCTCTCCCTTCGTCGGAGGGCGGCACCCGCCGGGCCAGCTGCCCCGATGCGGCGAGATGCGCCCTCTGCTGGCCGTGGCGGCAGCACTGGGGGAGAGGGTGGGGGGGGGCGGGGGGCGGGCGGGCACCCACGAGCCGGCCGCAGAGGGCCTCGTGCGAGGCGGCGGCGGCCCGCCGTGGCGTGGCTCTCGGCCTTCTTTTTTTTAGGGGGGGGGCGCCTGGGCCCCGGGCGAATCTCTTGGTGGGCCGGTTTTCCACCACCACCACAAGTTGGAGGGGGGAGGAGGAGGAAAAGAGAGGAGGACAGGGAGGAAAAGGAGGAGGAGAGGAGGAGAGGAGGAGGAACGAGGAGGAGGACGAGAGGAGGACCGAGGAGGAGGACGAGGAGTAGGAGGAGGAGGAGGAGGAGGAGGAGGAGGAGGAGGCCCTCCCCCCTCCAACTTGTGGTGTGGTGGTGGTGGAAATAATTTTCACGCTTCGCGTATCCCCACCAGCCCATCTCAAAACAGCAACTCTTGCGAAGCATGCCGACAGTCGTGTTTTTCAGGCGTGTTTCCGCCTGGCCCCGCATATCTCCCCTGTTCCTCCTTCCTCCCGCCTCCTTGTACATCCTCCTTGTGAGGGGAGCGGGAGAAGGACGAGGCGGAGGAGGAGGGAGAGAAAGCGCTCCTCGTGATTTGAGTCGTTTGGGGTTTCTCGTCCTGGTGTGAGTCGTTCGGGCCCTTCTTCCTGGTGTGAGTCGTTCGGGCTCTTCGTGGTGTGAGTCGTTCGGGCTCTTCGTCCTGGTGTGAGTCGTTCGGGCTTCTCGTGGTGTGAGTTGTTCGGGCCCCTCGTCCTGGTGTGAGTCGTTCGGGCCCCTCCTCCTGGTGTGACTCGTTCGGGCTCCTCGTGGTGTGAGTCGTTCGGGGCCCTCGTCGTGGTGTGAGTCGTTCGGGCTCCTCGTGGTGTGAGTCGTTCGGGCGCCTCGTCCTGGTGTGAGTCGTTCGGGCCCCTCCTTCTGGTGTGAGTAGTTCGGGCTCTTCGTGGTGTGAGTCGTTCGGGCCCCTCGTCCTGGTGTGAGTCGTTCGGGCTCCTCGTGGCGTGAGGCGTTCGGGCACCTCGTCCCCCTTTGGGGCGTCTTGGGGGCCTCTTGGCGGCCCCAGGGGCTTCTAGGAGCGTCTTGGGTGCCTTGGGGGAGCCTCGTCGGGCCTCTGGGGAGCCTCTTGGAGGCCGTTTGGGGCGTCTTGGGGGCCTCTTCGCGGCCCCAGGGGCTTCCAGGAGCGTCTTGGGTGCCTCGGGGGAGCCTCTTGGGGCCTCTTGGGGGCCTCTTGGGGGCATCTTGGGGGCCTCTTGGAGGCCTCTGGGGGGCCTCCTGGGGACCTCTTGGGGCCATCTTGGGGCCTCTTGGTGCCTCCTGGGCGCTTCTTGGGGCCATCTGGGAGGGAATCGATCACAGAAGAGGGGAGCTTTAATGAGCGCTGCCCCCTCAAAAGGGCAAAATGATGCCAAAACCTTAGTAAAATCAATGGTTTTGTCTTGAAAGAAGAGGTGAGCTTTAAGGAGCGCTGCCCCCTCGGAAGGCCAAAATGGGGCCAAAACCTTAGTAAAATCAATGTTTTTGGCTTCAAAGAAGAGGAGAGGGTTTTTTTTCTGCCTCCCCCCGTCGGGGCCAGAATCCTCGTGAGGGTCGTCGTTTTTTACCTAACAGCGAAGACTGATAGGTTTCTAATGGGCTAAAAAGAGAGCAGCACATTACTCTACAGGGGGGTCTGGGCAGCCGTTGGGGACGAGTTGGGGTTTGCCGGCCGGGATCGTTTTTCGCATGCAGTCACACACTTCGTGCTCTTCGACCTCCCAGAACTCCATTCCCGATCCACATTCTGAATGCCCGGAGCCAACTGTAGGCCACTTCGTGCTCTTCGACTTCCCAGAACTCCATTCCCGGGCCACATTTTGGATGCCCGGAGCCAACTGTAGGCCACTTCGTGCTCTTGGACTTCCCCGAACTCCATTCCCGGGCCACATTTTGAATGCCCGGAGCCAACTGTAGGCCACTTCGTGGTCTTCGAGTTCCCCGAACTCCATTCCTCTGGGCCACTTTTTGGATGCCCGGAGCCAACTGTAGGCCACTTCCGTGGTCTTCAGGAGGGGGAGGGGGGGGGGGGGGAGTTCCCAGAACTCCATTCCCATCCCACACCAGATTTTTGTTGGATGCCTGAGGCCAACTGTAGGCCACTTCGTGTCTTCGATTCCCCAGACTTGCCTGGGCATGAATTTTGACTGCCCGTAGCTAACTGTAGACATTCCCGTGCCACATTTTGGATGGCCCGGAGCCACTGTAGGCCACTTCCGTGGTCCTTCGAGTTCCAGAACTCCATTCCTGGGCATGAATTGAATGCCCGTAGCCACTGTAGGCAACTTCGTGTTTTGCTTCGAGTCTCCCAAAACTACACTCCCCGGGCCACATTTGATTCTGAGGCCAGGCTGAGGCTAGAGGCCGGATGAGCTGAGGCTGAGGCGCTGAGCTACGCGTGTGTCATGTACTCGCCGTGCCACTGCGACTGTCATCGCGAATGCGACTACGACTGCGAGAACAGCACAATTCTACAACTGGATTCTCATCTGAATCTTAAGGGGAATGCTTCCAGATATGCTCCTACACATCGCTGTTAGGTTGCTTTGCCGGGATAATTAGCCCTCCCAGGAGTCGAAAAAGACCCCTCCGGCCACCCGCGAAAGGACCTCTCCAGGTCCAGGGGGAGGGGGTAGGGGGAGGGGTAAACCCCTCCCCGAAGGGGAAGAAGGGGGGTTGAGAACAGAGAGAGCCCCCTAAACCACTCACGCCCAAAGGGCTGGTGGGATTGTAGAGGTAGAAGTAGTAGTAGTGTGAGTCGTTCGGGGCCCGCGTCGTGGTGTGAGTCGTTCGGGCTCCTCGTGGTGTGAGTCGTTCGGGTGCCTCGTCCTGGTGTGAGTCGTTCGGGCCCCTCCTTGTGGTGTGAGTCGTTCGGACTCTTCGTGGTGTGAGTCGTTCGGGCCCCTCGTCCTGGTGTGAGTCGTTCGGGCTCCTCGTGGGGCCTCTTGGGGGCCTCTTGGAGCCTCTTGGGGCCTATTGGGGGCCTCTTGGGGGCCTCTTGGGGGCCTCTTGGGGGCCTCTTGGGGCCTCTTGGGGCCTCTTGGGGGCCTCTTGGGGGCCTCTTGGGGGCCTCTTGGGGCCGCTTGGGGGCCTCTGGGGGGTCTCTTGGAGGCCTCTTGGGAGCCTCCTGGGGGCCTCTTGGGGCCATCTTGGGGCCTCTTGCGACCTCCTCAGAAGCGCAAAGAAGAGCTACCCCCTGAGAAGGACAACGTGAGGCCCAAACCTTCGTAAAATCAATGATTTTGCTATGAAGGACGATGAGCGCTGCCCCCTCAGAAGTCCAAAATGGGGCCAACACCACAGTAAAATCAATGTTTTTGGCTTCACAGAAGAGGAGAGGGACTTATCTCCGTCCCCCCGTCGGGGCCAGAATCCTCGTGAGGGTCGTCGTTTTCTAGCCTTCCCAGGAGTCGAAATTGACCCCCCTGACGACCTGCCGGACCCCCTCTCCAGGCCCAGGGGGAGGGGGTAGGGGGAGGGGTAAACCCCTCCCCAAGGGGAAGAAGGGGGGTTGAGGACAGAGAGAGCTCGCTAAACCACTCACGCCCAAAGGGCTGGTGGGATTTTGAATGTGGGCCGTACCATCCCAGCCACGCCAGTATTGACACTCTCCCTCACCGTTGTCACATGATAGTATGCGCGCACATTCGTCTTTGCAAATCACAGGTGTTCAATCATGCTTCGCCCAAAAATCAACGCGTGCGGCGTCTTCGTGGGCATACTGGAATTCTTCAAACAGCTTAGGTTAAGACCAGAGCTCCCGAACACACATAAAACAAGCAGCGTTGTTTCAGCATGAGCTGTGGAAAAGATATATGCGCGCGGGCGCGCGCTTGCGAAGTCTGGCATCAAGTTGGATCACGCCGGCCTTTCGCGCGCGCGTCGGAACCACGAAAGCATACCATGAGGGCCGCTCGCCCGCGTCGGCCGCGCGCGCATGTCGAAATCTTTCCAACACCTTCATCGCCGGAACGTTGACAACATCATCGTTATCGAGCGTGGCTACCGTCGGTGCCGTCAGTGGCCTTGCCGTCGCCATCCTTGTCATCGTCACCATCATCGCTACTATCTCCATCGTGTGCCGAGCCCGCCCGATTCACCGGCTCGCAGTGAAGTGCCCGCGCGTCAGCGCGGCTTCGAGACGCGTTGGGAAGTCCTTGGCGGTCAGCGCCACCGCGGCCGCGTCCGTGCTCTGCGCGCGAGCCTGCGCGCGTTTGGCGGCATCATCGATGCGCCAGCCAGCGCCAAGCAGTCGTCTCAATCGCCACCGCGGGTGTGTGTGTGGGGTGGTCGCGCGAGCAGTGGAGTTGACAGCTTCAGGCTCTGCAAGGATACTTAGTTGCACCACATAGAATTCGCCATATAGACATACTGTACCACGTAGCTTGAGCCATATATTTCCCTTCCTAAGAGGTCCTGGCATACGACCACCCCGTCCCCAGGAATTCGCGCCACCCCCTGAGATGTTCTCATTTACATACCATACCGCACCTAGGGGGGGCCGTGATCGGCCCATTGCCCATTCTTGTCCAATTTCACGATGCGCGCGCACCCGGCCATAAAAACTCATACGTGTCCAACAGCTCTTAGTTCTTAGCAACACAGGGGACGAAGTCGAGACGCGCGCTTTGTCGCGCTCGCATGCTGGAATAGTTCAAAGCCTTAGGTGGCGTACGGATGTCAATCGCGACGTCCCTACTAACTTAAAAACAATGGGTTTGCAATGCAGGCTTTCAAACCAAATGGGCGCGTGTTTGCGAATTCGTATTGGAAACATAGGTTTTTTTCAATCATCCAATGAGACCACCCAGGCCTCTCGCGCGCGCGTGTCGAAATCAGTCGAGCGATTGTGCGCGCTTGCAGGGGGCGCGGTCACTGTCAAATAGTACCATGCGGGCCATTCGCCTGCGTCGGCCGCGTGCGCGTGGCGAAATCCTCTCAGGACCTTAATCACCGACGCGTGGACACCATCATCGTTATCGTCGCCACCAATATCGTTATCATCATGTTTGCCGTTGCCGGTCGGCATCACCATGATTCCGCGCCCGTTAAGGTCACCGACTCACAGTGAGGTGCCCGCGCGCCAGCGCAGCCTGCGAGACTCGCTGGGGGCCCCCAGCGGTCAACGCCACCGCGGCCGTGCCGATCGCGCCAGATTAAATGGCCATCATGCGCGCGAGCTTGTTCGCGCTAGGCCGGCCGCAGCGCTGCGACAGCCAGCGCCGACAATTGCCGCCGCATGGGTTTTGCAATCCAAGTCGCGGGAAAGTGGGTGGGATGGTTGCGCGGGCAATGGAGTTGACGACGTCAAATTCGGCAGGGTGAATTGTACCATATGGGTTGCTCCACGCAGGTTGCACCACAAAAAGTTGCACTGGTCGGGTTGTAACACAGTGGTTGTACTTCGTAGATTGCACCACGCATATTGCAGATCATGGGTTTGCACACCATATATGGGACAATTTATAGTGCACCACACTGATAGCACCACAGATCACACCACGCGGCACACTGCACAGTGCGCGCCATACGTTGCACATCACATACTGCTATAAATACATAGTTTGGGGTCCACGATGGCGTCCTTCTCCTATAAGCCGCTTCCATTCCCCAGTTTCCGCCCACGTCTTGTCGAAGGTGTCGCATTTCTCTGTGCTTTTCTCCTTCGTACCTTGTCTGTCGCTCTGCTGTTCCTCGCCCGTTCCACACCACATCACCCACACCTTCTGTCGCCCGCTTCCCATATGTCATAGTTCCCCTTTCCATCCCCGCCTCGTTTCGCCTCCCCGCCTTCTCTCCCCCCTTTCTGCTTGTTCGTTTTACGATCCTCATACTGTTGTGTTTTTCTCTGTTTCCCCCTTGTTCTCCACCCTAGAAGCCATCCCACCGATAACCTTGAATATTGGATTCACGGGTGTTGATTGGCATGTTTGCATAAGGAATGATAGATATTTGTGGCGAGGATAGGGGGGAGAAGGACGAGGAGGATGGAGAGGATGATGTTGATGGGGAAGAGGAGGAGGAGGAAAGGAAGAGGAGGAGGAGAGGAGGAGGAGGAGGAGGCGGAAGGGGAGACCCGAATCCTCGGGGCGACGCCCTCGTGGGCTCCCTTTGATATGTTTTTTTGGACGCCTTGCGGCCATCTTGAGGCGCACAATGTAGAGGCTTTCCAGAATTTGACAAATCATACCACCACTTGAAACCATCCTGCCATTGATGGCGTTGCCTAGAATACGCAGCCAGTTAATACATTGGCTCATCCTCAGGCAAGTTGGCCGCACCATCCCGAGTGCAACAGCCCGACGCGGTCAAACGTGACATGCCATCAGACGTGGCAGGCGGGGGGGTTGCACAGTGGCGAGTCGGCGTGCAAACAGCACCCAGCTCAGCCGATGGCGCGGGCGAAGCCCGAAGGCATGCAGGGGGAGGACCGAGACGCGCGAGCGGAGGAGGTGGCGGACAGGTGCGATGGGGTCTCGAGGGGGAGGGCCAGCCGACAAAGTCCCGCCAGAGCCTGGCGAAGACCAAGGGGGCACAAGAAAGAGCAGGGACTGGTGGCGGCAACCAGCCCGCAGCCAGCAACGACACGCCCAGCAGGCGAGAGAGTGCGAGGCAGTGTTGCAACCTGGCACCCGCCTTGCACCCAGGCGAGCATGGTCCCTGGAAGTGCATCGCTTGGTCGACCAAGCCGACAGCGCCGTGCCGCCAAAGAGTACAACGACAAGGGGCCCAGGCCTTGTGGGAATCCCCTGGCAGGGTCAGGCGTGTGAGCAGGATTGCAAAGCGCCATGCCAACGCCCTGTATAGGCGTGGTGGGAGAGAGAAAAGCTTGTTGACACGGAGCGTCCAGGCGGGCCGCGTGAGCAAAGCGGGTCGATTCCTTGGCCTGGAGAGTTTGCTTGTTTCTCTTCGGTGAAGTTTTTTTTGTTTGTTATTGGGGTGGGGCGGTTCCCCCGCAGGCATGCTTCGGTGTTGACAGGCATGCTTTGGTGTTCACGAGCATGCGGTGGCGCTTCAGGCCCGACCTCTCCCCCACTTCCTCCCCCCCGTAACTCTTCGGCTGCACGTAAGGAGTGTCCCTAGACTCGAATGACCTTTGGTGATAGGATTTTGGGGCGCCCGAGGGTGCCCATTAGCGCCGGCGGGACGCGCCTCGAAAGATCATTAGCGCCGGCGGGTAACCGCGGAGTCCTGACAATTCGAGTCGACCGCCCCGAATGGCACCCCGAAGGCGCTGCGAACGCAAACGCTGCCGGGGGCCATCACGATGTGGTTTGGCACTGAGTGGCCGCGTCGCGATGATGTCTGATCAGGTCCGACGTCATCGCCAAAACCGCCCCCCCTGGTGGGCCAGAATGTGTTGGAATATTGCTGGTTCGGACAGATATCTAAATATTCAAAGGCATTCAGGTCGGACGATTTGGAATTTGGGTTGGGCTTGGGATCGTTCTTGGGGCGGAAAACGCGCCGCCTGGTCGACAGGCCCCCCCCTCGAGAAACCAACGCGCGCTCTAGGATGCCCCGCGTATACGTTGCGGTCCAAGGGCGACTCACTCCGTCGCACTCGCACCCGTGGCCGCTGGTACACATTGGTTTACTGGGCGGCGCCTATGTGCGTCTGCAGGTGAATGCTGAGCATTTTGTTCAGTGCATGTGCACCTGCACGCTTGTTGTGCAATTAGCTTTGTGTCGCCTGCCCCGGACATCGCCTCTCGCCGCTGGGCCAGACCGTCGTCGCGCGGCCGCCGACCACAAAAAACTATATGTTGCGGTCGATTGCGAGGGCCCATGCGCGCTCAGATGCCAGCGCAACCCCAAGCTGCGGGCGCCGACGCGAGGTCGAGCTCAACCCCAAAGGCCCAAAGGTCACTCCTACGAAGGGTCACTCGCACGTGTAGCCGATCAACGGACGTTACGGGGGGGAATAAAAACAATCTCGTGGCGACTGCCGACCGCAGCCGCCGACGCTCTGGACGCATTGGCACGAGCGGACCCGGTGGGAGACGTTAGGACGTAGAAGGAGAAGGTCGGGGCGACCGTTGCGGGTGGTTCACACGACCAATCTTGGCCCCCAATTGTGTACCCATTGGAGCGGCGGAAGGCCTGCGGGGATCGGCTTGAGGCTGGCGGGGTTAGGGCCCACTGAGTACACACATTGTGTTTTCACTGGCTTGCCTTCTCGGGTGCCTCACTCAGTAGGAGGCTCTGGCCAGCCTGGAGGTATCTTGGGATCAGCCTGAGGCCCCTGGGGGCTCTCCTGCAGGCCATCTTATGCCAACCACGTGGCATATAATATGCCATCGCGAATGATAGCTATCTTGGTATGTACTCAGCCATCCGAGGGCCATCAAGTGTCATCGAGGCCAAATCAGTCTTCTGATGGATGATCTCGGGAGTGGGGTGGGATTGGAACTTCACCGCGTTCGCCCCCCCGCCTCGAACGGGAGTTTGACTTCTGGGGGAGAAGCAAGGGAAGGGGAGCATCCAAATGTACCACGCGTTTTGCGACCCCAAGAACGCGGAGTCGGTGGATAAGGGTCGACATGGTATCATTTGACCGCTGCGCCGAGTCAACCAGCAATTGCTTCGCATTGGCCAGTCAGAGCCCAAGCTTGACGCAGTCCCCCTCTATGTGCCCTCACCTCTCTCCCCTTCACCCCTTTCCCGGAAATCACCCCGCACCCCTCCATGGTCCTTCCTTGCCCGTCCCGCGTCTTCCGTCTCGTCGAGCCCTCCGTAGGATGGGCTCGCCCAACCAGTACGCGGAGAAGTTGTTGCAGTCTCTCATTGGTGGGGGGCATGTAGACAGGGTAGATTTGCATTCTCCAGACGGTACCCATATCCGCTGCTTCGGAGTCGTGCCCTGGGACCTCGAGGAGTGTGGATACAACAGCCCCCGCAGTTGCGGATAAGAGTGAGAGGGCGGGGAGTGTGGGCAGTCTGCGTGATTCGGGAGCAAATTTGAAAAACAAACTCAACAATTAGAACACCTAATGAGAAAACCGATGTTTTACATGACACAAAAAGCCCAGCGCAGGCGCAGATGTTTCGTCAAAGCAGTGCGGGCGGGTCGCTGGTGGGTCGCGGAAGGGTCCCGTGTAGTCGCCGGCGGGTCGTGGGGCGGGTTGTGGGTGATGACAACCAGAACGATAATATCGGCAATCCACACCGCGGACCCACGCTACTCAACGTACCCAGGGACCATATAAAAGCCGCACGGCCACGTCGCTCTGATAAGTATGTGCCCTCACTGGAGGGCTGGAAAACATCCACGTCCACACCCCAGGGACATGAGGTGCGATTCCAGTGGTTGCGAAGTTGGATGCATCCTGGCGGTACAGGACGGCTCGTGGAGGGCGAGGGTCGCCTACTACGAACCAGCTGTCATGCTCCACTGGGTCTGCAGGTCCAGAATTTGAAGTTTCCGGGTCCGAGATATGATAGCAACCAGGCTAACCGCCTTGCCTCAGGCTCGAATTATGGATCACAGAGGTTATGTTATCAGTCTGGCGTCTCGGCATTCGAGTTTTCGGCCTCAGTTTTTCGAGCGTAGTGATCCTCTGGGCGTGTGCTCCTTTTCTTCGTGTGCGCAGCAGGATTTACACACGCGTGTGGATGTACAGACGCGTGCGTGCACCACTTCACGTGCGTATTCACAAGCACGTGCGCAGACGCATCTGCATCCTCATGTGTGCGGCGCACACGATGCAAGGGCAGGTGCGTGGACGTGCTTCCGTGAGTAAGCGCGCAGCATATGGTGTTGCCAAGCTCGGCAAGGCTTCTTTCTCACGCTCTTCCGCGGCGTCTTGCCTGATCTGCGCGTGCGCCTGGGCGTTGCGTCCAGCGTGCGGGTGCGCGCGACCACTCCCTACTCTCCTTCCTTCTCCGCCCACTCCCCCTCTTCATTCCACCCCCCCTCCTCGTCCTCGCGCCCTTCCTCTCGTCCGCCCCCCCTCTGCCGCCGGGGAGGAAGGGGCGGGAGGCTCCCTTCCCCAGCGGAGCTCGTACGTCCGCGTGGAGCCCCTGCCCCGCGCGCGCCTGGAGGCAGGGCGAGGCTGAGACGAGGAGGCCTCAGACGTCGACGGTGCGCATCTTCAATCCTAGCATTTTCAATTCGGCCTCCTGGGCCCGTTTCTGGGCCCTAGGCTATCAACAGCAGACGCTGGGCGAACAAACAGCCAGGGGAAGGGGTCGGGTCCGCGGGGGCCGAGCTGGAAAAACGCGTCGTCGGACGTCCGGGGGTGGTTATCGACCCGCCGGGAGAGAAGGCTCTGGGGTCAGTGCCCCAGACGCGTCGCCCGTGGCGGAGGGCCGGGCCTGAGGCCAGGTTCGGGCCTGCTTGGCGTCGTCGTCGTCGTCGTCGTTGAGATTGTTTGATCGCCACCTCCAGGATCCTTCCCAGCGGCAGACGGTGATGTTCTGAATTCTTTCCCCTGGTGTTTTTCTTTTGATCGCCATCCTGCAGCCGATTACCTGCGCGGAGCCCCTCGCAAGGAGCTCACCAGCGTGATAGTGATGGCCCTCCTCGTCTTCGAGAAGGCGGAGGTGCCCTACGACTGCGACTTCGTGGTGCTGGTTCGCCTCCTACCCCCCTTTTCGGCCGCGCTGCTGGCCCTCTGCCCCTCCGCTGGGCTAGAAAACGAGGAGGGAAGGAGGGAGGGAGGGACAGAGGAGGAGAAAGGACGGAGGATCGACAAGAACCGAATGAGGTCCGCGGGAGACGGTTCCTGAGCGTGTTCTTTTCCGTTTTCGGGCTCCCGAGGCCCTCCCCGGGCCCCAGGGCCGTCAAAGAACGACTCAGGATGGAAAGTTGGCCCTGGGGAAAGCCCCCGAGGTTCCCGTTTCCATCGGGGGAAGGGGGAGGGGGTGGGAGTGAGGGAGTTACGGAGTTAAGGATATTGCGGCTTTGTGGGTTACGAGCAGGGCTCACATCGATCTTGCCGCACGTTTGGCCTGATCAGCTTCACTGTAAATTTTACGCCACACTCCAGACCAATATTCATGTTGGAATAGTTACGATGTCCCTCGGCTCTGCCAGGGCACACTTTCCTGAGCTTGGCCAACTGTTGGGCCGGGAAGTTTCCACATGTGCCAGAGCCAAATCCCCAGCCCACGCCTGCTAAGTTATGAATGGCATCGGTATTCATGCGACCACCTAAATTGGAACAACAAATCAAAGGCGGGGGTCTTTGTCCCATCACATAACTTGTCCTTAAAATTGACCAGCTCAATGTGTTGGCTCGCAAACGGCTAGCGCACGAAATATAATTATGATTTTCAGGTTAGGGCTCTGCTGCAAGACATAGAACAAGGAAACAAGC
>CAUYUJ010002627.1:0-12500 GCA_963575745.1 Prorocentrum cordatum
GAGACCTCGGTGGCCTCTCGCCCTGGGGGTCGGGGCGGCGCGCGGACGGCGCGGCCGCGCCCGCGGCGGCGGCGGCGGGGCCGCCGCTCCTTCGCCGAGAGCGAGGGCGGCCGACTGGCCTCCAAGTAGTTACAGAGTCACAAAGCCTCCTCCTCCTCCTCCTCCTCCTCCTTCTCCTCCTCTTCAACTCCGAAGGGAGGGCGTCCCCCGCCTCCTCTCGCAGTGAAAAACTCAGGGGCAAGGTTTTTTCGCCGTTTGCGGCCTCTTGGGGCCCTTCCCGGGCCTCAGGACTATCAACAGAACGACCTGGGATGCAAACGCGGTCCTAAGGGAGAAGGTTCAGACCTCTTGAAGTCCCGGGGCAAAGCTCGGGTGTTCTCACGACTCGGAAAACTGAAACACGACAAGAGAAACTGAAACACGACAAGGCACGGCTTATTCACGACAAGCATTTTCGGCGCCATTTTCGCCGCCCACTTTCGGCGCCCACTTTCGGCGCCCACTTTCGGCGCCCACTTTCGGCGCCCACTTTCGGCGCCCACTCACGGCGCCCTTTTTTGGCGCCCACTTTCGGCGCCCACTTTCGCCGCCCACTTTCGGCGCCCACTTTCGGCGCCCACTTTCGGCGCCCACTTTCGCCGCCCATTTTTGGCGCCCACTTTCGGCGCCGACTTTCGCGAAAGTGGGCGGCGAAAGTGGGCGCCGAAAGTTTCAAGTGAAAGTGGGCGGCGAAAGTGGGCGCCGAAAGTGGGCGCCGAAACTGGGCGCCGAAAGTGGGCGCCGAAAGTGGGCGGCGAAAGTGGGCGCCGAAAGTGTGCGCCGAAAGTGGGCGCCGAAAGTGGGCGGGGAAAGTGGGCGCCGAAAGTGGGCGGCGAAAGTGGGCGCCGAAAGTGGGCGCCGAAAGTGGGCGGCGAAAGTGGGCGGCGAAAGTGGGCGCCGAAAGTGGGCGGCGAAAGTGGGCGGCGAAAGTGGGCGCCGAAAGTGGGCGGCGAAAGTGGGCGGCGAAAGTGGGCGGCGAAAGTGGGCGGCGAAAGTGGGCGGCGAAAGTGGGCGCCGAAAGTGGGCGCCGAAAGTGGGCGCCGAAAGTGGGCGCCGAAAGTGGGCGCCGAAAGTGGCGGCGAAAGTGGGGGGGGGGGGGCCCCGGGGGGGGCCGAACCAAAAAACAAGGGGGGGGTGGGGGTGGGTTTTTTTGGCGCGAAGTTGCGCTCAAAAGTGGGCGCCAAAAAGGTTGGCGCCGAAAGTGGGCGCCGAAATGGGCGCCGAATAGTGGGCGCCGAAAGGTGGGCGCCGAAAGTGGGCGGCCGAAATTGGCGGCGAAGTGGGCGGCGAAAGTGGGCGGGCGAAAGTGGAGCGGCGAAAGTGGGCGCCGAAAGTGGGCGGCGAAAGTGGGCGCCGAAAGTGGGCGGCGAAAGTGGGCGCCGAAAGTGGGCGGCGAAAGTGGGCGCCGTGAGTGGGCGCCGAAAGTGGGCGGCGAAAGTGGGCGCCGAACGTGGGCTTGCTTGTCGTGAATATGTCTCTTCCTTGTCGTGAAGGTGCTTGTCGCGACACCATCCTGGCCATTCCCGGGGCTGACTATCTGAGTGAGTGGGGTGCAGGGGGAATGCTGAGGGACAACGTTAGATGAACGTAGGCTCAGGGAGGGATACATGGACCCCAAATCGCCGAATCATCGCCGATATGGGCCCGACAGCCCTCCCCGCCAAGGACCGTGCGGTTCCGATATCGGAAGCCCATCGCCGATTTATCGACGATGGATCGCCGATCCCAGGTCGATGTTCCTTCCCTTGATGAGTTAGGTTCCCCTAACGTTGCCCCTCGGAGAGGAAAGGGAATGAAGTTGCAGCACACCCGTCTTTCACTCTCACTTTTCCGCGCTCTCATGCTTCCTGGCTGCCTCTTCTCGGGGTTGCGTAAATGCCGTCGCGCCCACGCAGCCATGGCCTCTGCCTGGGTGTGCCAGAATCGTGCGACAGGTATTCTTCTGCACCCCAACACTCCTGCGATCAGTGCGGAGACGGGCGATGGTCGAGCGAACTGCCTTCGGACTTACCCGGCGCCCCCGCTTGCTCTGGCAACAGTAAATATGTTTGACGAGGCGAGCGAGCCTGCCGCCAGGAGGCACGTGCGCGGCCCCCCCCCCCCCCCCCCCCCCCCCCCCCCGCAGCAGTTTCTTCGTCCTCGGGCCCTCAGCAGTTTCTTGCATCATCCATCTTGGTGGGCCACAGTATCTCGGCCCCGGTGGCCACCAGCCCACCCCCGCAGGTGGGGATAGGCCCCACGCGAGCCAGAGGGAACAGCACATGTCCCCATCTCGGGGGCCAAGTGTGCCAGTGGGGCCACGGCCGTATCAGTGGAGGTACAGTTGGCGAAACGATGCTCGAGCAGTGGGTCGCCAGCGATGCTTCCGAGAGGAGAGAAGGACCCCCCCCCGACCTCCCGCCAGCGAGCCCCGCCAGGAGGAGCCGCGCGAGCGCGTGCTGGAGACCTTCGACCTGGAGGGCGTGGCGCGGCACGTGGCCGAGCACGGCTGCAGACGGATCGTCGTGATGCGGGCGGGTCCGACCTGGGCCAGGCGCACTGTGTAGCTCGTGCCCCGCTCGATGTTCCTCAAACCCCGATCGCCGATCGATCTTCGGTCATCCCCCCCCCCCCTCCCCCCTCCTCCTTCTCCTTCTCCTCCTCCTCCTCCTCCTGCTGCTGCTCCTCCTCCTCCTCCTCCTCCTCCTCCTCCTCCTCCTCGCTCCTTAAGCCCCTGCGGCAGAGGAGCGCCGCCCCGCCCAGGGCGCGGCGGCCGCGCGCGCTGCGATTGTGCGGGTTCCACGAGTTCAGGGTATTGAATTTCTTCCTCTGCTTACTTCCGCGTACCTCGCAGGGGCATCGCGGAGTGAACCAAGTTCGTGGTTTCATCGTCGCTTGATGTCATGGCGCTACGGGTCCACCGTGGACCTAGCGCCCTGGAGGCAGACGGCAGCGCAGGCTCAGGCCAGGAGGCAGACCTGGCAGGCTGCTGCTGGCCACGTCGTGATTATCGAGCGGGTGGTGGCGGCGGCGGTGACGGCGGCGGTCACTGCAGCCATCCCCGCGAAGGCGCGCCCTGCGCGGCAGGCGCCGGAGCCGTCAGCGGCCCCCCCGAGGCCCTCGCAGGCCCCGTCGCGGCAGCTGGCGATCGAGGGCGGTGTGGCGTCGGCGGCGGCGGAGGAGCCCCCACCGCTGCGCCGCCTGCGCAGGTGGGACAGGCCGACAGCCGCGACGGCGGCGGCGCCGAAAACGCCCCCCAGGCGACCCGGGGCTCGGGCGCAGGCGACGAACCCGCCCCCGGGAGACTTGCGGCCGCTGGAGGAGCCTTGCCCCGCGGCCCCACCGCAGGGCTGGGTGGGGGCAAACAGCGCCTCCAGCCTGAGGGAGTGCAAGGCGGCGCCGAGGGCTGCCAGGCTGCGCTCCAGGTCGCGCCGTCGGCGCATGAGGTGCAGCAGCAGCAGCAGCAGCAGCAGCTCGCCGCCGCAGGAGGTCAACTCCTGGCCGAGAGCGGCGAGCAGTTCGACCAGGCCTACGTGTCCTTCGGCGGCCCGAGCGGCGTCGTGAGCGGCGGCCAGTTCTACTACGAGGACCAGGCCTGCGCTTCCTTCGGCGGCCCGTGCGACGCCGAGATCGACGGCCAGTTCAACTACAAGGAGGCGGTTCCTATCGAGACGCGGTTCCTTCAACTACAATCGAAGGAGGCGGCGCTGCAGGTGCAGTTCGCCGCCGAGGCGGGGTCGGGGGGGGGGGCCAGTGGGATTCTGGCCCACGAAGTCGCGGGCCCCCCCCCGCGGCCAGGGCTCGGCCTTCGTGTCCTTCGGCGGCCCGTGCGACGTCGACACCGACGGCCAGTTCTACCACGAGGAGGCGGTGCTGCAGGAGCAGGCCGCCGACAAGCAGGGCATCGCGTTCCTCGGCGGCCAGGGCGACGTCGATGGCGATGGCCAGATCAACTACAAGGAGGCGGTGTTGCACGAGCGGCTCGCCGCCCAGGGCATTCCCGTCTATAGGCTGGACGCTGACGAGATGGAGGATGCGGACATGCAGCTCTCGCTCGGCGCGGAGACGAAGTTCGGCGACTTCCCCGCGATCCCGAGCTTCCCGACCTTTGCGGAGGCGCCCAAGGCGGAGACCAATTGGGAGGGCGTCCTGAAGGCCAACGCCGCCGTGTTCCTCAAGGAACGGCAGATCCAGGCGGCCAGGCGTCTCGGACAGGAGCGCGTCTTCGAGAAGCTGGTCGGCTTCGACTCGGTGGACGCCTACCTCGAGAAGCCCGCTGGCCCGCAGCGCGCCTGGCTGGCCCACCAAGCGCTTGTCTGCGTCGAACTGGTGGCGCTGGTCGAGACCTTCGGCGAGGAGTTCGTCGCTGACCTCACTGGTGACCTTCACGGCGAAAGTGGCGCGGCAAGTTCAACAGGCCCGACGGGCTCGAGGTGAACTTGAACTGACAGGTTGGGGGGGGAGGAGTGCTCCAAGCAGGCCGTGGCCTCTTGGGCTCTGTCCGCCGCCCCCTTTGCTCCCCCTCGTGCTGCGGTGGCCTCGGGTGGCCCCGCTCGGGGGGCTTGGCCACGCTTGGGGTGTTCCTCCTCCTTCGCGCGCCACTTCTGACTCTGTTTTCATTCGCCCGCGCGCGGGCGAGCGCGGCAGGAGACTGTCCGCGAGGTCGTCTCATCGTCTCATCGCCTCCTCGCTCCTTCTCGCTCCTCCTCCTCCTGTTCCTCGCTCCTCCTCCTCCCCCTCCTCCTCCTCCTCCTGAGCCAGGTGCGCTCTGGGTCATTTACATCGCCGCCCACCAAACCACCCCAACCAAACCCGATGGCCCCGATCTGCCCCCCATTTCCAGTGGGGGGTGTGTCTGGGAGCATGGAAACACCACTTCTTCCTCCTTTTCCTTCTTCTTCTTCTTCTTCTTCTCCTCCTCCTCCTCCGCCTCCTCCTCCGCCTCCTCCTCCTGCGTCCCTCCTTGTCAGGGGCCAGTCCCAGTTTGGACCCGCCCCTGGTGTGCGGCGCGGGCATTTCGACTTCGGCAGGAGCGCCCCCTCCGCCTCTCGCGCCGAATCGTCGGGGACGCCCGCCGGACGATGCGCTGCACGTCGCCAGACGATTGGGATTCAGCGCAGTCAACGATTTCGGATAACCGAAGAACATTCAGTGGCATGGCGCAGGATTTCTCGGAGACCCGCGCGGGTTTCTTGGATCGGCGCTGGGCAACGCGTTGGCTGTCCTCTGTTTTATGTCGGGCCTGCCCCCCTACAGAGGGTTTTCGCTGACAAATTTTAATCACCCCAAACATACCCCCCAATTGCCCAAACATGCTAAAACAAATAGTCTCCCGACGATGCTTTGATTATTTTTGAATATTTTTGGGGTATTTCTTAGTTGTTGTCGAAAATCTCCCTGTAGGGGGACAGGCCCGACATGACCTTTGTCCTCTGTTGCCCTCAAGCGCGCGTGGCTGTGGTGACGGGGTGGTCCAGCGTGGACGGGCCCACGTGCCTTGGTTTGGACGTCGAGCCAGATACTCTTCTGACCTTTGGATCTGTGTTTTGTTCAAGTACTTTTATGTCGGGCCTGTCCCCCATAAGGGGGATCTTCGACGAAAAATAAAGAAGACCCCAAACATAATCAAACATAGTCCAAACATAGTCTGGGGACTTTTTTTTGTTTATTGTTTTCTGTTTTTTGTTTTTTTGGTTTGTTTTTTGTTTTGTTTATTTGGAGTATGTTGGGGGTATTTGTTATTTTTCGTCGAAGATCCCCCTGTTGGGGGACACGCCCGACATAAAAGTACTTGCTCTGGCACGCTATTCCATGATAAGCTGTGGTGCTCCCAGCGAAGGAAGAGGAAGGGTGGGACGGGGAGAGAGGGGGGCAGAAGGAGGGGGTGGGGCGGAGGGCGGAAGGAAGGGGGGGGGCGAGGAGGGGGAGGGCGGAGGAGGGGGGTGGGCGTAGGCGGGGCTTGGGGAGGAGCAGGAAGGCGGGAGGAACGGAACACGTGGCTCGGTCCGCTGGAGCGTGTTCTTGTAGAGCACACGGCCCGCGCTCCCTGTCGGCCTCCCGCGGAGGAGAGGTTGGGAAAACACGGGGAAAAGGGGGAAGCTGCCAACGCTGGTCCCCCTCCTCCCCCTCCTCATCCTCTCGTCCGGCCTCCTCCCCCCCACTTTCTCTGCTCCTCGGCCGTCCTCCCCCTCCCCCATGCTCCTCCTCATCCCCCCCGTTTGCCCTGCTCATCCCCCCCCAGCTGCTCCTGCCCCCCTCCCAAACTCACGATCGGAGCCCCAGACTCAATCAGTCTGCGGCATTTTCCGAGCCGGGTCGATCTGTGATGGCCACAAGACCCACAATTTAGCGAAAACCCCTTGTAAGAAAAAACGCATCGCCTGGATCGCAGGTTTTGAATCCATATATATATATATGTATATATACACACATACACAACGATTATCTATATGTTTTTTCTCTTGTTTTCTGTGTTTTTCCTTCCCTCATCTCCCCTCCTCTTCCCCTCAGGAATCCCCGACTTCCGCACGCCGGGCACCGGGCTGTACGACAACCTGCAGCGCTTTGACCTTCCGCGCGCGGAGTCTATCTTCGACCTGGACTACTTCAGGGAGAGGCCCGGGGCGTTCTACGAGCTCTGCCGCGAGATGTGGCCCGGGAGCGACGGGGGCGGAGGAGGAGGAGGGTCTGCAGAGGAAGAGGAGGAGGAGGAGGAGGAGGAGGAGGAGGAGGAGGAGGTGGCGGAGGAGGAGGATGAGGAGGGCACCGACAAGATACCTTGTTGGAGCAGTCTGGATATCAGAGGGGAGGAGTTGGAGGGGGAGAAGGAGGAGGCGGAGGAGAAGGAGGTGGAGGAGGAAGAGGAGTCGGATGCTACTGCTGATGATGATGCTGATTATGATGATGCTGATGATGATGATGATGATGATGATGATGATGATGATGATGATGATGCTGACCATGGTGATCATGATGATGATGATGCAGATGATGCAGATGATCATGATGATGTTGCCGATGATGATGATGATGATGCTGATTATGGTGATGGTGATGGTGATCGTGGTGATGATGATGATGATGATGATGGTGATGGCGATGGTGATCATGATGGTGGTGGTGCTGCTGATGATGATGATGGTGATGATGATGATAATTGTGGTGGTGAGGATGGTGCTGCTGCTCATGATGATGATGATGATGATGATGATGATGCTGACGCTGCTGCTGCTGCTGATGATTACGCTGATGATATTGGTGATGATGATATTGATGGTGATGGTGATGATGTGATGATGCTGATGCTGCTGATGATGATGACGATGATGATTACGACGATGACGTGGCTGATGATGCTGATGATGATGGTGATGATGATGCTGCTGATGATGATGATTATGCTGCTGCTGCTGATGATGATGTTGATGTTGATGTTGATGTTGATGTTGATAATGATGATGATGATGCTGATGATGATGATGATGATGATGATGATGGTGATGGTGATGATGATGATTATGCTGCTGCTGCTGCTGCTGCTGCTGATGATGATGATGATGATGATGATGATGATGATGATGATGATGATGATGATGATGATGATGATGATGATGTTGAGGAGGAGGAGGAGGAGGAGGAGGAGGAGGAGGAGGAGGAGGAGCAGGAGGAAGAACTCTCCTTTTGTCGGCCCTGCGCCCCAGGAAGTTTAGCCCCACGCCCGCACACTACTTCCTCAGGCTGGCGCGGCGGCCGCTGCGGGCCTCGGCTGCGGCCTCCTCCCCTGGCCCGGCGCGTTCCACCACTCGCAAAGTGGCTACTCGCAAACATCACACAAGAACACGTCTTTGCATCGATGGCATAAAGCACGCGCGATTCGATGCAGCAGAAGCAACGACCCAACAAAACCAATGCTGGATTCGATGCGTCGGATCCAGGCCACTTGCGAGTAGCTACTTCGCGAGTAGTGGAACGCGCTTGTCTGAGCCCGGCCCATGCCGCTCACGCCGCCGCCGCACCTCCTCCCGCAGCCTCTGCTGCTTCTCGCCCATAGAAGGCGAGCAGCGGCAGAAGTATGTTTGCCAGCGTGTGGGTCCCTGCGCCCTCCCTCTCTCGCTTTCTCGCCCTCTCTGCTCCTCGCTCCTCCTCCGCTCCCCCTCCCCGTCTCCTTCCGCTTTTGTTCGGAGCCCCTTGGGGGGGGAGAGCATCTGACGACGGCAGGAGGAGCAAAGACGAGGAAGAGGAAGAGGAGGAGGAGGAGAAGGAGGTGGAGGTAGAGGAGGAGGATAGCAAGGACGACGACGACGACGACGACGATAATGATGATGATGATGATGATGATGATGATGATGATGATGATGATGATGATGATGATGATGATGATGATGATGATGATGATGATGATGATGATGACGATGACGATGATCCTGATGATGATGATGAAGATGATGATGATGATAATGATGATGAGGATGATGAGGATGATGATGATGATGATCATGATCATGATCATGATGATGCTCATGATGATGATCATAGTGATGGTGGTCACGGTGATAGAGTGATGGTGCTGGTGATTGTGACGGTGGTGGTGATGACGATGGTGCTGATGCTGATGCTGATGCTGATGATGCTGACGATGATGATGACGATGTTGCTGCTGATGATGATGATGGTGATGGTGATGCTGATGCTGCTGATGATTGTGGTGATGTTGATGATGATGCTGATGCTGCTGATGATGATGCTGCTGCTGATGATGATGATGAACATGCTGCTTCAGCTGCTGATGGTGATGATTCTGCTGTTGATGCTGCTCATGATGCTGATTATGGTGATGCTGTTGATGTTGATGCGGATCGTGATAATGTTGATCATTGTGATGATGATGTGGATGATAAGTCTGAGGTTGATGCTCATGATGACTCTGATGCTGATGCTGCTGATGATGATGCTGCTGATCATGATGATTATCATGATGATCAGGTTTAGCGATGGTGATGATGATGACGATGCTGATGCTGATGCTGATGCTGATGCTGATGCTGATGCTGATTGTGATGCTGCTGCTGATGAAGGTGGTGCTGATGATGATAATACCAATGATAATGCTGAAGCTGATGATGATGATGATGATGGTGGTGATGATGATGCTGATTATGCTGACGATGCTGATGATGATAATGATGCTTATGATGATGATGCTGAGGATGATGATTATGCTGCTTCTGCTGCTGATGATGCTAGTGATGATGATGCAGATGATGATGCTGATGATGATGGTGACGATGCTGACGATGATGATGATGATGATGATGATGATGATGATGATGATGATGATGATGATGATGATGATGATGATTATGATGATGATGATGCTGATGATGATGCTGATGATGATGCGTTTGCTGCTGCTGCTGCTGCTGATGATGATGATGATGATGATGATGATGATGATGGTGGTAAGGATGGTGATGAGGATAGTGGTGGTGGTCGTGGTGTTGGTGGTGGTGGTGGTGGGCGCGCGAAGTAAGCTCCTCCTCCCTTTCTCTCGGGCTTGGCCCCCCAAAGGCTGCTCCAAGAGAAGGGGCTGTTGCTCCGATGCTATTCGCAGAACATCGACTCCCTGGAGAACCAGGCGGGGCTCAGGCCCGAGAAGTTGGTGGCCGCCCACGGCAACTTCGACGAGGCACACGTGATAGACACCGAGCCAGAGGTCGCGGTGCCCATTTCGGAGTTGCGCGAGGCTCGGCTCGATCGAGATGGGTGTCGCGAGTTGATCACTAAGCGAGGGGGGCAGGATCGCGTCGCGGGGTAAGTTCAGTCGCAAGTCATAGGAGTCCTGTGTGCCCTCGCAAGTACGTTTTCAGAGTGCACTAGCGTGCGCCAGCATCTGGTAGTCGATGAGACAGCGCAGATTTAGCGTCGATTAGCGTCGGTTTAGCGTCGATCAGCGTCGATTTGGGTCGATTAGCGTCGATTCGCAAGAGCCAGCAACATGGCATTGGAGGCTCCCTTGAGTTGCCACAGATGTAAGGGTGGAGAGCAGGGTTTTCGGGGGGGGGTAAGAATGGGCCGTCTTTGGCGTGGCGTCGGGGTCGGATCGCGTTCGGGATGGAGTTCGGTGCGCGTGGGGGGGCCTGGACGGGCCGTCTGATGGAGTGGCATTGGTGTGTATGTGTGTTCCTTGAACAACTCGGAGTACGGAAAGAGTGGGGATGATGACCGACAAGTTTTTGCCCATCTCCCACGGGAGGGAAGACCACCTGGCCCCGCATAGTTGGCATATATTGAGCAGTCGTGGGCGTTTGCTAAGCGGCCCTGCCTCGCTCGATTCCTTGCTTAGGTGCGTTTTCAAGACGCTCCACTTTGTCGGGGTGCTTATAATCAGGGTGGTCCTTCTGCCCCCCAACAAGAGCTGCTCGTTCAGAAAGAGGGAAACTCGGGGATACCAACCCAGGGGGCTGCACCCCTTCTCGAGGACGAGCGCCCCCCCTATGGAATATCGCCCTGTTAGGCCCCACCGTGTTGTCCAGTCGGGGCCCTTCAACGCCGGAGGTTAGGCTCGCCTCCCCCTCGTGAAACAGCCTGTGTTTTTTTTGAAGAGGGCTCGCCGTCGGCGTCGCTGCGGGCGATGCCCACTTGAGACTGACAGCCGCCTGCCCGACAGCGGCCGCTGTCGGCTTTGGACAACGTTTGCTGCTGTTGGCGGTTCGCCGAGGGGGAAGCGAGATGGGGGCAGCTCTCATATCATGGCGGTGGGGCGTCCGAGAAGGCCTGGAACGCCTCTCAGAGGGCCGGAGGCTCTTCAGGGCCTTCTGAGACGGCCGGCCCTCTCCCGCCCCGCCCTGCGGCTACTCGTCGGGGCCGAGGGGGGGGAGGCGGAGGGGGAGACGGAGGAGGAGGAGGAGGAGGAGGAGCAGCAAGGAGGAGGAGGAGGAGGACCAGTGCAAACCAAAGAGTCATCAACGATGTTGTAGTAAACCGCCTCTCCAAGCTCCCTCTTCATAGGCCCCTACAACGGTTCATTTCCACAGACGGAACTGCCATGTTGGAAGACAAGCGTCTGAAGACCCTGAAGCATGCCAAAACATTGTTCTCGTGTTTTTTACGCCACGGATCAACCTGACTGTTGCGTCTTGACGATCTTGAATCGTGCCAGAACGCCATTCCTGCGACTTCAACACCACGAATCAATGTAACGGTAGCACCCTCATAATCTTAAATCCTTACGAAACACCGTTTCTTGTATGCTGATCATGGGAATCCGTGAAACTCTTTCTTTTGTTAAAAACGAATGTGCGCAGCGCGAAGGCGAGAGCCACATTTTGAAAAGGAACCGCCCTCAATCCGTGAAACCCTTGCAGCTTTTTACAGCGAGTGTACGCGGCGCTAAGGCGAGAGCCACGTTTTGAACATGTATTTTAGACAAGCAAATCTGCGCGGCGCTAAGGCAAGAGCCAAATTTGGAAAATGTCCCGCCCTCCACTTGTGGAACGGTTCGTAAATGGTCAGGAAATCTCAGACGAAACACCCGGCCCGCCCTAAAAGCTGGCCTCGGAGTGCGACAGGGAGACAGTAAGTATAGGAAAATAATGGAGGAGGGGTGACTGTGACGCGGGGTGCGAAGAGCTGGCGCGGGCGCTAGGCTGGGTTGGTCGGACGACCTCGAGGTGTTTGTGGAGTCGGAGGAGGAGGATGGAGGAGAAGAAGGGAGGCGAGAGGGGGGGAGAGAGGGAGGATGAGAGAGCAGGATGAGCGGATGGAGGATGAAGGTCGACACGGAGGATGGAGGAGCAGGTGGAGGAGAAGGAGGAGGAGGAGGAGGCGGAGGAAGAGGAGGAGGAGGAGGAGGAGGAGGGGAAGGATGATGAGATGATGATGATGATGATGATGAGGAGGAGGAGGAGGAGGAGTTGGGAGGAGGAGGAGGGGGAGGAGGAGGAGGAGGAGGAGGAGGAGGAGAGTGAGCAGGAGGGGAGGATGCGAAGGAGGAGGAGGAGGAGGAGGAGGAGGAGTTGGAGGAGGAGGAGGAGGAGGAGCAGGGAGGATAGAGAACCCCTCTGCCCCTCTGCCTGCCCCCCGCACAGGGCGCGCCGCCGATTCTCGTTGGGTCTCGTGCCCGCTCTTCCCGTGCCCGCCCCTTGGCGATGCCGAGAGGCGGTGCTCAGCGGCGAGACCGGCTGGCAAGGGCTGCGGGAGAAGTATGGCAACCTCGTCAAGCCGAAGATCGTCTTCTTCGGCGAGGGCCTCCCCGAGCGGTTCATCCGCCTGCACCAGCAGGACATGGCGAGCTGCGACCTGCTGATCGTGATCCGGAAGAAGACAAGGCGCCGTGAGCATGAACTCGATCGGAGGTCTGCCGGGATTTCGAGGGTCGGCGCTGGGCCCCCACCCCGTGGCGCCGCGCCAGGGGAGGCGCCACGCGCGCCGCCAGGAGTGTCTGGCGCCGACCCAAGAAACCCGAGCGGAATTCCAAACAAGCT
>CAUYUJ010002627.1:17500-52500 GCA_963575745.1 Prorocentrum cordatum
GGAGGAGGAGAGAGGAGGAGGAGGAGGAGGAGGGGGGAAGGGGGGAGGAGGAGGTGCTGATGCTGATGCTGATGCTGCTGCTGCTGATGCTGCTGCTGCTGATGCTGATGCTGATGATGCTGCTGCAGTTGCTGCTGCAGTTTCTGCTGCTGCTGCTGCTGCTGCTAAGGAGGAGGAGGAGCAGGAGGAGGAGGAGGAGGAAGAGGAGGAGGAGGAGGAGGAGGAGGAGGAGGAGGAGGAGGAGGAGGAGGAGGAGAGGGAGGGACAGGAGTAATACGAAGAGAGGGTGGAGGAGGAGGGCGGAGGGCGGAGGGCGGAGGAAGGCGAAGGAGGGCCCAGGAGGTCGGATGGAGAATGGCCAGCCCCCGGCAGGCGCTCGCGGAGTCCAGGGGCTCCGCCGCGGTGGCCCGGGCGCCGTGGGCCGAGGCCGAGTCCTGAGACCCCGCCGCGGGCTGCCAGTGCCCGCCAGCCGCCCCGCTGGTGGCGCCGCTTTGCGCCGCCCCGTGGCCTTAGGTCGGGCATGTCCTCCAGCAGGCGGATTTTAAGGCCGATTCTAAAAGATACTCAAACAATATCCCAAAACGCTCCGAAAATACCCCCCACTCAAAAAAGTCAAAGATGTGCAAAACATGCTCCAAAATATTCAGAAATCAGCGAAACATCGTCCCCATACTGTTTTTCCCTGTAGAGGGGACATGCCCGACGTAACGCCGTGGCTGGCCCGTGGCTGTCCCCGCCGCTCGGCTGCGCGGTGAGAGTGGCCCTCGAGTCGGGGGCGGCCCAGGGCAAGGGGAGGGAGGCGGCCTCCACGCCAGCGGGGACGGAGAACGCTTGGGCGTGCCCATTGCTCACTTTCGAAGAAGGACAAGACACGCCATAAACATAAACTTTCGACTCTCCGCGCGGATTTCTTGGATCCGCGCCGGGCCCCCCCATGGCGGCGCCTCCGGCGCCGCCCCTGGCGAGCTCCGCGCGCCAGGGAGGGGGGCTCAGCGCAAATCCAAGAAATCCGCGTTGGTGCGCCAACAGTTTACGTTTATGGCGTTTTTTCTTCGTCTAGGGAAGGCGAACGTTTGGGCGTGCCCACTTCCCCGACCTCCGACGTCTTGCTGCTTCCACGCACGGGGCTTCGGAGCTCGCGAGCCCACCTCTCGTGAGGGGGTCTGGCGGCAGGCTGTTTTGTTTGGTGCGCCCGGGGCCCGAGGCGGTCGGACCGAGCAGACCAGGCAGCAGACCCCCGTGACGTGGTGTGAAGTCTGGGGCGAAGTCGGACGTGTCCCTCCACAGGAGGCATGTTCAGGAATAGCCCAAAGAAGTAGTCTGGGGACGCTTTTTGGGTCATTTTTCAACCATCTTCGACCATTTGTTTTTGGCCATGTTTTAAATTTTCGTCCAGAGTCCGCCTGCAGGAGGACATGCCCGACCTGAGTCTGGGGCACTCGGACCCCACCTGGGCCTGGCATCGCTCGGACGTGTGCACTTTTTTCTCGGCGGGGACCATCGAGGACCCTCCTGGACCGAAACATGCACGGGAAATGGACGTCCGAGCGATGGCGAGTGGGAGGCCTCTGTTCTCGCTGCAGAGGGCCTCGCGGGTGCGGGCCCGCGTCGGGCGAGGCGGCAATGGGAAAATATGGGAAGTGGGGGGGAAGACAAAAACTCAGAAAACATACGAAACTATGGGGCATCCTTTTACTGGTGTGCATCTATTTGTGTGACCCCGGGGCCCCTTCCGTCGGGCGAGGCGGCACGTGCGCGCGTGCTCCGCTGCCGGCCGGGAGCGTCCCCCGGGGCCCAGGATGGCGGTGCGCGTGCCTCCCTCGGCCGAGCCCGGAGGGCGCGGGCGCCGAGCCCGGGCCGCAGTCGGGCGTGTCCCCGTGCAAACTGGTTGCTGAAGGTGCGTAGTTTTGATGCCCAAATCCTGATCTACTTTTGGCGCCTTCCTACTTCAAGAGTCGAGCGGTCTTCCCTCTTTCCTCCTCTTCCAGGGGGCGGGTGAAAGCCCAATCTACTTCCAACGCCTTCCTACTTCATGTTTCCACCCACTTCTTCCGACCGGCGTGTACAGGAGGGATAGCCAGAGATATCTTAAGGCAAATCGTATGGGGACGGTTTTTTGGTTCTTTTTGTTGACCAGTTTCGAGTTTTTTGGCTGATTTTCAGTCGTCCCCCAAGATCCGCCTGCAGGAGGACGTGGCCGACGTAATCCTGGGCCTCAAGAGTCGGGGGCGGCCCAGAGGGGTGTGATGACTCGGAGTGTGTGGATCTCATGGCTGGGGCCATGACATCTCCCCAGATGTCATGGCGCCTCTTCTCATCTCAATACGTCCCCAGCCCCTCCCCCCTGGGCCGCACACACGCAGGCGGCCATGATTTGCGCCAATCCCTCTTGCACCCCCCCTCTTGGACGCCCCCGGCTAGTCGGGGGCGGCTCAAAGAGGGGGGTGACGATTACAGTCGGACCGAGGCGTAAAGTCGAGGTCGGCTCGGGGAGGGTACCCTGATGTTCTCCGTGCCTGTTGGATGCTCTTGTGCATTCCGGGGGAGGGAACCCTTGGCTGTTCTGTGTGTTTTGGCCGGCGGAGAGTCTCATGTTCTTGAAGGATGTTTTGTTGCCCTAGGTCCGACTGCATCACGACACTTACCAGGCCACTCCCATCCAGCCCGAAGGTCAGGACCACCCGAAACATCAGGTGGGTGGGTGTGCAGATTACATAGTGTTTCCTGAATGTTCTGGGGTGCCCCCCCACCAGAAATCGACGGGCCCGACGGTGACTTCGGGTTGGGCTGGGGTGGCTTGGCAGGTCGTCAGGATATGGTCGGGTACAGCCAGGACCCCGGTTAAGGGGAGTCGGTCAGTGATTGGGCCCAGAAGCCAAACAGATGGATTGATATCACTGAACCAGGTCTGCCGTAGCTAGTGCCTTCCGGGTGACGACAATTCCGGTTCGTGGATGGGACGGCGGGGGCGTCCCTGGTACAGGTCACTAAACCAGGTCCGAATAAGCCCAGTCCTGCCATCGCCTGATATGGACCCATCGAGGGCCAGTGCACCTGCATACTGCAGGTTCGCGTCGTGTCGACCAGCGGCGACCGCGCTGATGGCGTCCAACGGTGAGCGCCGCCAGCGACCCAGAATCGGTCGATGTTGGATGATCGGACGTTCTGGAAACGGCCGATCGTTCAAGGTTGAAAGACCCCCGCGATGTCAGGAACTAATGCTGGGGCCGACACGACGCGAAGCTGCCCCAACTGAGGCTAACTCCATAGGGAGTAGGTCCATGCGGAGTGCTCGGTCTCCACCTGGGTGTATTCAGGCTGGACTGAGTCTCTCCTGATCGGAGGCTAAGTGCATACGAAGTAAGTCCAGACAGCACGGCCGCCGATCATAATCATTGACTGTGACGCTTCCATTACAGTCACAGCATTCGTTGCTCGGCGAATCAACCATGTATTCTTTTTGATGGTGAGTCCACACGGAATAACTCCACGTCTGGACCTGGCCTCCCCTGACTGCCGGCCTTCCCTCCCCTGGGCGGGGGTCCCCCCAGCATTGTCGGCCACGCACAGAGGCAGGGTAGGGGGAGGGGGGAAGGCTTCTCGGGAGCACCCCTGCTTCTAAGAAGGCGCGGGCCTCTGTAGCAGGACTGGACCTAAGCGGTGTTTTTGGTGATTTCGTGGGCCGTTTTCGTTTCGACTTCGTTTTGCAGTAAAGGCGGATTCGAGACAAAAGCGGGGGGAAACGAAAGCAAAACCAAAACGAACAACACCGTTTAGGTTCAGCCCTGCTCTGTAGCTGCACTGGGCCGGGGCGGCGCCTTCCGAGGAGCAGCCCCCTTCCGAGAGGCCTTCCCCCCTCCCCACTGCCCCCTGCTACGCGCCGCCGGCATCGGCCCGCGCGCCTGGGTCCGCCTCCGCCCCCCCCCAGGGCTCACTTTGCTTCCTCCCGTCCGATTCGATCCGGTCTCGATGGCCTCCGATTCCGATTTGATTCGACTTCGGATTCTGCGTTGGGAGGCCTTACTGGCCTTTCGAGTTCCGCCGAGTCGACTTTTTTCCAGACTCGGCTGCCGATTTCCGCCGATGCGATTCGTCTCGATCGCCGATGCGACTCCTTCATCGATTCGATTCTGGGCTCTCCCGCCCCCCCCCCCGCGGCACTCCAGGGTTAAGTCGGGCCTGTCCCCCTACAGGGGGATGTTCGACGAAAAATAAAAATACTTCAACAAAAATCAAAAAAATAGTTCAAAAATCGTCTGGGGACTATTTTTGGATTATTTTTTGGCCCTGCTTGGGTATTTTTGGGGTATTCTTTATTTTTCGTCGAGAACCCCCGTTGGTATAGGGGGACAGGCCCGACATGCCCCCAGGGCCGAGCACCGCGGGCCCTCTCTCTGCGGCCGGCACGGGGCGCCGCCGGCGGCGCTCTCGCCCTCGCCCCGTGCCTCGCCCCCCCCTCTCGGGCGGGCCGGGGGGCCGCCTGCTCCGGGGGGCGCGCCCCCTCCAGGGTTAAGTCGGGCCTGTCCCCCTACAGGGGGATTTTCGACGAAAAATTAAGCATACCCCGAAAATAATCAAAAATAAATCAAACAGTATGGGGACTATTTTTGGACTATTTTGGCCTTTCTGGGGTGTTTTTCCCAACCCTCCTTGGTTGGGTATTCGTTTTGAATTGAGCAGTGTGGTCTCCACTCCTTCCTTCCTTCCTCCTCCCTCCCTCCCTGCCTCTTCCTGTCTTGCCTGCGGGGGGCTGCGATTTGTGAAACTGTCGCCATTTTCGAGGCCTGCTGGGGGGCCCAGCAAAGTGAGGGCGACGCGCAGATTCAAATTAGACCTCGCCATCCCTGGGGGGGTTGCGATCTGTGAAACTGCCGCCATTTTCGAGGCCTGCTGGGGGGCCCAGCACAGTGAGGGCGACGCACAGATTCAAATTAGACCTCGCCATCCCTTGGGGGGCTGCGATCTGTGAAACTACCGCCATTTTCGAGGCCTGCTGGGGGGCCCAGCACAGTGAGGGCGACGCACAGATTCAAATGAGACCTCGCCATCCCTGGGGGGCTGCGATCTGTGAAACTGTCGCCATTTTCGAGGCCTGCTGGGGGGCCCAGCACAGTGAGGGCCACGCGCGGATTCAAATTAGACCTCGCCATCCCTGGGGGGGCTGCGATCTGTGAAACTGTCGCCACTTTCGAGGCCTGCTGGGGGGCCCTGCACAGTGACGCCACACGCGGATTCAAATTAGACCTCGCCATCCCTGGGGGGCTGCGATCTGTGAAACTGTCGCCACTTTCGAGGCCTGCTGGGGGGCCCAGCACAGTGACGCCACACGCAGATTCAAATTAGACCTCGCCATCCCTGGGGGGCTGCGATCTGTGAAACTGTCGCCACTTTCGAGGCCTGCTGGGGGGCCCAGCACAGTGACGCCACGCGCGGACCCAAATTAGACCTCGCCATCCCTGGGGGGCTGCGATCTGTGAAACTGTCGCCACTTTCGAGGCCTGCTGGGGGGCCCAGCACAGTGACGCCACGGGGATTCAAATTAGACCTCGCCATCCCTGGGGGGCTGCGATCTGTGAAACTGTCGCCACTTTCGAGGCCTGCTGGGGGGCCCAGCACAGTGACGCCACGGGGACAAATTAGACCTCGCCATCCCTGGGGGGCTGCGATCTGTGAAACTGTCGCCACTTTCGAGGCCTGCTGGGGGGCCCAGCACAGTGACGCCCTGCTGGGGGGCCCAGCACAGTGACGCCACACGCAGATTCAAATTAGACCTCGCCATCCCTGGGGGGCTGCGATCTGTGAAACTGTCGCCACTTTCGAAGCCTGCTGGGGGGCCCAGCACAGTGACGCCACGCGCGGACCTAAATTAGACCTCGCCATCCCTTGGGGTGCTGCGATCTGTAAAACTGTCGCCACTTTCGAGGCCTGCTGGGGGGCCCAGCGCAGTGACGCCACGCGCGGAACCAAATTAGACATCGCCATCCCTGGGGGGTTGCGATCTGTGAAACTGTCGCCACTTTCGAGGTCTGTTGGGGGGGCCCAGTACAGTGACGCCACACGCAGATTCAAATGAGACCTCGCCGCCCCTGGGGGGGGCTGTGATCTGTGAAAGTCTCGCCACTTTCGAGGCCTGCTGGGGGGCCCAGCACAATGACGCTTGCTGGGGGGCCCACCACAGTGAGGCCTGCTGGACGTCAGCGGGGGCTATTAGGGAGCCTGGCGTGTAGAAGTTCAATCACATATGTCTGCGTTTATGCTGCATCAAATTGTTTGGAGCCCGCTGGGTGAAGAGTTGTACCTCGTAAGAGATGCAGGCGCTTCGCACATCATTTGCAGGGGGCGAAGCGGAAATAAACAGCTTGCTGTCCACGAGACGCCCCTGCCTCGTGAGTTGCTCTCATGCCCTCGATCACATCATCCTCGAACCGTTATTGTTTCTGGGACCTCGCCGCAGACTCAAGTTAGACCTCGCCATCTCTCGGGGGCTGCGATATGATATTCCCGCTTTCGAAGTGGCTAGGAGTGCTCAGGAATTGTAACTCATCAGCTTTATCTGGTCCTTGTCCTGTAGCCAGTGTCTTGCGAGTCTCCCGAATTCCGTCTGCAGACATATGTAACCCTCGCTCCGTCATCGCCCCCCTTTATAAAGTGTCCTAAACCATTTGCGCCCCGCGTTTGCGCAGGGGTTGGGTACGTCGCCAGGGTAATTGGGGTATTTGTTTTTTTCGTCGAACATCCCCCTGGTCGGGGGACGCGCCCGACATGCCTCCAGGGCGAGGCGGGCGTGTGATCGGGGGCAGCGACAGGTCGGGGGCGGCCAGAAGTCGGCGGCGAGCGAGGAGGGGAAGGGAGAAGGCGAAGGTCTGCTCACGAGGCGGCGGGGCTTCTCACAAGCCCTCGCGCCTTCGAGAAGTTTTCTGCGTCTTCGGGGAGAATGCAGGGCGGGAAAACGACCGCAGCCGCTGCTTCTTGTTTGCGCCGCCTTCCAGCTGGCCGAAAAAGAAGCAGTGGTTGTGGTCATTTCCCTGGTGTCAAGCGTAACGAAAATGACCACAGCCACTGCTTTGTTTCTGCTGGCTGGAGGGCGGCAACAAAAGAAAAGCAGTGGCTGTTGTCGTTTTCGCGCCCCGTAGAGAAGGCCCCACCCCTCTTCACTTCCCCTCCCCCCAGGCTCGCCGCCGATCAGGGTGCCCCCGGCCCGCGCTGCCCCCGGTTTTTTCGTCAATTCTGGGGGCCCCTCGGGGCACATGGCGTCGTGAGGGGGGGTGCTTCGGGGGCGGACAGAACCCCTAACAGGGACACGTTGATTAGTGAATTGTCCGTTTTCGGTTCTCGAGGGGGCGCCGTGGCCGTTATTTTCCAGCCTCGCGCCCGCCAGGTTTGGGCCTCAGGTCGTTTTCACTAAACCACGTTTTACTAAAGGGGGGTCTGTCCATCCCCGAGTGCTCTGGAGGCCGTGGGGGCCACTTTGGCCCTCCCGGGAGCGCCGGCCCTTTTTAGCAACGCTTCAGTCGAGCCTGCCCCCCTACAGGGGAGTTTTCGACAAACATAACAAATAATCATACATAAAAATTACCCTGGCGACGTACCCAAGCCCTGCGCAACACGGGGCATGAGTAGGTTGGGAGACGTTATACGGAGGTGATGACGTGACATAAACGCATATATTTCTGCAAGCGGCATTCGTCAGGCTCGCAGCCCCCCAGGGATTGCGATGTCCCGCTCAGATCTGCCTGGTGCCTCGCTCCGCTGGACCCACCAGCAGCCTTCGAAAGTGGCGACAATTTCGCAGATCGCACCCCCCCAAGGACGGCGAGGTCCCGCTCAGATCCGCGCGGTGCGTCACTCCGCAGGGCCCACCAGCAGCCTTCGAAAACGGCGACATTTTCGCAGATCGCAACCCCCCGGGGACGCCGAGGTCCCGCTCAGGCCCGCGCGGTGCCTCATTCCGCAGGAACCACCAGCAGCCTTCGAAAATGGCGACATGTCGCGTATCGCAGCCCCCCCCCAAGGACGGCGAGGTCCCGCTCAGGTCCGCGCGGTGCCTCACTCCGCCTGACCCACCAGCAGCCCTCGAAAACGGCGACGGTTTCGCAGATCGCAGCCCCCCAAGGACGGCGAGGTCCCGCTCAGGTCCGCGCGGCGCCTCGCTCCGCAGGACCCACCAGCAGCCCTCGAAAGTGGCGACGGTTTCGCTGATCAGCCCCCCAAGGACGGCGAAGTCTCGCTCAGGTCCGCCCGGCGCCTCACTCCGCAGGACCCACCAGCAGCCCTCGAAAGTGGCGACATTTTCGAAAACCGCAGCCCCCCAAGGACGGCGAGGTCCCGCTCAGGCCCGCGCGGTGCCTCATTCCGCAGGAACCACCAGCAGCCCTCGAAAGTGGCGGCAATGTCGCAGATCGCAGCCCCCCAGGGACGGCGAGTCCCGCTCAAGTCCGCGCGGTGCCTCACTGAGCTGGACCCACCAGCAGCCATCGAAAGTGGGGACAGTTCCGCAGATCGCAGCCCCCTAGGGACGGCGAGGTCCCGCTCAGGTCCGCGCGGTGCCTCACTCAGCTGGGCCCCCCAGCAGGCCTCGAAAGTGGCGACAGTTTCGCAAACCGCAGCCCCTCAGGGACGGCGAGGTCCCGCTCAGGTCCGCGCGTGGCCCTTCACTCCGCAGGAACAACCAGCAGGCCTCGAAAGTGGCGACATCTCGCAGATCGCGGACCCCCAGGGGCGGCGAGGTCTAATTTGGGTCAGCGCGTGGCGTCACTGTGCTGGGCCCCCCAGCAGGCCTCGAAAGTGGCGACAGTTTCACAGATCGCAGCCCCCCCCAGGGATGGCGAGGTCTAATTTGAATCTGCGGTGAGTGCCCACTGTGCTGGGCCCCCCAGCAGGCTTCGAAAGTGGCGACGGTTTCGCAGATCGCAGCCCCCCAGGGATGGCGAGGTCTAATTTGAATCTGCGGTGAGTACCCACTGTGCTGGGCCCCCCAGCAGGCCTCGAAAGTGGCGACATTGTCACAGATCGCAGCCCCCCAGTGATGGCGAGGTCTCATTTGAATCTGCGGTGAGTACCCACTGTGCTGGGCCCCCCGGCAGGCCTCGAAAGTGGCGACCGTTTCGCAGATCGCAGGCCCCAGGGATGGCGAGGTCTAATTTGAATCTGCGGTGAGTACCTACTGTGCTGGACCCCCCAGTAGGCCTCGAAAGTGGCGACGGTTTCGCAGATCGCAGCCCCCCAGGGATGGCGACGAGCGAGGTAAAAGACAGGGGGGAAGAGAGGGGCGGGAAGTAAGGAAGGAGACGCGCGAGCAGTGCTCCATTCAAAACGAGAACCCAACGCAGGAGTGTTGGGAAATAATCAAATTACCCTGGCGACGTACCCAACCCCTGCGCAAAAACGGGGCGCAAATAGTTTAGGATACTTTCTAAGGCTGCGATGACGGAGCGAGGGTTACATATGTCTGCAGACGGAATTCGGGAGACTCGCAGGACACTGGCTACAGGAAAAGGGCTTGATAAAGCTGATGAGTTACAATTCCTGAGCACTCCTAGCCACTTCGAAAACGGAGATCACAGCAGGCCTCGAAAGTGGCGACAGTTTCACAGATCGCAGCCCCGCAGGGATGGCGAGGTCTAATTTGGGTCCGCGCGTGGCGTCACTGTGCTGGGCCCCCCCAGCAGGCGTCGAAAGTGGCGACAGTTTCACAGATCGCAGCCCCGCAGGGATGGCGAGGTCTCATTTGAATCTGCCCGTGGCGTCACTGCGCTGGGCCCCCCAGCAGGCCTCGAAAGTGGCGACAGTTTCACAGATCGCAGCCCCCCAGGGATGGCGAGATCTCGTTTGAATATGCCCGTGGCGTAACTGTGCTGGGCCCCCCAGCAGGCCTCGTAAGTGGCGACAGTTTCACAGACCGCAGCCCCCCCAGAGATGGCGAGATCTAATTTGAATCCGCGTGGCCCTCACTGTGCTGGGCCCCCCAGCAGGCCTCGAAAATGGCGACAGTTTCACAGATCGCAGCCCCCCAGGGATGGCGAGGTGCTGGGCCCACTGTGCTGGGCCCCCCGGCAGGCCTCGAAAATGGCGACAGTTTCACAGATCGCAGCCCCCCAGGGATGGCGAGGTCTCATTTGAATCTGCCCGTGGCGTCACTGTGCTGGGCCCCCCAGCAGGCCTCGAAAGTGGCGACAGTTTCACAGATCGCACCCCCCCAGGGATGGCGAGGTCTCATTTGAATCTGCCCGTGGCCCTCACTGTGCTGGGCCCCCCAGCAGGCCTCGAAAATGGCGACAGTTTCACAGATCGCAGCCCCCCAGGGATGGCGAGGTCTAATTTGAATCCGCGCGTCGCCCTCACTGTGCTGGGCCCCCCAGCAGGCCTCGAAAATGGCGACAGTTTCACATATCGCAGCCCCCCAGGGATGGCGAGGTCTAATTTGAATCTGCGCGTCGCCCTCACTGTGCTGGGCCCCCCAGCAGGCCTCGAAAATGGCGACAGTTTCACAGATCGCAGCCCCCCAGGGATGGCGAGGTCTAATTTGAATCTGCCCGTGGCCCTCACTGTGCTGGGCCCCCCAGCAGGCCTCGAAAATGGCGACAGTTTCACAGATCGCAGCCCCCCAGGGATGGCGAGGTCTAATTTGAATCTGCGCGTCGCCCTCACTGTGCTGAGCCCCCCAGCAGGCCTCGAAAATGGCGACAGTTTCACAGATCGCAGCCCCCCAGGGATAGCGAGGTCTAATTTGAATCTGCGCGTCGCCCTCACTGTGCTGGGCCCCCCAGCAGGCCTCGAAAATGGCGACAGTTTCACATATCGCAGCCCCCCCAGGGATGGCGAGGTCTAATTTGAATCTGCGCGTCGCCCTCACTGTGCTGGGCCCCCCAGCAGGCCTCGAAAATGGCGACAGTTTCACAGATCGCAGCCCCCCGCAGGCAAGACAGGAAGAGGCAGGGAGGGAGGAGGATGAGGAGGAGGAAGGAAGGAGTGGAGACCACACTGCTCTATTCAAAACGAATACCCAACCAAGGAGGGTTGGGAAAAATGGTCTGGGGCATTATTCTCGAATATTTTTTAATCTTTTTGGGGTATTCTTGGGGTATTCTTTATTTTTCGTCGAAAATCCCCCTGTAGGGGGACACGCCCGACATAAGGATGAGCTCTGGCCCAATCGCCCAGTCATCGCCGAGGGTCGAGGGCGCGCGGGCACGGCGGACGAAGGCGCGCGTCGGTCAGCGGCGGGCCTCGCTGCCGCACGTGCTCGACGCGCCCCGTCGCCGCATCAGGCGGCACCGGCCGAGCGCCTCCGGGGTCCCGACCACGATCTGTGGATCCGGCGCTCGCGCGCCAGATTCAAGTCGGGCCTGTCCCCCTACCAGGGGGATTGTCGACGAAAGAGGAAAATACCCCCAAAAATAATCAAAAAATAGTCCAGAAATAGTCTGGGGACTATTTTTGGGCTATTTTTGCCTTTCTGGGGTATTTTTGGTGTATTTTGTTATTTTTCGTCGAAAGTCCCTCTGTAGCCGCCCAGGACCTTGAGTTTTTTTTGCTATCGGGGCCCCCCGCTGATGTGTCGGCGATGCATCGCCGACTCTAAGGCAATGTTTCCCCCACCCCTGTTGGGCGAGTCACCCTCTAGCGTGTCCCCTCGTTTGAGCGCATCATCCGCCGCCTGGGGGAGCTGATCTCCCAAGGGCCCCCAAGAAGGCGCGGGATATGGATGCATTTGGGCCCCAGGCCCTGACCTCCTCGCGTCGTGCAAAAATCATGACGGGAGCTCAGGGGACCCTTACCGGGCCCCGGGACCGTTCGGAAACGACCTAGCAGGATGAACAGGTAGTCCTCAGTCCAGAATGGGGTCCAGACCTCTGAGGAGCCATGTGGCGAACAAAAATCATGACGTCGGATGACTGGGGGAAGTCCGAGCATATCCATGTATCGCCTCTCGAGGTCCAGGAAGATCGGTTCCACGGGCGGTGGACATGCATGAGCTCTGCGGCCCATTGCGAACCCTACCCCTGCGGCTCTAATCGACGCAGGGGTATCTGGCGCCCCCGCTGGGGTTCTGCTGGCTGCACGCATCCTCCGAATTCTGAACCCCAGCCGGCGCTTCAGAAATCCGACTGGCAGGGGCAGGGTTCACGTGTGGCTGCCCACGCAGATCCCTGCCTCCGACTCCAGGGCGAGCTGCTCCCCGGGAGGGATCCTCTCAATACGATCTGCCCATCGCCGGCCTCTGCGCCGCCGCGCCGCGCGAGCGGCGATCGGTCTGGACCCTCAGCCTGGGCCAGCGGGGGAGCACCAGAGTCGATGATGACTACTAGCCTGGAACATATCCCTATCCCTGTGCTGGGCATCTCCTCACCACGATGCCAACCTGAGGGATTCCCTTATTTTTTGAGGGCGCATCCCCAAGATTGTCATCGCTTTTTGGCGTGCCAATCTAGGGACAGGGACAAGTTCGAGGCTGGCAAGACGACCAGGTCGCGTGCCAGCCGCGTGAGCGCCGCAACGGAACGGGGTCGTCCGCGCCGCCACCCGCGCGCAGGCTGCCCGCAGCGGGGCGCGCGCGAGCGCCTCCTCCGCCGCCGTGGTGTGCCGTGCTGGCGGCCCGCGCAGGCCGCCGCGCGGGGTCGCCGTGCCATCTCGCGCAGGACCCGCTTCTGACCGTCGCGCAAGTGTGTGCTCACGCCGCGGCGCTCCACCGACAGCACGCAGTCTCTCAGAGCCCCGAATCATCCGTGGTAACTCGGGTCAGGGCTAACTCGGGTTCGTGTTTCGGGAATCCGAACCCGACTTACCCCGGACCCGAGTTTCCTTTTTCGGGAATCCAAGCCCGAGTTACCCTGGGCCCGAGTTACCCCGGATAACTCGGGCGCCCAAGTCTCAGCTGGCCCCCGTGGCACCGCCTGCGTCGCGCGGGAGGGCGTCGGTGGACAGGCACGCGCTGGCGCCGACACACGTCCTGAGGATCGGCGACCGAGGGGGCTCACGTCGCCTCCGCGGGGGTGGCGCGAAGGTACTCCAGATTTCGTAATAAAAGGGAGGGGGTCTGGACCCTCCAAGACAAGCCATTTCAGACCTCCCCCGTGGGAGAACCCTCCAAAACATTGTCCCCAGACCCCCCAGGTCCTCCAAGATAGCCTGGAAGAGACCCCCCCCGAAATGAGACCCCCCTCCCTTTATTACGAAATCTGGAGTAATGAATCGTGCTTCGCGCATCGCGGCCTGGGCTGGAGAGCTGCCTGCCCCTCCTTGGGCAGGGGCGGCGGCGCAGGGGCGCGAAGATGTCCGCGCGTCGCGCGGCGCGCTGCGCCAAGCGGCCCGGCGTCGCCCGTGCCCGCTCGCAGCTCCTGCCCCCCCCCCGTGCTGCCCAGACATCGGGCGTCTCGAAGAAATCGAAACAGAGGTTTTTCATATTTTTTGGCCCTTGGGGGCCCTCGCCGGGCCTCGGGACCGTCAAAAAACGACTCGGGATGAAAAACCGGTCCCGGGGAAGTGGTCGGGAGGTCGGGGGCCCGCGTTTCGAAAAAATCGAGACGTCGGATGTCTGGGTGGTGAGCCCCCAGCTGGTGCAGGCAGGTGGGCGTCACGGCTTGGGGTTCACGCACGGCTGCCTGACTTGTTTCCCAGGCCGAGCTCAGGGGAACAAGAAGTGACATAAGCATAGAAACTCGGAGGTCCGCGCGGATTTCTCGGATCGGCGCTGGGCCCCCCCGGCGGCGCCTCTGGCGCCGATCCGAGAAATCCGCGCGGACCTCCGAGTTTTCATGTTTATGCCATTTTTTGTTCCCCTAGGGCTCCCCGATCCCGAGGTTTCAACGCTTCCCTGCGCAGTGCGCACGGGCGCCCCTGCGCTCCCAGGCCGACCCCGTCGGCGGAGCTGGTGTGGCGGCCGCGTGCTCCCCGTGGGCCGTCTGCCCCCGATGCTCTCCCCCCGCCCTCCCGCGAGGGCGAAAGAGCGGGACGAGCGCGCGACGCAGCTGGCGGAGGAGCAGGAAATGGGGGAGGAGGAGGAGGAGGAGGAGGAGGAGGAGGAGGAGGAGGAGGAGGAGGAGGAGGAGGAGGAGGAGGAGGAGGGGAGGAGGAGGAGGGAGGAGGAGGAGAGGAGGAAAAGGAGGCGGAGGAGGAGGAGGAGGAGGAGGAGGAGGAGGAGGAGGAGGAGGAGGAGGAGGAGGAGGAGGAGGAGGAGGAGGAGGAGGAGGAGGAGGAGGAGGGGGGAGGAGGAGGAAGGCGGAGGAGGAGGAGGAGGAGGAGGAGGAGGAGGGCGGAGGAGAAGGAGGCGGAGGAGGAGGAGGAGGAGGGAGGAGGTTGAGGCGGAAGAGGAGGCGGAGGAGGAGGAGGAGGAGGAGGAGGAGGAGGAGGAGGAGGAGGAGAGGAGGCGGAGGCGGAGGCGGAGGCGGAGGGAGGAGGGGAGGAGGAGGAGGAGGAGGGAGGAGGAGGAGGAGGAGGAGGAGGAGGCGGAGGAGAAGGAGGCGGAGGAGGAGGAGGAGGACGCTGTCGGAGGGACTGGGCCCGAGCTGGGGGCGGGCACGGGGCGGCGCGCCGTCCTGCCGCGGGGCCGTGGGCACCGGGCGGGCCCGCGCGGCGCCCTCGCAGGCTTTGAGAGCTGGGGAGGCGCACGGGATGGGGGGGCGCAGCAGACCCGAATGTCAGCGCGCCCGGGGTGCACGCCCCCCCAGCCCGCGCGGCACCGACCACGCCCCCCCAGCCCGCGCGGCACCGACCATGCAAGACGCACCCCAGCAAGCCGTCAGGCCAGCCCCAGCCATCCTAGCCTTCTGGCCAACCTGCTGGCCAACCTGCTCCCCAACCCCGGCCAAGACCCTCCAGCATACCCTGGCCAGGGCAACGTTTCCCATGAGCCATGGGCTGGCGCCTGGCGGCGAAGGACGTGGCGGGGGGTCTGCCCCGGCCAGTCAGACCCAGGATAGAAGGGACAGATCGCTCCAGAGCGTTCTGGCACGGCTCTGAGGTGCGCTTCGGCGCCCGATGCATCCTCCAGAGCCGCCAGAGCTCGGAGATCTCCAGTTTTGTCCCGTTCTCTGGCCTCGTTTTTCTCATGAGGGCACTCTCTTCGCCCCTGCTCGCGGCGCGCTCTGCAGGCCCTGCGGGGCCGACGGGCGGACTGCAGCGCCATGGGCGCCGGCAGCGTGGGCCTCTGCGCTCGCGCGGGTGCCAACAGCGGAGCGCAGACCGACGGGTGGGCAGCAACTCCTTGGCAGGCTTTGCTCGAACGGCTCGCCAGGCATACAGTCCTCCCAACTCGGGCTGAGGATCGCGCCGCATCGCCGATGCGGCGCGATGTGGAGCCTGGTCTTCACGCCGACGCCGCCGATGCATCATCGGCGACGCATCGGCGCTGCATCGGCACGATCCTTCGACTCCATTCACTCGGACCCCATACAACAGATGCCTCTGGGACAGGCAGCGGGAAGGCGGGGCCCGCCAGCCGGACGAGAGGGCAACGCGGCCCCTCAGGGGGAGCCCCTCGGAGCCCCTCGGAGTCGAGGAGGAGGAGGTGGAGGAGGAGGATATCCTTCTCCTGTCCCCGATCCACGCCAGGCCCCGCGGAGTGCCAGACAGGGGTGCGACGGCCAGCCCGGGTGCCTTTCGGCGGTGCATTGGATCGGAGCACCCAGAGGCATGACTTGGGGGCAGGCTCAGCAGGGCGATGGCGTGGGCGGGGGAGGTGTTCCGCGCCGCGGTCGAGAGCCCTCCAGGTGAGCTGCGGGGCGTCGGTGGGAGGGCGTGGCTCGGGTCGGGTGGTCGGTTTGGCTTGGTGCCGACGCGTCGGTTGCGAGGGCGGCGGTGGGGCTTGCGCCGGATATGGCGGCCGTTTAGGCGGCCGCCAGTTGGCCACAGCGGGCCTGAGCGACCCAGACACGGTCGACCAAAGCCCGCCAGTCGGCTCGCTGGCGCGCGGCGATGTCCCGGCCCGCAGAAGACCCCGAAAGCGGCTCTCGCCAGCTGTGGGGGGGCCTGGTGACTACAGGCGCCGTCGGTCGCTGCGCAGACCTGCTGGTGGCCTTTGCTGATGTCGGCGTAGTCGTAGTACGCGCCAGATGTAGCGTCGTCCTCAGTTGGACGGCGGCAGTCGTGGCCTCAGTCGGCCAGGGTCTTGTGCGAGGGCCGCTCGCCGCTTGCTGCTCCATGAGGCGTGGATCCTCGCCGAAAGGCCGCAGTGGCGCGTGTGCGGCGGGGGCCGATCCCGCTCTTCCTGCGGGATGGCCGTCAGGTTGGCTCGCACTGCCCCATCCGACGCAGCAGCTCCGACGTGGCGCTTCTACACCACGCACAGCACTGGGCATCGCTGGGACGTGTGCATGCTTCCCTCGGCGAGAACCATCGCGGGGCACCTCAGATCATCGAGCAGGAACAGCACGCGAATCTACTTTCAACGCCGTTCCACTTCATGTTTCTACCTACCTCACCGACCGATGGTTACGGGGGGATGCATTGATCGCCGATGAGGGGCCCGACAGCTCTCACCTGCCCAGGAGCGGGCGGATTAGCGATCGGGGGCCCGTCGCCGATCTATCGGCGATGCATCGCCGACTCCAGGCCGATGTTGCCCCCCCAGATATGCCAGTCCCCCCCCTATCGTTGCCCCTCGCTGGTGAGCGGGGCAGCGGCGTCTGAGGCCGTGCCCTTCCCTCTCGTCTTGTCCAAGTGCGTGCGGGTCCAGCTGACCTTGCTGTGCGCGCAGAGGAGGGGTGGGTGGGAGGAGGCCGTCGAGGAGATTGTCAAGGTGAGCCCGATACTCCTGGTACGATGGTCGCGGGGAGCAGCTGCGAGACTTGCGAGCTCGTTGTCGTCGGCAACCCGCCTTCGACAGGGCGGCGACGCAGGCGTCGCGCCGCGCCATGGCAGAGTCGGGCTTGGAGCGCGCTGCTGGGGGGTGGCGCGGCTGCGGGCGCGGCGCTGCCTGATCATGGCCTCGCCTGGGGGAGCAAGATCCACCGCCACCAGGCGTGAGAGCTAGGAAGCGGGGGGAGCGTCGGGGGCCGTGCGCGTGCTTTGGGGGGCACTCGAACCAACTCACGCCAGTCGTCGAAAATAGGTTTTTGGGATTTCCAGATTCCAATCTACTTCAAGCGCCTTCCTTCTTCATACACCGATGTGTGTTTGTTGTTGCTGCTGCTGTTGTTGTCGTTGTTGCTGTTGGTGTTTTTATTTTTGTTGCTGTTGCTGTTGTTGTTGCTGTTGTTGTTAGTATTGTGGTTGTTGCTGTTGTTGTCATTGTTGTTGTTGCTGATGCTGCTGTTGTTGTTGTTGCTGCTGGTTTTGCTGCTGTTGTTGTGTTTGTTGCTGTTGTTGTTGTTGTTGTTGTCGTTGTTGCTGTTGTTGCTGTTGCCGTTGTTGTTGTTGTTGTTGTTGTTGTTGTTGCCGTTGAGGTTGCTGTTGCTGTTGTTGTCGTTGTTGCTACTGTAGTCGTTGGTGCTGTTGCTGTTGCTGTTGTTGTTGTTGTTGTTGTTGTTGTTGTTGGTGTTGGTGTTGTTGTTGTTGTTGGTGTTGGTGTTGGTGTTGTTGTTGTTGTGGTTGTCGTTGTTGTTGTTGTTGTTGCTGCTGCTGCTGCTGTTGTTGTTGTTGTTGTTGTTGGTGTTGTTGTTGTTGTTGTTGTTGTTGTTGTTGTTGTTGTGGTTGTTGTTGTTGTTGTCGTCGTCGTTGTTGGTGTTGTTGTTGCTGTTGTTGTTATGGTTGTGGTTGTGGTTGTGGTTGTGGTGGTTGCTGTTGTTGTTGAACATTATTAATTCTAAAGAATAATTATTGTTGGGCCCCCTGGTGCGCGCCCCCCCCGCCGCGCCTAGGCCGCAGCCACGTTTTCATCATTTTCGTGAGGAAGCCTCAGGTAAAACGATGGGGTCCAGATCCGGTTGTTTTGTTCCCCCCCGCTTTCCCTTGCAAAAAACACTATAAAATGACATTTCTTGTTCTAATATAATCAAATTTCAAGAATCCCTTGCAAAAATAAGGTAAAGTGGACATTCGCGCGCGCAAGACGAAATCCTTCCAAAAGCTTAGTGTTCGGAGCGATTTTAACATAAAAACATCAAAAAACCAATGGTTTTTCAACAAAAAAAATGTCAAAATCTCATCCCGCGCGCTCTTGCGGATTCGTAGGAAAACCAACACTTTTTAAACATTTCTGTCAAACGGGCTTTTGCGAGCAACTTTTTCGAACTTCTGCGACAACGGTTGCGCACCTGCCAGGGCCATCATCCCTGTCAAATAATACCATGCGGGACACATTCGTTTTTTCTTCGCGCGCGCACGCCGAAATCTCCAAAAACCATTGGGTTCTGTGGGTGTGTACCCCACGCCAGTGTAGTAGCCACGGTCGTCCGCACGCCACGGAGTGAAGTGTCCCAGCGTCATAGGGCGGGAAGCTGGGTTTGGGTGGTCGCGAAGAGTCGTTTGGATATTTGGTAGAGCTTGTAATGCCCCCCCACGAAGTGGGGGTATTGCCTGGTGTCGTATGAAAACCCTGGCACTGGGGAGAACACCACGCGTTCGGGTAAAATGATTGTTGTTGTTGTTGTTGTTGTTGTTGTGGTTGTTGTTGTTGCTGTTGTTGTTGTTGTTGTTGTTGTTGTTGTTGCTGCTGTTATTACCGTTATTATTATGGCGATCCCGAACCCAATACACTTTTGACATGCTCCGCCATCCTGCTTTTTTTCCCAAGCCATACTGTAGTGTTGGGTCCTCGTTCTGAAAAGACGTCGCCCCGCGTTTTCCTCTCCTCTCCTCCTCCCCCTCCTCCCCCCTCCTCCCTGCGTTTCACCCACCCAGTACAGCGTTTCGTAACCCCATAGGGAGCTCCACCGAAGGCCCCAGTGGCAGCGTTTGCATGGAGCCCTCGGACAATTTCGGCACACCCCTCACGAGGATCGTGGCCATAGGGAGCTCCACCGAAGGCCCCAGTGGCAGCGTTCGCATGGCGGCCTCGGGCCATTTCGGCACACCCCTCACGAGGATCGTGGCCCCATAGGGAGCTCCGCCGAAGGCGCCAGTGGCAGGGTTTGCATGGCGGCCTCGGGCCATTTCGGCACACCTCTCACGAGGATCGTGGCCGCATAGGGAGCTCCACCGAAGGCCCCAGTGGCAGCGTTCGCATGGCGGCCTCGGGGCATTTCGGCACACCCCTCACGAGGATCGTCGCCCCATAGGGAGCTCCACCGAAGGCCCCAGTGGCAGGGTTCGCATGGCGGCCTCGGGGCATTTCGGCACACCCCTCACGAGGATCGTGGCCCCATAGGGAGCTCCACCGAAGGCCCCAGTGGCAGCGTTCGCATGGCGGCCTCGGGCCATTTCGGCACACCCCTCACGAGGATCGTGGCCCCATAGGGAGCTCCACCGAAGGCGCCAGTGGCAGGGTTCGCATGGCGGCCTCGGGCCATGTCGGCACACCCCTCACGAGGATCGTAGCGGCAGGGTTCGCACGGCGGCCTCGGGCCATTTCGGCACACCCCTCACGAGGATCGTGGCCCCATAGGGAGCTCCACCGAAGGCCCCAGTGGCAGCGTTCGCATGGCGGCCTCGGGGCATTTCGGCACACCCCTCACGAGGATCGTGGCCCCATAGGGAGCTCCACCGAAGACCATCAGTGACAGGGTTCGCACGGCGGCCTCGGGCCCTTTCGGCACACCTCTCACGAGGATCGTGGCCCTATAGGGAGCTCCACCGAAGGCGCCAGTGGCAGGGTTCGCATGGCGGCCTCGGGCCATTTCGGCACACCCCTCACGAGGATCGTGGCCCCATTCGCATGGCGGCCTCGGGGCATTTCGGCACACCCCTCACGAGGATCGTCGCCCCATAGGGAGCTCCGCCGAAGGCGCCAGTGGCAGGGTTCGCACGGCGGCCTCTGGCCATTTCGGCACACCCATCACGAGGATCGTGGCCCCATAGGGAGCTCCACCGAAGGCGCCAGTGGCAGGGTTCGCACGGCGGCCTCTGGCCATTTCGGCACACCCCTCACGAGGATCGTGGCCCCATAGGAGCTCCAGCGAAGGCGCCAGTGGCAAGGTTCGCATGGCGGCCTCGGGGCCTTTCGGCACACCCCTCACGAGGATCGTGGCCTCATAGGAGCTCCAGCGAAGGCGCCAGTGGCAAGGTTCGCATGGCGGCCCCGGGCCATTGCGGCACACCCCTCACGAGGATCGTGGCCCCATAGACGTGTTGCTTCAACAACCGCGCCTGGGCGTCGTACTCCGCCGTGTCGACGTGCAACGCCACCTCCACCCTCATGGCTCCCAAAGCCCTCTTCTGTTTTTGCTCCTCGGTCAGAGGGACGCCGTCCGTGTCGTCGTCGGCGCCCGCGAAGACGGCCACGAACGTGTTCCTGAGCATGTCGGGTTCCGGCGGGAAGCTGTGGCCACATAGGGAGCGCGGGCAAAGATGGCATTCATAATTGCGGTATTCACAACTGCATATGGTTGGGTCCTTCACCAGGCTAATTCCACCTATTTCTTCCAACTGGCGGGTACCAGGAACAAAGACGGGGGAGGCGAAGGTTGGGTGGGAGGTATACAAAAGATCATGACACGTACGTGCGACTTCTTTTGCGTAGTTGTTCTATGTCAGTGGTGTGCTTGTTCTTGTGGGGTCACTCCACGCCTTATTTCTGCCAAGCGAAATCCGAGTAAATACACAAAGAGGGGAGGGGAGGAGGAGGAGGAGGAGGAGGAGGAGGCGCCCGCGGTGCAGGAGGCGATCAACAGCGTCGTCGTTCATGTTTTCCAAAGCGAAAATGAGGGGAGGAGTTGGACGATGGAGGAGTTGGAGGAGCTGGGGGGGGGGGATGATGATGATGATGATGATGATGATGATGATGATGATGATGATAGAATGATGCTGCTGATGATGATGATGATGATGATGATGATGGTGACGATGATGACGATGATGAAAATGATGATGATGATGATGATGAATGATGATGATGATGATGCTGATGCTGATGATGATGATGATGATGATGATGATGATGATGATGATGATGATGATGATGATGACTATGATGATGATGATGCTGATGATGATGATGATGATGGTGATGGTGATTGTGATGGTGATGGTGGGTGTGATGATGATGATGATGATGATGATGATGATGATGATGCTGATGATGATGATTGATGATGATGAGGAGGAGGAGGAGGATGAGGAGAAGGAAAATGATAAGAAGACGAGGATGGGGATGATGATGGTGATGATGATGATGAGAATGAATGATGATGAGGATGATGATGAATATGATGATGATGATGATGATGATGAGACGTTGATGATGATGATGATGATGATGATGATGGAGAGGAGGGAGGAGAGGATGAGGAGGAGAGGGAGGAGGAGGAGGAGGAGGAGGGAGGAGAGGAGGATGAGGAGGGCGGAGGATGAGGAGAGGAGGAGAGAGGAGGAGGAGCGCAGGCAGGAAGCAGAGCAGGAGCAGGAGCACACAGCAGCAGCAGCAGCAGCAGCAGCAGCAGCAGCGCAGCAGCAACAGTAGCAGCAGCCCGCGCCCCTTGCAGCCTGCCCTCCCTCTCTCCTTCCCTTGCTCCTCCTCTCCTTCCTCCTCCCCCTCCTTCGTCCTCTCCCCCTTCCCTCCCCTCCCCTCGTGTCTCCCTCCCCTCCCCTCCCCCTCCCCTCCCCTCCCCTCCCCTCCCATCGTACCCTCGTATCCCCCCCTTCCTTCCCTCCCCCTCTTATCCCCCCCCCTCCCTCCGGTGGGGGCACCGTCCCCTCCCCTTCGCATCTCCCTCCCCTCCCCTCCCGCCCGCTGGCCGCGGGTCCGGCGCCCCCGCCGGCTTTCGCGCTCGGGAGGCGGCCCCGAGCGGCCGTCCGGCGGGTCCGCCGCGGGTGCGCGGCGGCCCTTCGAGGCCAGCGACTCGAGGCCGGTCGGGCGGTCGAGGCCGAAAGCCGCCAGTGGCCGGGTTGTCGGCCGACATCGAGCGATCGGGAGCCTTGCTTGGCATCGCTGGGACGTGTGCATGTTCCTTTTGGCGAGGACCACCGAGGAGCATCCTGGATCATTTGGCGAAAAAGCCACGCACGAAACCGAAAAAAATACAGGGAATGGACGTCCGAGCGATCGGGAGCCTTGAGACGGTGGTCAGTGCAAACGGGGGTCAGCCAGAGCTCCGGATCTTGCAGGATCCTGCAGGGGCAGGGGCGCATTGACCCGGGTCTGGGTGCCGGATGCTGCAGGATTTTGCAGGATCCTTCGCGCTGGCCCGGGTTTGGCCGCAGGATCTTGCAGGTTTCTGCAAGGCCTGATTGACCCGGGTCTGGATTGACCCGGGTCAGAAGCTCCCCGAGGCGATCGGCGCTGTCCGAAATCCGCAGTCGCTCGGTTGAACGACCCACGCGGCGGCAAGGGCCAGCGCGCACGTCTTCACGGCACGAACCCGCAGAACGAATCAGGCACGCCTGCCTTCTTTGCGTCCCAGTCGGCAGCAGTTACCTCGCTTCATTCCTTGCTCCCTCCCTCCCTCTGTCCCTGTCTCTGCCCACTGTCTCTGCCCACTGTTCGAGCTGTCCCAGCTTCGGCGCCCGTGCTAGCGCAGTTTTGCGCACAGGCCGCCACGTGCTGGTTATTGCACCACCAGGCGTCATGCTTCATCAACTTCGCAGTCCAGTCCAACATATTCCGTTCCCAAAGGCCGCCTTTCCATCCCAAGTCTTTCAGTTGACGGTCCCCGGGCTTGGCGAGGGCCCACGGACGCCGAGACCGGTGAGGCGTTGAAAGTCTGGGCCTCCCTCCCCCTTGCCCCCCGCCTTGGGCCAGCCTGCAGCACATCATGGGTAGCGGGTCCCCAGAGGACCCAAAATTCCATTCCCGACCTTGACGCGGTGCACCCAAAGACCCGGGACGAGCAGCTGGCTTTCACAGCGACGGTTTCTACATCTGCGCCCCCCCGACCACCTGCTCGTAAACTAGAGCAGCGATCTGGTGTGTGTGTGTGTGTGTGTGTGTGTGTGTGTGTGTGCGTGTGTGTGCAGGTGGTCGTTCGTTCGTTCGTGGTGCGAGGTGCCCATGACCACGTGGCGCCACGGAGTTGCAGTCAACACTGATAAGTAAGGATTTTCGACTCTCCAAGGGCACCCTTGCACCCTTGCCTCTTCGGTCATCTTCGGTCCATCTTCAACCTCTTGCGATGGCCAGCACCGCTCGAAGAGCCTCGGCATGGGCGTCCAGGGCCCCTGCACCCGTATCGCGCCTCGCTCCGATCAGTTTTGACTGCAGTTCGTCGTTCGTCGTTCGCTCGTCGTTCGCTTGTCCGCGCCGCCCCTCGGGGCGCCAGGTGGCCCTCGCCGCCTGCCTGCTGCTGCAGCTGGGAGGCCGGGCCTTCGTGCCGGCGGCGGCCCGCGCGGCGGCTCCCCAGGCGGGGCCGCGCCGCCGCCGCCCCGCGAAGCCTCGGGGCCGTGTCGGCGGCTGCCCTTGTGCTCGGCCGCGCGAGACATCGGCGGCCCTCTCGGGCAGGCTTCGTCCTCTTTTGGCCCCCCTCCTGGAGGCTTCTCGTCGGCGCGGCCGTGTCCGCCCCGAGAGCGCGGATCAGCACTGCAGCGCTCTAGCTGGCACGTGGCTGGTGCGGGCGCGCTCCGCTGTGCTACCTGTGCGCCTTGCGGCTGATGTCGGCCACGCGCAGAGGGGGGCAGGGGGAGGCGGGACGGCTTCTTAGAAGCACCCCTGCTGCTAAGAAGCCTTCCCCCCTCCCCCTGCCCCTTTGTGCGCGCCGCCGACCTACCATTTGGGCATTCCAGATCGGGTCGGAGTAGATGGGGTCGGAGGATCGCGCCGCATCGCCGATGCATCGGCGATGCGGCTCGATGTGGAGCCCGATCTTCTCCACGCGGACGTCGCCGCTGCACCGCCGACGTCGCCGATGCATCGGCGATGCTGCGAGATCCTCCCGTCCCATCTTCGGCCCCATCAGGGAGGCCTCGATACCAGCAGAGCGAAGGCCGAGCTTCCCACACAGTCAAGACGCCGAAACAAGGACCACCTTGGGCCCAGGAGGGGCGCTGGTTTGCGAGGCCCTTCCTCGGGGCTGGGTCGGGGGATCTATTCGTTGCAGCGGATCGCCGTCGCCAGAGAGGCCCGTGCGTTCCCATTTCGGCCCTCCGTATGGCAGCACAGTGCCTGCACCGCGGGTTGCGAAAGAAACGTCCATGCCAGATCTAGGCAACAAGACATCGAAGCGCGTCCTCCCCCCCCGCTCGCCCCCTCATCTCGAGGTTGACGGAGAGGGAGAGAGAGAGAGAGAGAGAGAGAGAGAGAGAGAAAGAGAGAGAGAGAGGCGACGGGCCCCTCGCAGAAGTGGGCGTTTTTTTCTTCGCAGCACTTCGCGCTCCCTTCCTCGCGCGGTCGTCTTCTACAGAGGCAAGTGTGGAGAGGCAAAGTACGACGTGCAGCCAAGCGACAGAAGGGGCCACCACCTCCAGGTACCACCTACTCCACTTTTACAGGACTACTGGATTCCTCCTAGAGTCTGCGTCAATGTCGAAACTACTCTGTGGCTATCGGCAGTACGCTTTCCCATCTACCTTCCGTTCCACTCTGCAGAAGATGCCTATGCCTCGCTTGACACAACTACTACGCTGGCAAGCACGGGCCTCCAGAAATCAGTCGCACAGAGGCAGTATGGCATCGACGAAACTGGCTACGACCAGAACCTGACCAGCATGCACGTCATACAGATTCACTACGTGAATCCTGGTGCACAGGCCTCGGGAACACCAGAAGGTCCACTACCAGCCAACGATCACAGATGGTACTCCGAGTTTCTTAATGAGCGTCGGGCGGGCGTCACCCCCGCCGACGGCCCCACATCGACCCCGTCGCGGGCAGCCACCGCGCGCCGAAGGCGCTCCGACCCCCCCTCGAGGCGCGACGACGAGGCGAGGTTGACCCCCGTCGGGGGGGCATCCCCCCACGCTTATTCCAGGAGGGGAAAAAACACACAGACAATTAATCGTCGATCCCCAGGGAATTAGGGAAAAACATGGGAAGTGGGGGGGAAGACCCAAACCCAGAAACTATGGGAAATATGTGGGGGATCCCGTTGTTTGTGTGTATTTATTTGTGTGTCCCAGGGCCCCTTCATTATTGAGCAGCCCAGATCACTGATCACCACGTCGATATGGGGGACCCTGTTGTTTGTGTGTATTTATTCGTGTGTCCCAGGGCCCCTTCATTATTGAGCAACCCAGAGCACTGATCGCCGCGTCGAGATCCTCGGGGGACCCTGTTGTTTGTGTGTATTTCTTCGTGTGTCCCAGGGCCCCTCCATTCTCGAGCAGCCCAGAGCACTGATCGCCACGTCGAGCTCCTCGGGCCCGGCGGGAGCGACATGCGGCAGAGGGAGCCCCCTCCCTGTGGAGCAGCCCCGAGCACCGCCTGCCACGCCGAGACCCTCGGGCCCGGCGGGAGCGACCGTGCGGCAGCGAGAGAGCGCCCCGCACGACCGCGCGGCCTCCCGGCGCGCTCCGCGGGCACCGCGCGGCAGCCCCGCGCAGACCACCTGGGGGCAGTCTTGCGCCTTGGCGCGCCGGCGGGGCGACGCCCCGCCGCGGCGAGGCTCCCGCCAGCACCAGGCATGGGCAAGAGGGCTTCACAGCAGCATCGCTCAGGAGGGGAGAAAGCACACACAGACACAATTAATCGTCGACCCCCAGGAAAATATAGGAAAAATATGGGAAGTGGGGGGGGAGACAAAAACCCAGAAAATACATGAAAATATGGGGAATATTTTTATTTGTGTGTTTTTGTTTGTGTGTCCGGCCCCTTCAATCGCTGCACACACACACACACACACACACACACACACACACTCTGTGCCTGCGCCACTCTTGGAGCTCTCTGGGGCCGAGGAGCGGGCACGCCCCCTCTCCCCTTCCTCGCCTGCGAGGCTCCCGCTGCACCAAGCACGGGCAAGAGGGCTTCACAGCAGCAGCGCTGCATGTGTTTTAAAATCTTGTGTTTTGAAAGCTGCCCTGTACGTATTCTATGCCTGCTCCATTCTGGGAGTTCTGGGGCCGAGGAGCGGGCACGCCTCCTCCCCCCTTCCTCCCCCTCCCCACGGCCTCGGGTCGCGGCTGTTGGTGTGCAAGGCAGTGCTACTTCTGGTCGGCGGGCGTGAGGACGTCCGCTGGCGGCGCCTCCTCTGCGCTCCCCTCCTGCCTGCCCCCGTCAGCCGCCCACTATATCTCGCGTCTTGCCCTTGTGCTGTCCCTTGTGGCAGCCAGGGGTGCTGCGGTGCGCTTGCTGTCGGAAGTACTACCTCATTTGTTCCATCCTGGACGTTGAGGGCGTTGTACTCTTACCTTGCACCCGTGTCTGGATGCATGGCGGCTCGTACGGGAAAGCGGACAGACAAACAAATGGTGGCAGGTTTGTGCTTGTTTCGGCCTCCAAGGGCGCTCGCTGGGCCCCGAGACCAAGGACAAGCCGGTCTTGGGGAAGAACAAGTTGCGAAGAAATCGCGGCGTGGAAAAATTAGCTGCGGACGGTTTTGGATCTGTTTGGGCTCTGGGGATCCCTCGTCGGGCCCTGGGACCGCCGATAAACATATGAGGAGCCAACCCTGGGGCTGGGGAAGGGCTCCCCCCCTCCTCTTCCTTCCCTCCTCCCCCCCTCCCCCTCTTCCTCCTCGTCCTGCTCTTCTTCCTGCTCTTCCTCCTCCTCCTGCTCCTCCTCCTCCTCCTCCTCCTCCTCCTGAATCGTTCTCTGAACAGGGTTGCTCCTTGGGAAGCGTTGCTGGCCGCCCGTCTGCGATCTTCCGTTGACGTTTCGCTCAAGCTTTTCCCCCACGGGGGCATGGTGCCCCCGTGGGCAGTCGGCGCCGTCACTCAGTTGTCGCACGGATTCGCCTCCTGGTTGTCTCAGGCACCTGCGCCGCCGCCGTGCCTGGCGCTCATTGTGGTCCCGCCGGACCATGTGGTGCAGTGCGAGGTGGTGGACGGGACGTCGGCCGACATCAGCGCGGTGAGGTGGGCGCCCGCTCTGGCCCCCAGGCCTCCAGGCGTCGGGCGGGCCTACCGCTTCGCGAGCGCCCCGGCCGTTGCTGAGGTGGTGGCCTGGCTCCCGGACGCCCAGGCCGAGGCGCGGCGCTGCTTCAGCCGGCGCCACCCGGGAGTGGCCGTGCCCGCGCCCGTTTTCGAGGCGTGGCCCTGGGCTGCGCCCGGGGCGCCTGCTGCCGCCAGGGGGGCCGCCCTGGCCGCGCTGCCCGCCGCCGCCGGGCCGCCTGGCGGAGCCGGAGCCCTCGTGCAGGCGGCGGCCCCGCCGCCCGCCGCCCCAGCTCCCGCGCCCTCGCCGGGCGGGATGATGCGTCGGGGGGGCGCGGCCGCGGCGGCGGCAGCGCTGGCCGCCGGCGGCGGAGGGGCGGGCGCGGCGCCGGCCCCCGCTGGGGCAGCGCTCGCAGCAGCCGTGGGCGGGCCGGCCCAGCCCCTGGTGCTGGCGGGGGGCGCAGACGGAACCGCCCTCGGGCCGCCTGTGGGCAACTGGCGCGTCGCCCAGGAGTCGGGGGGCTACCACTACGGCGACGCGATCATCCCCCCAGCTGGCTTCGCGGGTGTGGGCACGCCTGCCAGAGGAGTCGTCGCGCTCGCGGACGGGTTGTCGGTCTTCGACGAGTGGGTCGCCATCGACGACGAGACGGACTTCGCTGACCGGGCGGTGGCGCCAAACTGCCGCCTGCTGCCGGTCCGCTTCGATCGCGCGGGCAGGCCTTTTCGGTCTCTCGAGAACATTGTGGAGAGCTGCTGGCAGGAGCACCTCCCCGACTTCATCGTGCCGGGGACGGCCATGTGGTGCCTCGAGCACCTGGCAGGGGAGGGTCGCTCACTCGAGGCCCACTTCGAGCACTTCAAGCTCTGCGGGCTGCAAGACACCCGATGGGGGATGGAGGAGTACGCCAGCGTCATCAGCTACCTCAAGGCGCTGCTCCAGCACGATCAGGTGGATGCGTCGAACACCTTATCGGTGGAGATGATGTTCCGCCGGCTGCAGGCGATCGAGTATTGTTACAGTGACAAGTTGCGCGAGAGGGCGGCGGGCTCTACGGGCGGGAGGCTCACCGCCGACGAGCAGGCCGCTTTCGGAGCCACCGCCCTGGCCGAGGCCAGACTCATGGTGTCGCCCGCGCTCCTCGAGAGCGCCAAGCAGGAGCTGGAGCGGGACGCCTCGCTTGCCAAGATCCTCGTGGAGGCGCGCGAGGCCCGTGAGTCGCTGGGCCAGCAAGGCCAGGGGTGATGCTCGACTGCCCCCCCCCAGACGTCCCTCAGGTCTGGAGGGGGGTATCCAACGTGACTGGGGATGCTCAGTGCGCCGCCGTGCCGCTGGGGAATTTCGACAGGAACGTGGGAAGGGATCTGCTGCCCTTCCCCACGGAGCTCCTCGCCTCGCCAGGGCCACCTGCACCTGGGCTCTCGCGAGGTTGCCGTCAGAGAGTCGGCCGTCGGCAGCGTCGAGACGCCGACGTTCTTCGGTGCTTAGAGGGTCTCAACGCGCTCTACGGCCGTCGTGAGGGGGTACGCGTGCCATCTGATCTGAGTCGTGGGCAGCAGTGTGTGCTCGAGCACGTTGAATCTTCTGTCTCCCTCCTGGGGCCTCCCCCAGATGATCTTTCGCAGGCGGCAGCCCTCCAGGCGCTGCGCCTCGGCCTCCCCTTACGACGCAGGAGGGGGCCCTGTAGGCTATGATGCCTCCCGCGTGTCCCTCCCAGCTGCTGGGTCGGCTCCGACTCCGCTCGCTCGGCTCTGGGGATCCGGCGGGGGAAGATTTGTTGCGCGCTTTGTTGAGTCGCAAGTTTTGCCTATCGACGTGGCTCGATCGAAACTAAAGGACTCGGGCCCCGCTCGGCCTTGCGGTGATCCTCGCCTCCGCTCCCCCACCCTTTATTTACGGCGAATTCATTCAGCGATTGGTCGAGGCGGGCGTAGTCGAGTTGACGCTCGAGCGAGCTGCCGAGGTGGTGGATTGCTTCTTTGTAAAGAAGGGGAGCGGCAATCAGCGTCTGGTCATCGACTGCCGTCGGTCCAACCAGCATTTCGAGCCGCCCGCCCCCGTCGGCTTAGCGCCAGGTGATGCCCTTTCCCAGGTGCAAGGCGGCGAGTCTCACAGCCAGCCCGTCTTTATTGGCCAGGTCGATATACAAGACGCCTTCTACCACATGGAGCTCCCTCAGGGGCTTCGCCGTTTTTCCGGGCTGCGAAAAATTCGCGCCTCTTGGGCGGGGATCTCTCGGGTCCAGGGCGTTCGGGTGCCCCTGGGGACTTGGGTCTGCCCTCGGGCGCGTGCTTTGCCCATGGGCTGGCCCTGGGCCATCTATCCACGAGCGGGCGGCCGAGGAGGCGGGGCCCCCGGCCTCGGCCCGGCTCGCTGGCGGCCCCCGCCCGCCCCCCCTCGCCCTCTCCCCGCGCGTGCGATATGTTGAAAACTATGTTGTGATTTCGACGAGCGAGGCGGTCGTCTGCGAACGCAGGAGTAACTCGTGCCCTTGAGTCTCGCGGGCTGCCGCTGCATGAAGAATCTCTTTAATGTGACCAGGCCGTCGTGCTGGGGTGGGAAATCGATTGCCTTCGGCATGCGTTCCGCCCGACCCCCGAGCGTGTCTGGAAGGCTCGTCTCGCCATTCGGGGTCTGTTGGCACGGGCCTCGGTCTCTGGAGGGGACTTGGGGCGCCTCTTGGGCCACCTATGTTTCATCGGCCTGTGTAGGCGAGAGTCGCTCAGCGTTTTCAAATATTGCTATAGGTTCTGTGAGGCCGCGCGGAGATGCCCTGCCCGGGGGCCTCGGGCCCCCTGGGCCTCTTCGCGAAAGGGGCTCGACACTTGAGGCCGCATCGCCCCGCTCATCTGGGTCAACGCCTCAGCAGGTGCCTGTCCCGGCGTCGTTGTGGTGGACGCATCGCCGCGGTGTCTTGGGGCGGGGTCGACCACCGCTGGGCCTGATCAGGGAGGCCTGCAAACATTCGGAGCGCGCTGTGGTTTGGGAGGCGGCCCGCGAGGGGCGGCCCGCCTCAGTGCGCGCTTTCGCCGCAGCCGCCGCGCAGCTGGACGGGGGGGGCTGGGGGTCCGACAGGCAGGTCCTGATGGAGCTCGTGCGGCCCCACTCCCGCCACCCCCAGCCCGCAAGCGTGTGCGACCGCAGGCGCCGGAGGCCGTTCGAGGGCGCCCCCTTGGACCTCTTGAGGGCCTCTTGGAGGGTGTGCGGGCGACAAATGTGGAGGCGGCCCTCGGCGTCTATGCCAGTCCTGGAAGCGGAGGCACTCTTGTGCGGGGTTCGCCACCTCCTGAGGTCCGTCGCCACTCCGCCTCCTTGGCCGCCGCGAAGGGGCGGTCCTCCGCCGATGGCGTGCTCTCGGTGACCCGGCGGCTGGGCGCCCTGCTGCTGGGGGCCGGCAGTCTCCTGCGGTCGAGGTGGATCGCGTCGGAGCTCAACCCCGCAGACGGGCCGTCGCGCGGCCGTCCGGCGCCCAGCGACACTCTTGCTGGCTTGCGGCGCGAGCTCGCGGCCGCTGCCGAGGGGGGCCGTGGCGCTGGCGCGCGGCAGGTCCGACAAGTCGAGGACCCCCGCTGGGCGCCTGCCGTCGCCGCCCAGCTTGGGATCGGCCGCCCGCCCGGCCTTGGGCCAGCGGGCGGCGGCGGCGGGGGCGCAGGCGGGGCGCGCTGCCGAGCTGGCTGCTGCGCGGGCCCCAGAGGCCCGGAGGAGCCCGCTGCGGAGGGCCTCGGTGCTGGCGAAGATTCAGGCCCAGCATTCACTCTATACCTGGCGGCTCTGCGCAGGTGCTGCAACGTCCGCGGCGTCGGCCCCTTGAAGACCGAGGAGGAGTGGGACATCGCCTCCGCGAGCCTGATGGAGATCGTGTTCGTGGAGGGCGGCTCGCTGAGCGCGGGCGAGAAGCTCCTGGCGTCGGCGCAGTGGGCCGGGCCCCGCCTGGGGCTGGCGTCAGTCCTGCCCCACCCGTTCGCGATGCGGCCCCCGTCGAAGAGCCAGGAGTTCGACCAGGCGATCGTCCTCGACCTCGACCGGCGGGCGGCGCTCGCGGGCGACCTGGCGCAGCTGGGGCTGGTGCGCGGCGAGGGGCGGTTGCTGGGTCCCTCGCCCAGCGCCCTGCGCCGGGCCCTCGACGTGGCCGCGGCGGCGCGGCGCCTGGGGCCCCTCGGGCCGCTCGACGCGCGCCGCTCCCAGCACGCGGGGGCGAACGTCGGCTTCGCGGCGGGCGCCCTGCGGCTGGGGGTGGCCCAGCGCTGCGGGCGGTAGCGGTCGGCTCGGAGCCTCCGGCGCTACGTGCGCGGGATGCGCCTGGCCGACCACCTGCGCCCCTCGCCGCCCGACGTGCAGCGGGCGGCCGAGGCGGCCGCGCAGGAGCTCCCCGACGTGCTGCGAGGGTGGCGGATGGCATCTTTGTTCCGCTGCAGGCGCCGACCGTCGCCGTGTTCCTCGAGCTGTTCGCGGGCTCGGGCCACCTGTCCGACGCCGTGGATCGTGGGAATGGCCCCGCGCTGCGCTGGGGCGTGCTGTGCGGCCCCCCCGCCTACGACCTCTGCAACCCCAGGAGCGCCCGCCTCATCCGAGGCTGGATTCGGGCTGGCCTCGTCTGCGGCTTGCATGCCGGTTTCCCCTGCGAGACTTTCTCGCGGGCGTGAGACCGCCCCAACGGTCCTCCGCGGCTCCGATGCAACGAGCACGTGTGGGGCCTGCCCAGTCTACCCGTCGGGGGCGCGGACTTCCGGAAGGTGAAGTGGGGCAGCTTGTGCGCTCGGCTCACGATATCTCTTTGCGTGCTGTGCTGCCAATGTGTCGTCCCCTGGTCCATCGAGAACCCCGCGTTGAGCTATGCGTGGCAGCTGCCGCCGATGCTGTCCTTGCTCCGACGCCGCCAGGTCTCGTCCCAAGTGATCGAGTACTGCCGGTTCGGGACGCCCTGGAGGAAGAGCACCAGAATTGTGGCGTTTCTCCTCGACCTGGCGCCCCTGTCCAAGTGCCGCTGCGCCGGGCCCGCTTGTGTTCTCACGGGGCAGAAGCACCGAGAGGTATCAGGGAAAGACGCCTCGGGCAAGTTCCGCACTGAGCAGGCAGAGGCATATCCTCGGAAGCTGTGCAACATCCTGCCAGAGCATACGCGGACGAGCGGGCCAGGTCCCGGGCGGGGCAGTTCTCCGCTCTCATCAGCCGTGCCGCTCAAGCGTAGCGCTCAGTCTTGTGCGCCCTCTGCCCCGTGCTGTCGTGTCCTCCTGCAGAAAAAATGATCTTGTCAGTGCATAAATGCACTAATCGGCGTTGCCAGTTCAGCGATGCAGTTTGCAGCATTTTGCATGAGTCCGAAATTTCTGTTGATGTCCGTGGCCGCCCGCGGATCGGAGAACCCCGGGCGGCGGCCTCTTGCGCCAGCAGTGTCTCGACGTCTCGCCACCTGGAAGCGTTGCTGGCCGCCCTTCTGCGATCTTCCGTTGACGTTTCGCTCAAGCTCCCTCCCCCCCCCCCTCGCTTTCCCTCCTTCTCTTTGCGTGAGTCCGGCATTTCTGTTGATGTCCGTGGCCGCCCGCGGATCGGAGAACCCCGGGCGGCGGCCACTTGCGCCAGCAGTGTTTCAAAGTCTCGCCACCTGGCCTGCCTGAGCTGGAAAAAGGGAGCCTCCTCCTCCTCCTCCTCCTCCTCCTCCTCCTCCTCCTCCCCGCCTCCCCCCCTCCGCCTCCTCCGCCTCCGCTGCCCCAGCTGCCCTAGCTGCGCTGCGCGTTTTTTTTCTGGTCCCCGTGGGGCGGTGGAAAAGGGTGCGGCCTCAGGGCAGCCGCCCGGTCTTGTGAAGGTTTCCTTTCGAAGAGAGCCGACCTCGCGATTTGAGGCCAGGCCACGGTGCCACGTGCAGGTCATATCCTCATCCTCGGGCCAGGAGTCTTCTTCCACCCTTCCGCCACAGTTACGGGCACCCTCGCCTTGCCTGCCTTTCAACTCCAGACACGTTGACACGGCGACAGAGAGTGAGTCGCGTCGAGTCGAGTCCCCCCCTCTACCTTCTCCGCCGCCTCCATTCCTATTTCTACCGCTTCCTCTGCCTTCGCCTTCTTCCTTGTCCTCGTCTTCGTCGCCATCCTTCTCCTCATCCCCTCCAGGAGGAAGACAGGACGGACAGGACAGGAACCGCTCGGCGAGATCCATCGACTGCTGCACGACTCAAAATAGCAGTGGAGCTCCGTCGGAACAAGGTCCCCGCTCCAGGAGAGACGTAGCGCGAGTGCCAACCCTCTCCCGCCGCCAGAGATAGGGGACGACGAGAGGGGGCGGAACGGGGGGGCAGAGAGGGGAGGAGGGTAACAGCAGAAGCCATGAGAGCGGCTCGAGACAGCCAAGCGGGCCCCCAAATACAGTCGAGTTTGATTAGTAGGTCGACCCTGCCAAATCGAGGGGACCCTTGTGTCCTGTGCTTCGAGACCCACGCCTTCCGCATTCCTATGGCAACGTGGCCCTCGGAAGGGTTCTGTGTCCTCTCGCGCACCCTCTCCAATCTAGTCCGACCGTACACGTGAATAAAACTGCATGGATGGCCCTGGCTGCCGAGCCCTCGCGGACGGCGCCCATGCCCGGAAGATGCCTTTCGTGTGTATTTCGGCGTTTGGCTTGCCAGAGGCTGCTGGTGCTGCTGCGACTGAAGCTGAGCGGCGGTTCTGTCACAACGGCGCCCAGCTGCAGGACTTGCAGCAATTCTGTCGTAACGGCGCCTGGCGGCCTGTCATAACGGCGCGCGGCGGCTGAGGAGGAGGAAAATGGGGTGAGGAGGAAGAGGAGGAGGAGGAGGAGGAGGAGGAGGAGGAAAAGGAGGAGGAGGAGGAGGAGGGAGGAGGAGGAGGAGGAGGAGGAGGAGGAGGAGGAGGAGGAGGAGGAGGAGGAGGAGGAGGAGGAAGGAGGAGGAATTCAACAACATGATCACATCTCGTCGGTTATTGCCCCCCCCCCCCCTTGCGGGCGTCGACGGTGGTGAGGACGGCGTCGCACCTGCCCTGGGAGATCAGGCCGAGCAGCTGCTGGGCCCAACGCTCCAGTGAGCCCCAGGGGGCACGGCCGAGCCTGCGGACAGCACAATTCGTGGTCAAGGGCTTGTGGACAGTGTCCTCTAGAGCACGTTCTCGTCAGCTTCTTCGAGTCCGGGGGCCCCGAGGAGCTGGAGGAAGATCTCCCGGCGGTCCGACTTGGAAGGCCTGTTGGCATACGCAGCACCCGACCACCTGCGGAATGGGGGGGCTCTCGGGCGAGGAATCCCCCATAAAAGACCCGATGTTCTTCTCGTGCTCGGGGCCACCGTGGCTGCGCAGCGCCAGCAGCACTACAACGACACTGCGCATCTCGCCCCTCGTGCTTGTCATCATGGGCACGAGCTGCGCCTGTGACTGCCTCGTCCATCCTCCCATCTCTAGGCGCGTCGTAAGAGAAGTACGCCAGGGCAGCGATGCGCGCCGCATCCTGGGCATTCTTCAAGCGCAGCGTGGCGGCTGTCTTGATCAGCTCGCAGTGCAGGCGCTCCTGGCCGCAGCGCCCCTTATTGCCGGCCAACGGGGCTCGATGGCGGGGGGGGGGCAGCGGCTGCGCCAAGGGCTTGCTGCTTCTGCTCCATGGCTCGGAAGACGGCGCGGCAGGCAGACAGTTTCGCCGAAGTGCCGGGCATCTAGCCGGGCATCTAGCCGGGCGAGACGGCTGCGCTGAAAGAAATCAACTCCGAGCAGATGGAGGATACAAATGTGCCTTTAAACGCATCACGCGCATGCTGGCGATTTGTGTCTGGTCTACCGCCGCAACCCCGCTGTTCAGACATCTGCTGCAATGTCCGCCATAGAGTTTTAGAAAAGCAAGCCAACGCAAGAAGGCTCCGTCGCACGCCCAGACGCCTTCATATCGATCAAGAAATCAGCTAGGCCGCGCAAATGGGCTATCCAGGCGTGATGGTGAGAGGCGAGCCACGTGTCCGTGCTGACATCGCATAAATCACACGTGTGAGAAGGCCTCGTCATGATGTCGGTCT